>WEIV01004001.1:48234-99518 GCA_013390005.1 Calyptomena viridis
GTATTTTATTGGGTTCATGTTTGTTAATGCCCAATACTTAAGGTCAAAAAGAACGTTCATGTATTTGGTCAGAAGCATTGACTTGCAAGAGATAAGGATGCCAGAACGTTATGCTTGATCAGCAGTAGATTCCCAAGGGATTTGAACTAAAACATTTGGAGGTATTAAATCAATAGCTGTCAAGAGTCCTCTATCTATAAATGCAATTGTTTTTAGTAAACATCTGTTGAGTGGTTTTAATTCACCTAAGGAAAATATGTTGGAATTATGTTTCTGGGACATGAGATCACAAATTGCCAAAGAACTTTGGCACAATTAAAAGGAGTGAGAGTCAGACAGAACACTTCAGACACTAGTCAGGGCAAATTCTGAATGTTTGCCAAGTGAAATGCAATTGATCAGGGTTTGTGCACTACTTACTACTGAGAGATGACAAAAATCTGTCTAAGGAATAATTACTGAAAGAGACAGCTGTGGGGTGGGACAGCATTGGCCTCATATGATCTGTATACAAGAAGTCATCAATATAGTATTACCTCTGAGATACAGTATAGTCATAAGACTGAGAGACCTTCTCAGAGTCCCTTTTCCTCATCAAAATGAAACATAGAATGGTTCTGTTATTTCACATGTTCAAAGTTATTCCTAAGGGCAAGAACTAGTCAGCTATGTCATAGTCTCCCCAGGGAAGCTGTGACCCCTCTGGCTTGATGCAGACAAAGAAGGAAAAAAAATACACCACAGAGAACAGCCCTGCATTGGCTGCTGGGTTGAGTGGATGACCTGATGGGTCTTTTCCATCTGTAATTTTATTTTGTGGGTTTGATACTGAAGGCCCTGTGGACATCCACAGTGCTCTTGTTTTCCTGGAAGCTTCATTAAAGATCTGGTTTGGAACTCAGAATAACTAATACCACTGAGCAAATGAATAGTATGTGGTGAGAGAAACAAGAATGCCAGTGGGAACATGCCCCATCACGCTAATTGGGTTCATTCTGGTCATTAACACCAGGATTCCCTGAAACACTTGCATCAATATATAGTAACTGCAGTGGATGTCAGCATGCTGCTTACTTCAACACATTAAAAAAAACCTAGTATATGACCACTTACTGTACTGTTTACCCAAAGTATTTGGATTCATAAGCTCCCATGTCTGGCCTGGTCCAAAGACTTCAGTTCATTAGGAGATGCAGGAATTAATCTAGAAATCCTCACTCAGCAACAAACATGTCAGTATTTCTTCTCTACTCTTCACCTAGTCTGTGGCTATCAGAAGCCTCCTTCCTCCTCACTATAGCACATCCTCTAGTTAAAGTTGGTATAAGATCACAAAAACCACGTTGCCACATTTATTCATCAGTCCAAAAACCATACTTCCTACTTTACCCTGTTACCACTGGAGTTACTTCAGGGGCAAACACAATTACAGTTCTACCTCAGAATTACAATTCTACCTCAGAGTACGGCAGGAAGATTCACAATCTCTCTTGTTACCCAAAACTTGGTCACAGTGACAAGGCTTGGTTCTCCATGTGAGATACACCAAAAGCCCCTAGGACAGAACCAGTTTGTGAACAGTTTCTGTTGGTCCATGAAGCAGAGCTGTCAAGTTTCCAACAGTTTGCAAAATCCATCTGCCAATACATTAACTAAATGAAATATGGTAGAATGTGGCCTACAGCAACCCAGATCTGAATCTAGAAATCTATCCTGTGGAGGAATGGTGGTACCAGAGGAAGAGTTGACTCAGCAGGAGCAGTTTCTCAGATCTGAAGGAAACTTTGCCCACTGGGAATTCACAGCGGGTCACAACTCTGTTTCTCATGAGATTGGCCACATCTGTTCCCTTTTATGCAAAAGAAACACTTCATTAGGGCCCTATGTAACCTTCTGTTGGGCAATACTGGGCACTCCTGGTTTCATCAAATGATGAATCAGTGGGTTCCATTATTGCTTCATACCCCATACAGGAAAGTTTTGGGTGGGTTCTTGGACATGAATCTTGGCTTTGAAAGACATGTTTGATATGGTAGCCTAGGACACAGCCATATAATAATTCAAGCTTCTTACAAAGTGCATGTGTCTACTTACATCAATAAGCAAAAAATGAATGCCATCACCTGATATTGTATAAAATAACAACACCTCAACACTATTATATCTCTGGGATTCAGAGGGACCTGTACAAACAAATGAACCCTGCTCATGTGGCTTAGGAAAGTATCTTAAATTCCAGACCTTTCCATATGCTGCAAAATGGCCCTATGGAAAAACCTCCTCCAGAACTGAAAACTGACTGTAGGGGTCCACACAGGCTGGTATCCCTGACATTCAGTGAGTCAAACTGCACAGGTATGCAAGGCAGAACAGAATCTGGCACTTAGTAACATATAAGTTGCTCTTTTTCAAAGCCATGTTGGTATCTTTTCGAACATTTCTTATGATTTCAGCAGTTTATTACTAGGCCCTATCACAACCCAGTTTATTCTCTAGTTTCCAGAGTAGATTTGAAGTCTGAATACATTAGAAAGCATGAAGAAGCACTAGGCTGTTTTATAGGTACTGAAGGTAGCTGCGATTTTAAAAAATACTGCTGAAATCAGTGGCGTTCAGACTGGGATTTGACAACAAAACTACTTTTAGAGTGAATGGAGAGAAATATTTTGAGTCTTAGGCCCTCGGATGTCATTCCTCTCCTGTCTTCAGTATGGACTGACATGGGGATATTGGACTAAAATTCTGGTAGTTACCCTTAATCCAGCAGTAGACTAAATCCAGCACAAGTATAAGTGGAAACCAGGACTGAGTTGCTTCTGCCACAAGTCAGGATTAGTTTCCTTCAGTCGTTATCCCACAAAAATGCAATAATCTTTTTCAGTGACCTATATTACATTCTACAAAACCCTTAAGCATGGAGTTGGAGGTACAGACAGGACATTTGGTCAGCACAAATCCACTCTCAGGCTTACAATGTCTAAACCTAAAATTGTTGTTACCAAAACAAGTAATTGAATATATTGTCACTTGAAAGCCTGTTTAACCAATTAGTCTCTCACTACAGAGAAAAGTTCTTGGTGGAGAAATAGTTCTGTTTGTTCCCATTCCTACCTTAATGTAATATTGCTGCTGTATTTTGTCCTCCAGAAAGCACTAGAGACTGGCTTTGCAGCTCTTTCTTTCCGCTAAATGTCTCACACAGATGACACACCCTAGCAGTGCTGGGCCTGAGCTTGGGAACATCAGCCTGTTCCAAAAATCAGAGTTCCCACATAACTACATAATTCGCTGCTATCAGGTTACTGGGCTAGCCACAGATTGACTAATGTAATAGTCATCAAGGATCAGGAGGCTGGAGCATGAGTGCTTAATTTTCAGGGAGGGTGATTTGTTCTTTAGTATCACAAACACTATCAACACACAAGCTAGCAATAAATCCCATCTGCCAGCCACGCACTCTACAAAAAGAAAAGGGAATCTACAACCTTTAACTTGCAGTGATGTGCCCTAGATAGGGTCCTCTGAAACCCATCAGTGATGTTTGTACCATGGGTGCTTCCCCAGCTGCAGGAGAACAGACCAAGGGCAGGAGAGCAGCTGGGACTCAGCACTGCAGAGCTTTGCTTGCCTTACTGTGACTGAAGTATATCATTCTCATATTGGATATTACTCCCTGTCCCTTGCTGTTTTCAGCCCACAAAACAAACAACAGCAATCAAGAGCAATCCCTTTCCCTCCACATGCCTCACTAATAAAATGAAGCTTTTCCTGAGAAATCATTTCAGTCTTAGAAAATCAGATTAGTAGTTTCCTAAATTAGAAGGGTCTTTTGAGTTGCTCCTTGAACTTAAGCTTCGGGTGACTCTTTGCTTACTTCTCATAGTCTTTTAGTAACCTGGTTCATAACCTGCAAAGAGAGATGTTGCTCCAGCTATAACAACATGTTAGATTAGAAGAAAAACAAGGACTTACATCTTCAGTAGCTCAAAATCCTGAACACACTGATCATGTTTTCTTCATTGGACCAGCTCAACAATGCTACAAACACTCAGAAAGTAAGGGAATGAGAACAGTCTGTAATTATTGGCTGCAGCTGTTTATACCAACCAGTGTCCTGTTAACTACCTTTAATTGCCCATGTCATGGAATAATAGAAGATTATCAAGTTCAAACCCCCTGCCATGGGCAAGGACACCTTCCATAGGCTGTTGCTCAGGGCCCTATCCACAACTCCTCTGGGCAATGGTATATTCACCAGTTAGAGTATCTGGTGATGATCTGCAAATGACTGCAAAATAAAAGTCTGAATTCATTGATTGGAAACTAGCAGGGAGAGTTCATTGAAAGACTGCCTACAGTCTGCTAGAGCTGCTAATCCCCTCTGTAGTAATCTGCTTTCTGAAAGAGTTTTCTAAATGTTAAACCACAAAAATCTAAGCTAGGAATTTTTTTTAGAGTAGATCATCCTTTTCTGGATATTGCAATACCAGCAATCTTTCTTAGTATTTCATTTGCATAGTAATCAGTGAAGAATGTAGTCCTAGCACTGTTTTTTATTCAGCTAGCTCTTGTATTTACTACATTATTTTATCATATGAAAACGTGTGTAATTCTATCTAGAATTACTTAGTCTACAACTAAAACTCATTTTAGTGGCATATGTAGAAAAAATTAATTAATTTTGAAAGAATTAATTATTTAATGCCACTCTGTGGGACAGAGATATTTTTTATTGCTTGAAGTGAGCAAATAAGCACATTAAGCTTCCCAAATCAGGCAGAAACAATAGGACTACAAGAGTTGCATTTACTTACTATGGACTTCATAGGATATGTTTCTTTCTATGTAACCCTTCACTGTCTCACACTTTGCAATCCCTCTAGACTTCTGAGCTACCATCAAGATACATTTCATACAGCTGCTCAAAATAAACTTAGTTGAACTCCTTAAGCTCCCAATGCCATAAGCATAGCTTACCTTTTCCCACCCATGTATATATCTATAGATGTTAACTGATTTCTGTCTTGTATCTTGAAGATCAGATGAGACTAAAAAGTTAAATCAGGTCCCAGAGTAGATTGTACATCCAGGATCTTTTCCTGCCAGCTCTGCAAAAGAGAAAAAGCAAGTGCTGTTTATTTGGTCCTTATACTAGAAAATGCAGTACAGAAACTTAATAGATCAGTTTATATTTCTATCCTTCCTGAAAAGAAACTTGGCTTTTTGCCACCTGCTTATTCTGACCTGAAGGGACCTGGTGCTGTAGAAAAGTGTGAAAGAGTTCACATGCTAGGCTAGGTGGCATGTTTTTGGACCCTATTTCATTCCCTAGAGCAACAATTCTAATGCTGTGTAGTGTCAGCAATGTCTGAAATAACTGTAAAAACAGAAAGAAACTCTGTACATTCAAAGGAGCAAAAGGGGAAATAAAAATAGTGGATTGATTTTCAGAGTCCAACCTGGTATGTATTTGGCTCTAAGTAAAAACCTCTGCGGTATCACATCACAAGGTAGTTGAAGGACTCTTTTTTTTTTCTTTTAAAGAGGCATTTACAGCACTCTAGGAAAAGAAAAAGCAAGAAAAGATTTCCTAATTAGCTTCTATAATGAAAAGGAGTAGTGGAAAGGAGCCCGTCATACAGCATTGACTGAAATTGTGTCAAGTGCTGTTCAGTGGAAACTTTTGCAGAGTAACTATAAGCCATGAGCTAACTTTAATACTCACTGTTGCTTTCTCTGTATATGTACTTAAATGTCTCCTAGTAAAAGTGCAAAGCACAAAAGCCACTGATCAGCACCAGCCAAACTGAAGCAAGAGCTAAATGTCTTAACAGCTGCTGAGCTCAGATATGCCTTTCAGGAAAGCAGGCAGTAAAGGACAGGCTGGATGAGTTGCCACCCAAATAAAAGCAAGCAGCATGAGCTTCACCAGTGTTAGACTGCAGCAAATGGGAAGGAGCTGCTACCCTGTCCTTGTGGGAACTAGACCTGACTAACCTTGGCTCTTCCTAGACATACAAGCCTTGCCTTTAGAGTGCCAAACTCCTCTTATTTCAGATTTGAATTCCCACCCCAATATTAGTGTTGAAAGAGCTTTATATATCAGAAATCCCACAGCACAGAGATGAGCTCACCTGTGATCAGTGGGAGGGTGACTCTAAAGTAGCTGTCAAAGAAAAAAATGTTGTTTGAATTAAAAAACGGAGAAAACCTTTCAGTCAGCTTAGCAAATGATAAGGTATGGGAAATTTGCAAAGCAAGAGGAAACCAGTTAAATAGATAATACATAACAGCAATTTACTTCCTTAGCTGATCCCATTATTAATTTACTCAGGTAGGTGGCAAAATATTGTCACTAGAGATCATATATGCTGGGGTGATGGGAAGGTATATGAACAGGAAGCAATTAAATGGTTTTAAAAGAGTTGGACAGAATATGACACAGTGCCAGTTCCGGCTAATGAACCTTCCTGAATTTATAGCTGCATAAAACAAGTCATTTGAGTTCTCAAGTGACAAGTCAGATCTGTAGAGTGGCAAGCATAGCATCATTATTGAAATAAGCATTGGCAATCATTATGAGCCTGTCCTTATATTTCGTAACATTTAATTTTATAAGCAGTTCTGGATGATAACAAGTGGCTGTTCAGTCAATTAAATGAACACAGACAAGTGACTATGGAAGCTGGATTACCGGTATGGGGTCAAGGCACTCCTGGGCGGGTGGGACATGTCTCCATCCATAAAAATTTTTGTTTGTTACTTATGCTTTGGCCCTCTGAGAGCTCGGAACAAAACTCCACTGACCTATGCAGTATCTCCATCAGCCACTTCAGCTGCACAGCAATTATCTCAAAGCCAGGCCTGTCACTGTTGCCAAAGTGATATTCTCAGCAGGACAGAGGCTCAGCTGAGGAAGCACCAGGGCCCTTCTCTGCTCTTTGTTTTCCTTTCCTCTACTGGAACCATGGATGGCTGTGCTGAGCACGGGTGAGATCCCAGGGGCACTTTGAGGATTCAGGGTAAAATCTTGTTCCAGTGAAATCAATGGGAATTTTGCCATTGACTTTGGTGGGGCCGGACTTCATTCATAAAGTGTTGACTGTTATAATAGATTTACCAGCCCTGCAGGCAGCCCATGCAGAAGTGTAATAGATCTGGCACTCTTGCCTCTAGAAATGAATCCCCGGGCTCAGGCCAAGGTCTGCAGGGAGCAGCTTGCCTGCACCAAGCCCTTCATCTGAAAAACCTACATCCAGTATTCCACTGTAAGCCTGGCACCGAGTGGGGCTGACCTGTGCCCCCACCACAGAAGGATAACCATACATGCCACCCAGCTCTGGGAAGAGCCAGAAGTCCCATGAAGGCGTAGGCCAGGTGGTTCTGCATTGCAGAGGGCTGGTCCCTTGAGCAAAAGCAGCAAGGGTGGACATTCCAGGCTTGCACCATGGCCAAGCTGGCCCTCAGCAGCCTCGGCACAAAGACGGCTCAAGCCACCATCTGAGCCAGCACCTGCACAAGCAAAGGAGTGAGGTCTCACTCGTTATGGAGCCAGGACACTGCAACAGCCAGCACTGAACCTGTGCTACAGCTGCAGAGAGGGCTGTGGTCTAAGTGCTGCCCGCCGTGTGCTGCCCTGGCAGGATGGTCACTTTATTTAAAAAGAAAAAAAGGAGAGAGGGAATCCTGCTCCATTGTCCTACTACAAGTGGAAAAGGGCTGAACTAATTCAAACCAAACTCAGAACAGAGACTCCTCCCAGGCAGAGACATTTTTCTGTCAAGTTTCAGCCCTGGGAGAACTTTTACAGCTGAGCAGTAAACTCTTGAAACAGAGGTTGAGCACCTCTCTAGCTCCAGGCTTCTAATACAAGGAGCAGCACAGAGCAACGGGCACTCTTTAATCTGTAGGAAGGTGTCAGGCTGATGGGAAGCTGGACTTACTGGGGAAAGGAGGGGGTTAATTACCATAATTGCCCAACAAAAATTTCCTAATATTGTCACTTTTTACCCACAAGTTGCAATTTCTGTTACTATAGAGGCAAGATGTTGATACTGGATTCATTTTCTGGGTTTTGTTCCTTTTTGTCATTTTTCCCATGAACTAATAAGCCACAGTGGATTTGAAAGTATGAGCAAATGTGAACACTATACAAAGCACTTTTATGTTCTATTGACATTTTCTTCCCACCCTAATAATTTAGAGCTGTTAACATAAAAAAAAAATAAGATGATCATACTTCCCATCACTTTCATTTCCCAAGTTTATGAAGGAAGAATTGTGAGTAATTTCCCATAGTTATTGTTTGCAGCACAACACATGGTCTCAATTACTGGGATAAGAAACATAGAGAGGGTATTGGTGAGGATAAATGATTTATCTGTGCATTTCATTCAAAATTCATTTTCCATGCCATAGTTTATATAACTCTGATCAACCCTCATCTTTCTTATTTGACTTTATAAACATCATTCAACTATTCTGAGCAGGACCTTGGGTCACAAGAGATCAGTTTGCTGACATATTTTTGGAGCAGTGAAGCATTTGCAGAGTGACCCTCCACCAAACCAACCTACCTTCTGCTAAAGGTATCTACCCATGATGGGCAGATCTGGAAAAATCTAGACTAATAAGACACAAAATAAGTCCTGGATTTGACTTTTGTTCTCATTTCCAAGGAAAGAGACAGCAGCTAGTATCAGGATCCATTCCCACATAGAACATGATTCTGTGTGTTAATGTGCATTTCCTTTGTGACACTTGGAGGTACTTGTCTTTGCACTACTGCTGCCCTTAAAATGCCATTTCTGCATGAATGACCTGCCTGGCTGCAGGCTCATCCCTCTGCATGGGAACTGTCTCTGGAGCAGCTGTACAACCTCATGGTGCTTTGATCCTGCTGCTCAAGCACCAGACAGGTACCATTGACATATGACTGTGCTGAACCAGCATGTGCTATAAAGCTTTAGCACAGATCACAGCAGCTCAGATGTGACAGAGTAACAAGATTTATTTTTTCAGGACTTGAATGTTGCAGTAGATTTGAAGAATGTGCTACTGCCTGGCTGGGACAGGCTGGTGGCACTGCTGAGACTGGCAGCAAATTAAGTTTGGTTACTTGCAGATTTTGCAGGGGAAGAAGTTTAGCTGATGGCAAATAGAGCATTTCTTTCTCTTGTTTGCTGATGCTCAAAGACAAAGCTGCTTCTCATGCAGGACTGCTCCTGGTTAGAGATCCTGCAGAGTATGAGATATTTAATGCTTAGGGGGCTAGTGGGGAGGTCCCCCTGCATAAATCCTTTACCAATTCTCTGGTTTTTAAATAAATCCAGGCTGGTCTGTGGGGAACTCAAGACTGTGCTGTTTGTTAGCACAAATGAGCCCAGTCCAAACAGTTGGCCTTTTTCACCAGAGGGTTGTGCAACTCCTGCCAGACTTGGCCTTCAACCTGGTCCTGGTGGTCACGTTGGGACACACGATTTCCTCCCATGGTTTTTAATGTGCTGCAGAAAATACTTTTGTTCCCAGCATATTTTGGGATTTAGGAGTGTGTAGTAGGCCTGTGTATGGGTGACAGCATGATCTTTAATAAAGTCAGTCTCCTAAATTATATAATCATATTACAGGGCAAATGCATAACAGGCAAATGCACACAGAGCTGGCTTTGTTGAAGAGTGAATTTTTGAAATATAGTTTTGCTTCCTGGTTCCTTACCTTTGTTCTGAGCACATGTGTAGTGGTTTTTGAGCCTTTTTCTTCTCCCTTTCCTTTCATTGCTGGGTGCTGCTTTTGGCCTTAATCCGTGAAACACAGACATGAGATACAATTTAAAAAAAAAATACCAGGTCTCCTCAGGACCTCCACCCACCCCTCATCAAAACAATTTCATGCCATACAGCAGAGACTCCACTTTGGATTCTCTACATCTGGCCTCATGGAATATCATGCCACAGTTGTAGTCCAAGAGTAGAAACTGATGCTGGTCTAGCCTAACACACCTCACATCTCACCTCTGTGGCACTTTGATGTAAGAGCTCTACTAACAGACAGAGGACCTCTGAATTTTACATCCTTTGTTTTGGCTTCTTCCTAATGCTGTGAGGACAGCATTCTTCTCAATCCTGTGAGATCGTGAAAAAGTACTGGGACATCTTTTACTGGAGCAGATTTGAAAATCGGTTGAAAAAAAATGACAGCAAAAAGCTTTCAGTGAAGGGGATTTATGCCTCTGGCAAGCATAATTTAAACAGGTGGAATGGGAAATCTGTTAAATTCTGTCTTGATCACTTACCTTTTTTTTTTAATTCAGTAAATGAGGAATTGTCTTTAAGGATTTATTAATCTACATGCAATATTTGCTAAAGTCTCATAATGATCTGGACTTGATGGGCCTTGGTGTTTTTTTTCTTTGGTTCATCCGGTAACTTCTTACCAGCCAAAGCCCCGTGCACTGCTTTACAGTCATTCCTAAAGTGGTGGTTGACTCAGGAGTGTCAGCCCAGGGGGAGGGCTGTGCATTAAGGCTGGCAGTCTCGTGCAGCTGGCTACCACAAAGGCAGATGGCTGTTGATTCATGTCAAAAAGTCTTCTGAGCCACTGCCCTGCCGGTGCTACTGAGTTGCTCACACCCTTTCTCCTCTCCCATTTTCCTGTTGTTTCAGCTTTGCACTGATGTAAATACAAACTTATAGTACAGTTCCCTTCATATTCCTTGTCTGCTCTGTGCTGACACCTTCTTCCTCTATTCCTGCCTATCCCTCCTATCATGTTTCTCAAAGCAACAGCACATTGTGCTATCACCTTCTTCACTGGACCCAGCACTTACTTCCCCAGCTCAGCTGTTCAGATTTTGCCTGATACTTGACTCAAGCTCCTGCTCAAACACTTTACATCTATAGTTTGTTTGATGCAAAAAGAATCATGTGATGAAATAATTTTTTCATTTAAAAAGACAACTTTGTATCTGACACAACAAGAAATCTGCATGAAAAGTGTTTTCAGCTATTTTCCATCCTGAAGGCATGTGTGCTATGGCAGAGCTGGCAGCACTAAAACTGAGACCTGTAATCCTGTTGGGCACCTCTAGACTGGGAGAACTAGCACCACATTGCTCTGAATCTCATCAGTTCAGGTAGGAAGTCAATTTCCCCACTATGTGCTTGGATGTGAGCCACGTTTAAATGCAATAGGGGGATAGGGACCATTGGTCTCGTTCCCTTAATTTACTCATTAATTCCCTCGTTAGCTGAATTTACTCCTCAAAATGCAAACACACAGTATGGACTGGATCTTTGTTGCATAAGCCAAACCTAAAGTCAGTGCACTCCAGGCTTGGAAACTGCACATGAAACTTCAAATTAAGAGTCTGGGAAGGCTTAGTTATTTGGAGGATTTGGTGGAGCAGCACAAACCATGTCAGACTGCTGGCTGGCCATGCACAGCATCACCTGCAGTGGGGGCAACACATCTCGATGCTGGTGCAGCGTAACAGGCGTGTTCTCAGTGTGTTGAAGGACTTTGGGCTCCCACACGGAGAACCAGTTCCTGCACAGTTTGTCTTGGGACTCGCCTCTTTGCTCTGTTTTAGTTTTATGGTCAAAATGCAAAATCAAACTCAGCCAAAGTGCCAGGATTTCCTGGTTACAGGTTGAAACCAAGCAAAGAGTCCATGGTTTGTATGGCTTCAACCTAAAATCATAAATAATCTGTTATTCACCTAAAATTTGTTCCAAATTTACTCAAAACTTGGCCCGTATTTGCCTGAAACTTGGCCCATTATTGCTTGAAACTGAGCCCAGCTTCAGAGAGAGGTTCATGAACCTCCACAAACCTGGCCTGAATCTTGAGTTTGTAATGAAACCCAAAACCAGGGGAGTTTCACCTTGTTTGGGTTTGGTTATAGACATTTCTCAGGGCTCTAGTATTTATTATGATTACAATAACAACACATTTATACAGAGCTGCAAGCATACACACAACTCTGCAAAGTGGAAAACATCCAAACAACTTTCCTACCTGTCCGAGCTCACCGGCTCCACTGGGTCCTACACTGCAGCTACAGTCAGACTCAGGCCCAGATGGGCTGCTGAAAGAAAGTAATTTCTCCTAGGTTGTCACAGACAAAAAAAAAAAAATAACCCTGAAACACCTTACATAAGAATGATAGGAATAAAGAATCAACCTCCAAAGAAAACTAAGCAGTAGCCCTGTTTTCCAGGCTGGTTCATCCAGCAGCCTGAGAGACGAGCCAGGCAAGCTGGCAGAGCCCAGGTCCTGCTTACCAGCAATGTCACTTTTGATCATCTCCATGCAGCCTGCTGACCTGGATACTTACCCAAAATCTTTCTTTTCTAGTAGAAAACTACCAGGCACTAATGCTGTATTTTTTTTTTTTTTTAAACTGATGCTGCTTCATCTGCAGTGGCAGCATCCTGGGTGGGGGTACCTGTGGGGAGAGCCACTCCAGGGGCTGGCTGTGTGCTGGAGCACAGGGTCATGCTCCTGGCTTTCTGAAGTGTGTTGGAGCAGCCAGCAGGCTCCATCTAGGACATGTTTAAGTGCAGAGGGGCAGTTCCCATGGCTTTGTGCCTGCTGGAGCTGTCATCGCTGATGAGCCCCTGTGGCTCCTTGTTGTCCTCTCCAGGGACACCTCAGTGCTTCAGGGTTGCTCCTGGCAGAACTGCCATTGCCTTTGGGCTCTTCCAAACCAAAACATCTGGTTCTCAGTTTCTGTTCTGTAAAACAAGGATGACAAGCACATCCCAACCTCACAAGAGTGTAGTGAGGCACTCACATCTTACAGCCCTGGGAGTCATAGAGAAGCCCATAAACAAACAAACCTGCAGATATGAGAACCAAGCCAGGGAGAGGGCTGGGCCTGTGCTGCTGCCACGTGCAAGGGAAAGGCCCAGCCCAAGAGAGGAAAAAAGCCCTTCCTGGGTACTTAACAAAGGTTTATCACAGCATGAGTTTAGGCTGGAAGTACTGAGATACAGTTCTCTCTCTCTCGACTCTTCAGAAAAAACACGTACATTCCTAGGTGTGTGTGTCTAAGCAGGTTGAAGACGTAGCTGTACATGCACAAGCAGCAAAGGCACATATTGGACTGGCCAGCACCAGACAGGGCTGCAGCCCAGCTTTGCCAGGATGCCCCCGCTGCTTGGGCAGCCTGGGCCTCCACAGCCACTTCCTGCCATTGCTGCGCTGCATAGATAGAAAGGAGAGCCCAAAATACAAAAACAAACACTTTGGTGACCTCCTTGGCCCCAAAGGTTCCTCTCCTGAACTCAGTGGGAAGCTCATAACTGAGAAGTTGGCTTGGGCATGATATTCCTCAAAAGCATTTGTTATGAGGGTGTGAAATACTTGGCAAGTTTTAAGGACAGCAGAAGCAGATTGTTGGAATTTGTCAGAGCTGAAGTCATCGACCTCTGCAAGGTTTTTGCTGCACAGAAAGAGGGTCTCATCTTTGGGCAAACCAAAGCACACAGCCCACTCCAGAGGGACCAGGCGTGGCCCTCAAAGTCTCTACAGGAGCACCAGTGGCCTTAGTGAAGTGTGCCTTGGGTGTGGTCACATCACAGAACCCTGCTGCTCACCAACTCCACCTGCCCGGCTCCAGCACAGCCTCTGCCTGCTCCTGTCCCTTTGCAGGGATGGCTGCTGGCCACTGCAGCACCCACGTGGGGACCTGCAAGTGACAACTCAGGAGAAGCACAAAGCACCAGCGCTGGTGCAGGACCAGCACATGAGTGAAGCAGAAGCCAAATGTATTGGGGCATTTTGGGCCACTGATGGATGGCAGCATTCTGTGCCCTCCTCATTTCTTTCCCTCTTGCTACTACTGCAACCTCTGTAGTCACATTTTTTTAGTGTAAATGGTGGGATATTATGCACAAAATTACAGCTGTCTTCTTACTCTGTCTTAAGTTTTCATAGCACCCAGAACCAGCAGGGTCCTGCAGGTTGAGGTGATGCCCCTGACATGTGGTGCCAATGCTCCGTTTGCACACAGTCCCTGACACAGCTGTGTACCCACAGGAGCTCACACAGGGGCTGCACGGGTCTCTGCAGGCATCCAACATGCTCAGGCCACAGGAAACAACTAGAAGCTCTGGGATTTTCTGAACACAAGAGTTTTAGCCAAGTGTTATTCTGCCAAGATTGTGATAACATGAAGGCTTACTCTGGGCAAATACTCTGGTAGGACACTGCCAACCTGGATTTACTGGATTATCTGGTGTACATCATATATTGGCCTTAGCTTCTGGCCACTCCTGCAAGCAGAAAAGCTAAAAGACTTGTTATGGGGAGAGGGTGAAGTAGACAGGATGCTGGAACCAGATATCCCAGCTTTCTGAAGCTGGTGTTTCCTGTTAGCTCCTGTCATACCTGGCAGCACAGGCAGGTGCAGGGCACTGAGAGGGCTACACAGCTCCTGCAGGTCCAGCCCCATCCACTGCTGAACTCTGGCTTACCTCCTGTAACTGAAAAGACAAGATTTTCTTATCACAGCAGTGAAGAGCTGTCTCCTCCCATCTGGTGCCTACACAGAAATCAGCAGCACAACGTAAGCTGTTAACCTTGCTCTGATTGATGGTTTAGCAGAAACCATCAGACCTGCAAGAGTACTGTGAGGCTTTAGTGGTTCAAGTACAGCATCAGTTTAAAGAGGGAATCCTAAAAATTCCTTCACAGCCAATGTCAGTTTTTAAAAGTGGTGAGAAGGCTTTTGCAGTGGCAGTGCCACCACCCCTGCTTGGCCTAGAGCAGCGGGTTTGGTGCCTTGTGATGCACTTACCTGCTGTGGTGCTGCTGGCAGAGACTGGCAGTGCCCAAACTTGGGCCCAGGAAGGTGTGAGCAGCTGTTGGACATGAGCCATGGTGTCCTGCTCTCCAAACAGCTCAGGCCTGTCTGCGCTGAGAAGTCTTGACCTGATTAGCTCTTCCAAAGCACAAAGCTGAACTTGAACCACAGCACAGAGTATTTATCTTAGAAAAAACCTGAGCATGACTCTTCAGGACCTGCCATAAGAAAGCAAACACTTGGGGTCCTTTGAAAGTCAGCTTAAAAGGGAGACTGTGAAAATAGTTGTGTTCTGCCAAAATACACGTGGGCTGTCAAGTTTACAAGATACTGTTACAACACACAACAAGAGAATTATTTGGAATGTACAGTAACAAGCCATCTTTGTTAAACTCTGTTAACCAAAAATTATATTTATTACCCATGCATGCAGCTATGCAGTGTCATATGCACAACTGCAGAGGAGAGAAGCCACACTGTTATTTCAAATAATTAAACATTTTGCTATTGCCTCGATTTTGAAATATATCCTTTAATTGAAAAAGGATACACACTCAGAAAGCCCTCTACTTCAGCCTGTCTAGTGCTTGGAGTCATTTTGGGATCCCACTATCAAATGAAATACAGGATATTGTTTCAAAATCACACTGTAAATTACAAACCACTTTTTAATTGCAGGTCTCACACAATGTTATTATGCAACCTTTGTGCTTCACTGAGGCTCTAAGGAAGCTGCAGAAATTCAAACTAATGCAAATAATCATACACATACAATAAAAATGACAGGCAAAAGTGATATACCAGCTAAAGGGTACCGCTGCAAAGAGACAGATGAATAATTGCACAAGGAAATGGATTTTTTTTTTGGTGCTGATTAGTACAGCAAGACTGGGCTTTCCATTTTTAAAGCACTAAAAGAGCTGCTGTCAAGATTTCTTGTTTCTGCAATGTAACAAAGGCAATTTGCAGAACTTTGCAGGCAATTCTTGGGCTGTTGGAACACAATCAAAGAAGCTTTGGCATCATAAGGTGTTATACAGAGCTTAAGTGTAAACCAACTCTGCTGGACAGAGTCCTGACAGGTCTTTCTGAAATCACTCTTCACAGTTCCTCTTAGTGTTTAAAGGCTGAGAGAAAAATACATAAATTGTACACTTAACTATAAGCCATACAATCATGCACCCTGGCACTAAAAGTCACTGCCAACCTGCTGAAATAAGAGTGCCATTTACAACTGTAAAGTTCTGATTATTTCTCTCCATAGTTACGCAACATGTGGACAAAATACACTGTTCAACATTTTGGCACACTAATAAATAAAATCCAGACATGGTCTATTAAAAATATCAAAGTTACCCTGTGCACAAGCTCCTTTTTTATATCATTATATTTGTTATGCAGAAAAAAATCACAGAGACCTGAAATCTCATTACAGAAAATAATACAGTTTGGGGTGGTTTATTACAATACATTTCCCCTCCAAAGCTATTATAGCTCAATATATGTTCCCTCTATCAACTACAGTGCTGTCCCATCAGTAGTTTCAGTGACATGGCTTGCTGCATTTTTTCCTTCCAGATTTTATAGTACAATGTTCTGCTGCTGCTGCAAGATACACCATGGCATTTGCATATACAAGAACACCCACATCATTGAATAGTTCATTTGATATTAAAACCCAGCTACAACTTGCAATGGCTTTTGGTATTGAATTATCCCTTTTTCATCAGTCTTGGGTTATTTGACAGTAGCTATTGAAGTGGAGGTAAAAAAATGGAATATCCTAAGTCAAGGCAGTGTTAGCAAACAAGACTTTACACACTTAACTGTGTTTTCTGTATAATGGTTTAACATCCACTTCTGCATGTTTTGGCTATCACAGTTACTTATTGACAGGATTATTCAGGCCACCTCATTGGAAATGTTCTAACTTGCTTTCTGGAACCACATGGTAACTTGACAGAGGTCCACTGCTGTTTAGATTCGTGAAGATTTCTGTATTTCTTCTGTTCTTCCTTTGCATGAAGATTGAACAGCAGCAGCACCTTCAAGGAGAAATCACCTAGACACACAGACAGATACACAGCCAACCCTACTGGCAATGCCTGAAGCATAAGAATGCAGTTTATCACACTTTTAGCAAGAACACAAGGCCACAGAATAAACTAAAAAAACAAACTGTTTTATTGTGACATTTATGACATTGAACCCTTGTTGATATGAATGACTATGGGTACTCTTGACATGTTACAATATGTCATGGTGTAGGATGGCACTGATTGTCATCTGACTTTTGAGAATGTTTAATGGTCCCTACTGACCTCAGTGCATTTTGGCAAGTCACAGAAACTTTATCATCAGGTTTGTGTATACAGTTAACAAGTAGTTGGTCTTATAAGCACCATTACAAACCCTCACATTAAGGGTATTATTAATCTAGTTTACAAATGCTTCATTGATAAAAATAGCATGATTACAGTATACACACACTTAATTTACATGTAATGTATTATAGGCATAACTGAGATAAACTACTGAGCTAACTTTGGTTGATTGAAGTATTTAGACTGAATAATGGCAATTTTGGCTTCTAAGTTGTGTAAATATTACAGTGCATTTATAAATCTAGGTTGAAAATTCACTAGCACCAAATGGATATCATAAATGGCTGACCTAGTAAGTTGTAGTTGGAGAAGCGAAGTTTAAGAATTACAAAAATAGAGCTGTCCATCAGTTGAAAGCACATTCTTGTACCTCTGCTGAAATGATGACGTGTCTCAGCATCAGTGGCCAACTTCCAATGATAAAAGTCCCAGTTTTCAAGATTCAACATATCAAGGTAGCTCAGCTACACGTAAAAGCCTGAGAAAGTGGTAGTTTTGAGCTAGGGTATTCATCCTGTACCTTGTTTATGTAATAATATAATAGTGCTTGTTCAGACAAATGTACTCATGTAAGATTGTACCTATGATATGGAGAATCTGATTGGGAGGAATATTCAGTCCTACCTATCTATCTTTGGTTTAATTATTTGGTCTTTGGTTGATGAATTAATGAAGCAATATCTGAATTTTCATTTTCAGATTATCTCCCAGCTCACCACTGAGGTAGTCTTTGTCATGTTTTGCTTCAAGTTGGTTAAGTTCCTTCTTTTTATAGAGTGGAATACTACTGATTTGTAATGAATAGTTTCCAGGCACTGGCTTCTTCTTTGTGAAATGAAGGTAACTTATCCCGTCCTTCTTATTGATTCTAAAGAAACCGTCTTCATTTCCGGAGTCAATTAAGTATCGGTTATGGTTTGTCAGTGTGGTGAGGGCAGGAAGCAGTTCCAGGATGCGATCTTTGTTACTGAGATCCGAGATGTTGATGGAGAAGACTGCTGCTTTCTCAATGTCCCAGCTGGCCAGACTGATTGGCGGCTCCAGCTCCTGCTGATCCTGCACAACAACAAAGGATGTCAGTTGGCTTTGTCAGAGAGCGTTTCACTTCTGCCTGTGTGTACGTATTTCTTGCCCAGCTCATTCATTATTAATTAAACCATTTTAAAAAGGAGGTTCTGTAACATCATCTGTCAAATCCACTATTATGGGCCTAGGAGTCCTCAGGATGAACTACAGTGTCTGTCACCATCTCTGTGTGGGTAAGGGAGCCCGAGACATGCACTGGAAGTTTCTGCGCGTGGGTCCTGCTGCCTCAACAAACAAAGCCTCTCTGTGCTGGAGCCCGTGATCGACCTCCTACAAAGACAGCAGCCAAGGCACACTCCTCCTCTCTGTCGGGGGAGCCACAGGCTGACAAAAACAACGTGTGAAGGAGAGCAGGGTCTATGGGGGAGGCACAGCATTTAGCAGGGAGTTTTCTGCTTTGCAAGATTTTCTTGGTTTAGGTGTGGAAGGCAGCAGAGTGCTGGAAGAGCAGCCTCACCCTTCACCTCTGACTGGATGGTAACATTTTAGACAGCACATCAGCTGTAACATTTTCATTTGGAAAACAAAGGAAGCTCTACATCACCCCTGAGACAAATCCAGCACTCATCACAAAGGGTAGTAAACACTCTGAAGAAACAAAGTTTGTGACCCCACTCTGCCCAAAATCAAACATCCACACTTATTGGGCAGAAACAGTCTTCCTGTATTAGCAGAGCGCCACGCACTGGGCACCTAATGGAAACAGCAAGCAGGCTCCCAGATCCCCTGCATTTGTACGTGGAAAAGCAAATTGTTAGGCACATCCACAGGAGCAGAGGTAACACCTCTGAGTAGTGATAGTGTGGAAACATTTTACCAGTGTTCAGTGTCTCTTGGTTATATTTTAGGCTGGTAGCCTTGGCCCCAGGATGCAACCTGGGTGACTGACAGCAAGGGTCTGGACAAGCCCCAGGAAGGGCTGCAGCCCTGGCCTCCCTCCAGGCGAGTGTGTGTGTCCAGAGCTCTGTGTTTGCTTTGGAGAGGGCTCCAGCCCCAGACACACAACTCAGCACGGCCTAGCAGGGTCCAAATCCACCCTGACCAGCGTGTCCTGCCTTTCTGGCCACAAGGTCACACAAAGGTTTTACACACCCACTGCCCTCTGACTCCAGAGCCTGCTTTGCTGGTGAGTGGACTGCTCTCTACGCAGCTGGGTGGGCACCTGTTCTAGTGTTTGATGTGACATAGATGGTGGGTAGGACAGTGAAAAGCTCCAGAAAGCCCCCACACAGACTACCTGACATCCAAAACCAGCTTTCATCTACTTTGTTTGAGGTGTAGATTTTTCCTGAGGGATTGTCTCTTGGCACAACTCCTTCCGAGTCCAGCTTTCACAAGACAACCACAAACCCTTTCCCACAAAAAAGGGTCAGTTACCTCTGGTTCACTTGCAGTTTCATTCGTGCTTCTGCGCTTCCGTCCTCTCTTGGGATAGCCATTGATTTTACATTCGTAACAAGCTTCTGGAGAGAGGGAGTTGTCGTCTACTTCTCCACTGAGTGAAAGCTCTTGTCCTTGACCTCTGCCTAGCCCCACTCCAGAAACACAGTGTCTGAGGAAGAAAGAAATTTAAAGTTAATTCCAATGAGACACAGATCTTATCAAAAGCTGAATTTGGGGGACTGTGAGTATAAATAATGAAGCGATTATATCACACTCATTTCCTAGGAAAAATTTCTGCGGAAGTGAACAGACAAAATTCTCACTGAAACACAAAGCAGCCACCTCTGATTTCAAGAATCTGGCTCCATGAGGCTTTGCCCAAGAGAGACCTGCCAATATTTAATAGTTTTAAAAACACAAGGTTAAGCTCTGAGTTATTATTTTCTGTTATCCAGCCAAGAAAACATTTAAAGAGACCAATTTTTAGAAACTTCAGAAAAGTCTGAAAAGTGAAATCTTTCATAATGTATCCCAAAGCTTTCAGTCCCTTCTAAAATTTAAGCCGTGATCTTTCTGCTTTCCATTTGAGTTGCTTGGTCCTGTATGATGCACTGCTCTAACATTCTGTCATGGTTTGACACATTACCACTGGGGAAAGTGGAAATTGGTTTTCTCCAAAAAAGCAGACATTTATTAAAAAATATTAATTTGAAACACAGATGAATATGGAACATACAAGAACATAAAAACATACAGAATTGTTATTCCAACCAGCAGGTGAAACCATTTGTGTAATACAATTTCTCTTTACAGCTGGAGGGGTGTGTTGTTATTATTGTTTGTTTTGTTGGTTTTTTTTAAGGAGACAAGTGATACACCAAAAATCACAGCAAGGGCTGTGAGCTCCCAAGTGGCAAGCACAGAGGACTTGGCAGGCTGCTGGAGTGTGCAGAAGAGGTGAAAGCAGTAGCTTTAAATAGATGATTGAACCAGGTAGCCCTGAGCAAATTTCAATAAGCATTAAAACCCTCCCATCCCACACCACTCCTCATGTCCAAAACCAGCAGGTACACCCAACTCTAGAGCACAACCCCAATCCTATCCCTCTTTAACTGCTGACAATCCCCCTGGTTCTGCTGCTCCACACTACAAAGAAAGGAGTGGACTATGTCCCCTTGGTATCTGTTAGTTTAAAATGAGAATCCCTTACCCTTGTCCTATTCTGAAGTAACCAGGTGGACATCCACAGACATAGCCACCTTCAGTGTTTGAACAACCATAACTGCATGGGGCTTGTGCAGAACCGCATTCATTGATATCTTGGCAACCTCCACTAAACTGCTCATACTGAAATCCGGTAGGGCACATACATTTATAGCTTCCCAAAGTATTGTGGCAAGATGCTCCTCCACAAATGTGTGCACTGAGACATTCGTTTTCATCTGGAAAAGAAGCAGAATTAGCACGTTAACTTTTGCTCCCAGGTGTAGCCCAGCCCACCCCTCTGACAGGTTGTGCTTGGCTGCTGCTGAACTGCTGCCACGTGGGATGGACACAAACAGAACAGGGCTTGGCCTCACCCCTGGCTGGGGCAGCAATCGCCAGGAAATGACTGTAACCATTCAACACAGCAACATTTGGGCTACTCTACAGAAGATGTCTCATGCCACATCGGCTCATGCTCTGGAGAGCAGAGAAACAGAGGAGGTAGCTTTTCTTGTTCCAAAAACAACTGAGAAGAATAAAACTTTGTGCAGCCAACAATGTGGTCCAGTGATTCCTTGTTCATAATGCCATTCAACATTAAATGAAAAAAGAGTATGGAATCAAGCTTTGACACCTTTTCCAGGCATTGAAAACTCTTCCCTACACACTCATATTTAAATATTAGATACAGGTAAGGTACAGGAACAAGGAGTAAAGTAAAAATAAAAGCAGCTGTAAATACAATAGACTGCTACATTCTGAGCCAGCCATTTTCAAAACTTCCCAAGTGTGGCACTGTAGGAGTTCGAGGTCAGTTCAGGCTTGTTTACTGTAAATGGCTGCTTTTTGAAATGTAGCTGGTCTGAGTTTTTTGTCTGATGTGCAAATTGCTTCAAAAACTTCTGAATGCTGTTGCTCCCCATTTTCTGTGATAATGCCTATGTGCACTGTGTGTGTGTGCACATGTAAGAAATGCCATCTGGAAAGTACAGAGCAGCATCTCTGACCTCAACAACCAGGTTACAGGAGAATAAGTACTAAGTCAGAGCATTATCATCTTTTTCCAAACAATGTTGCTGTTTGTTCTCTGTTTAAAAGCAATGCCTTTGGTTCTCACAGCCTGATTTACGGCATGGTGGACTATGGAATTGCCTGGGCAGGGGGTGCAGTCACAGACAACACAAGACAGGGGAGGAACCAAAGCATTCTTCAGTGATTATCTAAATGTGTTGCAGCAACATCAAAAGTCCCTGAACGCTTCATTAAATAAACTAAAAAAGACAAAAACTGTTTGCAGAGTTGGGATTGCCAAGGAATATGAAGGAATTGTCACGGAAAAACCTATTACATAGATTCTTCCCCTGTGGTACACCCGGGAGATCTAGATAAGTATCTGAAGTATATACAGTCATGGATGTTACAATGTGAACATGTGGACACCACAAGGTATTAAAACCTGTGGCTGAATTCTGTGTTCCCGAAGCCTGTAGGGGTTTGCCACTAACTCAGAGCGATGTTTCAGTATTTGTCACACCTAACAGCAAATATGTCATAAATACATGTTTGGGCCACAGAAAGTTACTGCACCAAGAGCTCACTTCACCCTGCTGCACAGCAGCAAGAGTGTGAACACTAGTGAGGCTAGTTCCCATATTTTGGGTGATTGTTGGAAGAAAAATGAGAAAAAGAACAGTTATGGGACCCTCAGACTCTGAGCTGTGCTGTCAGACACCAGCCTTGCTGTCTGTACTCTGCAACACACAGCTCTGTCTGCAGCTGCAGGAGGGAGAGATGGAGAGATTCCATGGGAACAGAGGAAACCAAGCCTCTTTCCCTGCAGCTTTGGGTTTCTGCTCGGACTACCCCATGTCCAAGAAGGTGAAACCTTCCTTCCAGTGAAGGTAAGTGCTTGTACATTTTGAAACTGGTACTTCCTGTACAAATCTAAACAGTAGTCAATGAGCTCAAAAACTGGAATAACAGTGTACACCTGGTTTGGAAATACACTTAATTAAATGCTTTCACCCAGGAAGACTTGGAAACAGTCAAGATGTTCTGCAAAACTCAGTGCTGCAGTTTTCAGATTCCACAGTGTCCTCCAGCAGCCAGACATGACAGTGCTGGTTTGTTGGGGTTTTTTAATCCTCCTGCAGATTAAATTCTAATTTAACCCTAAACTCCACTAATTTAATTAACATTCAAACCTTCCATATGTTTGTGCTCCCTCCTTGTTCTCTGTCTGTTACAGGCATAGAGTGCTGGAGCACAAGCAAGCAAACATCACAGCGAGGACTGTATAAAATGTCAGGAGGTTTGGTGAGCACAATTAAAAGCAGAAACCTCCCTGGAGTACCACAGTGATAACAAGCAAAGGCATTTTTATGTTTCTGAGAGCAAAGAAAGCCAAACAAGTTATAAAGAACTTTGTTCTCAAAGAGGTCATCAAACACATCTCTGGGTATCCACACAAGACTTCTTGCATGAAGCCCACTAAATGTGATGAAAACTGCATGTAACTGTCACTAGAGGAAAAATTATTCCTATTTCTTTTGTTCGAATATGCTACATACTACAGTGCTGACACAAAGGCTTTTCCCATGACTGCTGCACGGGACCCAGTTCTGACTGCTCAAGACATATCCAGCACGAATGCTCTGCACATGGATCCCCATCTATGAGGGCTCAGAGACTTGGGATAGAAACAAAGTTTACATAGGGAAGAAATAGGCATTTTAATGAATCAATGTATTTAGTTATTAACATAACTAAAGAGCACTAACATTGGTTAATTATCACCAGAATTGTCCTGTAAGCACTCATTGTAAACTGTATCCCAAAGCTTCAAGGAAGCATCTTTAGACACAGCAGCAGATGTCAATCCACCACCCACTCTTAGACAGGACCTGTGTCTAAGCAGAGACTGTCACACAGCTGAGTAAGACTTCCTTTGTTTAGACCACAAAACACAGGAGTAACACAAGTTCCCTCAAAGTCAATACAACTTCTAGCTCCCTCAAGAAGAATTTTGTGACTAAACACTTGCCGAATCAGGGCACAGGCTACTGAGAGTTTCACATCCACTTGGCCTTTTACAGAAAAGCATACTTGTTATGAAACTCTGCTGAACGTATCAAATTATAATCAGAAAAAAACATCAGGCACACTGCACCATGGCCCTTCACTTCCTGCTGCTAGGAAAGGTAACATGCATTTTAATGTAAGAATTTACAAAAGTGACTTGCCAACACATTGGTTCCACTGGTAATGCTGGAGATATCCTTGTGGGCAGCTACACCTGTATCCTCCAATTATATTTTGGCAGCCATGCTGACAACGGTGGTTTCCATCACATTCATCAACATCTGAAAGGGTGAGATACACTCTAAGGTTTGGGAGAGAAGCTCAAATTATGCTATATTTGGAAATTATGTTACAAATCATCACATATATTCATATATCATATATATAGATATATTTCAGGATCTTCCAAAAACTTGACTAGTGTTGGGAGACCACTTTGGACCTCTCAGGGTTGGATTTGTGGCTCCACAGCAAGTACCTTGGGTGTGAAGAACACAGAAAGCTCACATTCACCCACAATTTTCAGTTTTTACATTCTGCTACAGAGCACACAGCAGAGAGCCATTTGTATATGGGATCCCCAGTGCTTTCCTAAGGGGCCCAGCTCCACAGCAGACACACCCTTGCTTTTACCCAGTCATCCAACCCAGAAACCCCAGGACATGTGGTTTTAAAACAAACCAAACTCTAACCCAGGAGAAGGCTCTAGAGATCCAGAGGAATAAGCCTACAGCCCTTGAACTGTCTCTTTAGCAGGTCGCCTTGGAGATGCAAGACTTCCTGTCCTTGGTGAGTCCCTCAGCAATTCATGTAGAATTCAACAGAAGGTCACTGAACTTATGACACTTAAACTAAAACGCTCCAGGCTAAACTGATGTCTCCTCAGAGAACATCTGTCCAGCTCTTTAGCATCCTGCAACATATCCATCTATTTTGGCCCATGGAGAGAAATACTGCCTTGCTGCTGAATTTCCATACTCCCTTCCCCTTCAATTTACACATTACTCCACAGGCTTTGGTGCTTACTCCACAGGTCCTTCCTTGGATGCCAGTATGGCTGAGCAAGAGAGGGCCTGGTTAAAGGCACTGTGTTGTACCCACCTTCACAGCTCTGCCCAGTCTGATCGAGTGAGAAGCCACGCTGACACTCACAAACAAAACTTCCTGGTGTATTCTGGCAAATGCCCTTTGGCCCACAAAGATTGATTTCAGTAGCACACTCGTTGTTATCTGGAGGAAACCAAAGCCTCAGTGTTAGTCTGCAGTCATTGCTGAGAAGTTGATTGTTTAACCCTGCTCATGATGAATGGGTTGTGGTGGAGGTGAAGGCACAGCAGTAACACAGCTCTCTTACTGCCCTTTCATTTTTTGCTTTGCACTACAGGAGAGCTTCTTTTTTATTTGGAAACACAGCTGCTGTGGGAAGGGAAGCACTCCTTCACCAAGAAAATGGAGTTTGATGTTCTTGTCTTCCAACACCTCCAAATTCAGGCCAATACTACAGGATCACGAGACTGACACACAAGCAGGATCCAACTTGCAGAGCAGAAAGTGTGTTTTGCAGGAATTAGTTTAGTTTAACATTTCCACAGACCCAGTGGGTATGTGTTTAAAAGACAACTGCAGCAATGTATATTTCATGGTAATTGTTTCAAGAAGCCTCAAGAAGCCTGTTTCAAGAAGTGAACTACAAGAACAGAAATAGAACTATATTTTTGCTTAATGGATAAGAAAGGGTAAGGCAAGAATTACAAACTGGCGTTTTTACTGTCTGGTTCTTGCAAGTGCAAAATTCAAAGACATAAATTATGAAAGCAAGGGAAGGTAGGACGGAGTGCCTCTTTGCATCTTCTGCCCTGGTGGGACTGGGATCAGAACCTGGCTCTATTTTTCCATTTGGTTTCTCAGGAAGATGATTTTATCTCCTTGCCACTTTGCTTCTGGAATAAGGGTCAGCAATAAATCCCAAATCTGTGCCTACCTTCCCCTGCCACCTACCAATGCAGGCTGTGTGGTGCTGAGTGAATCCAGGAGGACATTTGCAAGTGAACCCCCCAATTGTGTTGACACAAAGGAACTGGCAGTTGTGTTGTTTTGTTGCACATTCATCGAGATCTAAAAAAATCCAAGAAAACATCTTTCACTTATGCTCCCTGGACTCAGAAAGAAATGATTACAAATAAATAACAAAGCATATAAAGCCTTTTGAATCTACATCTCACTTTCCATGCTGGCTTCTAGTTCCTCTCACATGAAATCCTACATGTAATGAATGGGACTTTGGAGCTACACCAGTGTCCATGCTAATGCTGAATTACAGGTACCACTCTCCTCTGTCTGTCTGAAAGTGGCTGTTACATAATAAACATCTCCTCACTCAATAAATGGAAAGTCACCATCTTCATGAGAAGATCTAGCAGACTGGAAAGTGGCATTGCACTGAAGCACACTGTTACTCCAAAAGAAATATTGAAATGCTAAAAACAAAGTACACTATCATTCTCCATGCCAAGTTTAGAATTGTTGCTTTAACTTGTGTGGTTTTGATCAGATCTTTTTTACCAAGATACATAAATACATGGAATTCTAATGAACATTTCAATATCTCTCCTGCACTGCTGTGCCTTATCCAGCACACTGCAGAAGCAGTAGGTAAAAGTTCTGTTGATGCTGGGCACAATGCACTGCAAACCATGCTCATCTTTGCATTCATTATGATTCATTTATCACTGAATAATATGGCTTAAACCAACATGCCAAGAACAATCATATATACTATTAGTTACAAAATTTTTTAAGATCAGCTGCTATCACCCTGCAAAAATTCCTGTAGATCTATTGTTCATGCAGATTATCAAAAAACTAACTGAAACACCAGCTCCATCCTATGGAGCTGCCACTTCCACTGTCCTTAGTGGAAATACATAAATCAAGGAGACAAATCAGCATCATTTAAATATCCTTGCATTTGTTTTTGCCTGTGAAACAGGGTTTCTGCAGGTTTTCTTGACTTTTACCTTTGCAGCTTCTCCCATCTTCTTGCAGGATGTATCCTTTCGGACATGAACACTGGTAGCTCCCCTCTGTGTTTTTGCAGATGAAATTGCAAGGCTTGGGAGACTCATTACATTCATTCAGATCTAGAAGAAACAAAACCAGATACCTAAGTGCTGATAACCAAGATTTGTGATGAAGTTTTTCAAAACTTTCAGGAGAGATCAGAAGGAAATCAAAATCCCCAAAGCATTCTAACAAATGACATTTTATTTTCTCATTTTTCGAAATCTTTCTATTTCCTTCTTCAAGCCATCTCTTAATAACAAACTTTACATACAAACACCACAATGAAAAACCCACCTATGCAAATAGTGCCAGTGATATCTGTAGTATAGCCAGGTTTGCAATGACAACGGTAAGATCCCCTCTCATTGATGCATTCCCCATTACGGCAGACGTCATGAATAACCTTGCACTCATCAATATCTGCAATTAAACGAGGTTAGTGCTCAATGGATTTTATACAGCTGCAACAGATTCTTGTGACCTGACATAAGGAAACCCACGCTGTGCATAAAATAATTACATAAAATAATGAAATGTTGCATAGATTATGGAGAAATATTAAGTGGAAAAATAGAGAATGGAGCACAAATCTGACTTCCAAATGCAATGAACAAGCTGCAAGAGGAAGCGAACAACTGGAGCTGATCATTTATTAGCCTCCACAAATGAAACATCACTTTCCTTTCATGTACACAAATAGTTCTTAATGTGTAACTGCAACACACTCAAATGTGAGAATGCAAATTTCCATTTGAGCGCATGTCAGTCAACCAGCACACAAAGTATCTGCCAAGATGGGATGGATGCCTCATCATCATCCAGAGCCTTTGGCTATGCACCCTCCTCCCAAAGGACTGTACACTCTCAACATGAAAACTCTCAGAAAATTTCAGCTGATACCCTAAACATTTAGGACCTCACATTGTTCAAATATGCAAAAAGAGAGTTTATAATTTATCACTTAACTTGGCATTGTCTCAGAGAGCATTTAATAGAAAAGTCAGTACCTGCTCCATTAGACATGTATCCTCGGCCATGAGGACAAAGCTTCTTGAAGGCCACAGTGCCTGGGAAGGGACAGACCTCGCAGTTTTGCCCCCAACCTCGGCCACCATCACAGCAGCATTCCGACTTGGTGACAGAGTTCCTGTTGCTTGATCCGATTTGACACATACTTTGTAAGACTTCAGTGAAGCAGTAGCCCTCCCTGTTGTCTGGAAGACAAATTGTGCATCACAGAGAATCCTAATGGTGATGACCTCCAGAGGGTCATGAGATACTGAGAATTTAGTCAGAAATACAACAGAAAGGGCATACTTCACCCTGAGACTGCAGAACTGAGAATGAAAGACTACCAGCAGGAAGAAAGAGAGCATGATGTCTAAGGGAAACAAAGACAGGAAATTTAGCAAAACGTGGAAGACAAGTTACAATATGCTTATAAAAATATATGTTTCTGTTTGAACCCAGAGAAAAAGAACTGGCTGAAAATCGGGACCAAAGAAATGTCCGAGCCGTTTCTGGCTGACTGAAACCATGTAACAGGCAGCTTTTGTAGCAAATCACCCCAACCTGACTGACTGAAGCTGCCCTGTGGGGAGCAGGGGAGGAAGGAACTTGCAAGAGGGCACCTACATACAAAGGCTCCTTCCCAAAGGCGTGTAAATTCAAGAGTGTGCTTACACACACGACACATTTCTAAGTTTAATTCCAAGCACAGCTGCTGCTATCTGAGTGACACTTCATTCAGGTGCTAACGTGACTTACCAAGGCACTCGTTCTGGGCGTCGCTGACGGTGAACCCCTCGTTGCACTCACACCTGTAACTTCCCACTGTGTTTACACAACGGCCATTCTCACAGAGCCCAGGTTTGGTCTGACATTCATTCTCATCTGTGTTTTACAAATTATATTACAAAAATCAAGTCCATTACTGGATAAATGCAGGTTAGTTTACAACTTTGTACAGAATTCTTAAGCTGTGTGTTCTTCCTGGTTAAACCTCCATTTTTTTCCTTTTCAGTTATTTTTAAAGTCTGTTATTCAATTTTCAGAGGAAAGATGACCATCTAGCTCACAGTATCATATATTTTGTTATTACATTTTCTCTGCAATATATTCCTCACCAGTTTTCAAAATTTTTCATAGTTACAGCTGCACTTCTGAAGGCCATTCATGGTTTAAAAAACAATTCAGATCAACTCTCACTCATGCTAACAGAGATAAACAAGCCTACAGCAACGCACCCAAATCTCCACTTTCTTCCCTCAGAGCACTACAGCAGCAGCAGTATAAACTGATTGTTGAGACATCCATATACATATTTTCTAACTACTGTCCACACATGTGCACAACTGAACACCAAAGCCAAATGTGTCCAGCAGCAGGAGATCCATGACACAGGTAGTTGTGTGATTCTTCCCAAGTTCCTTCACACTTTGTTAAATCCCGCATTTTTATCTCTGCAGAGGAATTTTGTGTTTCAAGAGTTTCAACACTTCAGTGTCACTTACCTATACAGCCTTCCCCATCTGGTCTGCGCTGATAACCAGGTCCACAGATACACATGTAGGTGCCAATTAGGTTTTTGCACTCCATCTGTTTTGAGTCACAGTCGTGAACTCCTTCTTCACACTCATTCTGATCTAAAACACAAGGTTTAGACTTCACTAGAGAGAGGATCCCGGAAATTCACAACAGTAAATTCTGACTTTGGAATTTCCATCATAATCAAACACTATACATACACATATTGTTATAAACTAACCATAAAATACTCTAGCCTTGAGCGAATTGATTTCTCCCAAATGCCCATTTTTAGGGCAAGACAAAACCACATCATCTGACATGACCTCACTTTAGGCAGATGTGTAAGTTTACTGGCAGGACGGGGCCAGTACAATCAAGTGCATAATGCAAACCATAGAATTTCATCCCAAATTCTTTCTGACTCAGTTACTTCCTGGGATTAAAACTCTGGCCCAATAGTGCAATGAGTCAGAGCCCTGCCCCTGCAGGAACTTGAAATCATTCTCTCATAACTGTGAGAGTCTGGTAGGAGCTTTACCTCTGCACATTCTCCGGTCCTCTCGCAGAACGTACCCCCCCGGGCACTTGCATTCGTAGGATCCAAAAGTGTTGACGCAGCGGAAAGCGCAGAGCAGAGGGTTCTGGATGCACTCGTTGACATCTGGATTGGGAGTGACAAAGACCATGGGGGAAGCAAAACACTTGTGCAAAACTCACTAGACTTGAGTGCACACATTTTAGGTACAGGCAATACCACAGATCCCAGATTACTGAGGGCTAAATTTTAATAGCTGAGGACCCACAGCTCTACTCATTATGGATTTCTGTATAGAATCAGGCAGCAGACACACCAGGATATTTGCACAGCTACCTGAAGTTTTAATATGTTCAACAGCAAACAGCCAATGGAAACAATTTCCAGATCCATGCTGTCAAATACTGGCTCAGTCAAAACTGTATCTTTTGCATATCTAGGTTCTGATTTCATGATCGGTTGTTTTTAAATTCTACATTCACCAATTTGGGTTCTACATAACTAAATTCCATTAAACAATATCCTTGTTAGAAACATTATTTTGAAGTGCATTTACATACAGTCTGGACTACCTGAGTAATTACTGCTATATAGTGATGTTTATGCACTCTGCTAACTCCTCCTCTGCAATCTGAGCTTTCACCCAAATTCCATAGGGACGTGAATGAAACTCTAACTGTATATAAAACTAAAGCAATTTGATGCAAAAATGGAAGGGCTTTTGTATGGGCTTGCAAAGAAATAGATTGTGGCAGATAAGAACAGCTGTGTCAGGTCAGAAGAGAGTGTCAGAATGTCCTAGGACATTCTCCTTTCTCTGGTGGTAATAGGAGATGAATATTGAAAAACCTCGTACCACGTATGCAGAGATCTTTCCCCTGACACAGCCTCTCACTTTAAGGGCTTCCACAGCCAAAAGCCACAACCAAACTATCAAGCTTAATTTCCACTGATGGATTCCCACACAAATTCATATAATTTCTTTCTAGGTCGATTTATACTTGTGGCCTCACTAATATTCTGTAGCAAAGAGTTCCACAACTCAAGTATGTACCATGCATATAAAAATGTTTGCTTTGGTTTGTCAAACATGTTCCCTCTATTTTTGGTACCTTTACCACTTGTGGCTTCATAAATTTAAATCATATATCTCTTCAACCACATTTTCCACACTGAAAAACTCTAATTTATTTTCTGAGTGTCCATTTTATAACTCTGATCTTTCTTACTTCTCTTTTCTTTGTACATTTTCAAATTTTAATTTTTGAAACAAGGCATCAAAGCAATATGGGAAATATTCAGCCTAGGGGTACCATGGTAATTGTCTGGTACTGTACTTGTATTTTCTGTTTCATTCCCTGTTTCTTTCCTAAAAAACTCAGGCAGCCCATTTCCTATTTTCATCATCCATAGTGAGTCTCTTCACCCAAGGAGACAGGCAAAACCACACACAGTAGGCAGCACTGCTGGGAACTGTTCTGAAGAGACTGCTCCTCCAACCTGCTTCTCTCTAGGCAGTTCCTTAGTAGATACCAGCTGAAAGCCTGTTCACCCAACCTCCAGTTAGAAAAACATACTACACTTCAAGGTGGATATAGGAAGGAGAAACCTATTTTTCTGTTTCAGATAAAGAAGCATTGTTCTGAATGTCTGCATTTTAGTTTTAAAGCTGCTTGACTCCCCTCAGTTGTTTTCAAAATCAGGGAACTGTTTCAGCACACAACAACAAACCTTAACACATGGGAGTCTCACCTTCACAGGTCATCATCGGCCCAGGCTCAAATCCCTCAACACAGGTGCATTCAAAACCTCCCACCACATTCCTGCACGTTCCATTGCCACATGGGTTTCCAACAGCACATTCATCAGTATCTGCAAGCAGTTAGATCAAGACAAGAATTCGTGCTTATACTCAACCAAAAATGTGTAAAATCTGTGTTGTTGAAGTACAACCAGAAAAATACAAACTCACTTAAGTTACTGAATTAGAATCACATAACCTGGGATTGCTAGAGGTTATCTGGGTGAAACACAGCCACAGCAAGACCAATTTGGAGCAGATTGCTCAGGCCCTGCCCTGGCAGGTTTTAAGCACCAGCAGGGATGGAAACTCTACAACATTAGAATAAAACAATCTCACTGCTCTTTAGTGCCAGATTTAGCAATTCAGGAAGATCTTTAAAATGGGAGATGAAACAGCTATACTTACCCACACATTCTGCTCCCTGTAGGATGTAACCATATGGACATTCACAGCGGAAGGACCCATCTGTGTTGATACACTGCCCAAATTTACAGTTATCTGGATCAAGGCACTCATCCACATCTTAACCAGAAACACAAACAACATAGTAAGTGCAACTGACTTCATGTGCTTTTCGACTTCTCTCAAAGAACAAATGTTGTTCTGGTAAGAAATATTCTTGAGATCATGAAAAACCCTAATATTTGAATTCTGACATGTCAGGATGAGGGCACAGAATTTGTTTTGCAGGCCACCTTTCACAATACAGAAAATAAACTGATTCTAAATGTCAGATATAAACCTCTCTGAATGGGGCTAAAGGGAGAGCAGCAGATATGAAAAGCAGTAGTCATCCAGTGCTCCTTAAATGCAAACTTTTGCCAATAAGGCTGAAATGCTGTTTGTCTTGGGAGAGAACAGAATGTACTGAAGGGATCTGGGAAACTGTGGTTTGCACTTCTGGAGGATCAAAACCATTTACTCTAAACAGGCTACATATATCATATAAGAAGAGACAAGTATGCTACGTGATCCATTCTCTAGATACTACATCGGCTTCCTAGTTCTAAAAGAAGTTTAATTTCTGATATACGAGACATTCAAGCTTGGATTTGAAATTGGTATGAAAAATTGGAAAAAGAAAAGCATAGAAGTTTCCACAATTCATGGCTTTTGAAAACACTTGCACAGGAGTTACTCTGAATTGAAAGGAAGAATGGCTTACGGGTAGAAAATGGCACACAGATGCAACAGCATCGAGTGGTTCAGGCACTTACCCAGTCTTGCATCACCAGGTCCAACAAGGATGCCAATTCCAAATGGACAAATCTGTCTGAATGCCTCTGTAAAAGGACCATAAAAATTAAACTGTATGTTAAATTCTACCCTGGCAATCAGCATTACTCATGAGCTGCACATGTGACCACTGCTACCAGTTCATCCTCATGTTCAAGTCCAGAAATGAAGTATGTAAGTGTATAAACTTGTAATTTTATATTCATGCAAAAACTGTATGGTCTCTTTACATTTCATCTGATCTACTGTATGCATATGTATAAAATTCTGTGAATAATTAGCATTATTTAACTTTCTTAAGGAGCAAACTAATGCAATATTTCTATATAAGTATCAATAGTAGTGACTGCATTCTTTTCTGTTGTAAAAGAAAGATTTCCTACATTTTCTGAAGAAGACACAATTCAATCCAGACTCAGCTATCTTGAAGCTATTTCTTTTTGAAAAGATGAGAAAAAGGGCCTTGATCTTTTGAGAAGAGTTTGGAATATGAAAAATATATGTGCTGACACTTCAAGGAAATGCTGTGATGTGTACTGTGTTTTTGCAGATGATTTTGGTTCATATGATGCACATCAACTGAATGAAACATACACAGGCAATAGGTCTAGGAGGAATATTGCAACTGGCACATCTAATTCTCTTTTCTACCCTTGGCTTTTGTGAGGATTGTCTGCAAAACATCTACATGACTTATTAATGAAATGAGCTGCCATCATGTATTGCTGAAACCAGTAATGCTTTTAACTGCATTTGTCAGCATGAATTAAAGTCTGTTCAGCAAATTGCACCACAATGGTACAGAGGCCTGTTGACTTGCTTGATGCAGACTTACTCAGTCTTAGAAAGGATGCTAACAAAGAGACGAGTTTCTTTAGCAACCGTCCTTCCTCAAGGCTTGCATTCTGTTATTCCCCACTATTTCTACAAGTTGTTGACATCGATAGGATTGCAAATTTACATTTTTTTAAATAACAAAATTCAGATGTGGATCTAATTTAACTGTTTGGTTTGAGCGTTTTTCAGTTAGATTTCATGTTCATAGCACCTCTGCCTATACCTATTTACAATTAGCTGAATTCCATTTGTATCTTGCAGGTATTACCACTCAGAGCCTATCAAGGATCTACTCGCTGCTTTCCGCTTTGTGTGTGTGCAAAATACTCAGCACCTAATCACAGTAAAAATCTATAAGCAAACAAGGAACATATTTGAGACCTGACTATGCAAGGAACATGCTTTTGAGACTGCAATGACGTCTACTTTACAGGACAACTGTTAGGGTTAAAAACGTCTGTGAAACTATTTTTCAAAATTCCTTCTTATAAGAATCTCAATCTTCTTTCAGTTCTGAGAGCTTTCATTACAGTATGGTAAGCTGGTCAACAACGCACCATCTGCTTCCTCTGGGCAGAGCTCACAGGGATCTCCCCATCCCTGTCCCTTTAAGGCACAGCAACACTCTTGTTTGGAGTGGTTTCGAGACTTTGGCACAGAACATTTTCCATCTTCAAACTTGGTAAAGCAGTAACTTACTCTCAGATCTGCAGAGAGAAAAAAACTTGTTATGAGCACTTAGGGTGACTTCGGCACAATTTTCACTTAGAGGTGTTAATTGCAAAATTACAGGAGACCCCCACCAAAACACCCAACTTTCATCTAAGTCTGTTAATAGGGATCATTATTGTCTCTGACAGTGGAAGACCTGAAGGAGGGAAGCTCCGTACCACAGTAAAGGAAAGCTATGAGATAAGAGTGTCCTATTTCAGCCATGGAAAAAGTTTTTTTCTCTTTTGTCCAGCAGAAATGGAAGGACTGTATGCTCCCCTTACCCTTGTTCCTCTTTGTAAAAAATGAATATTGCCTTAATTAATTTATATTCTGTGACTAGTAAGAATCACTCAAGTTGAGATTTTAATCAACTTGCAACACCAATACAGTGTAGTGTTAAAATGAGAGGAATTTTCAATGGCACTTTCCTTCCTCATTCTTGCCAGAGGTGCACACAAACAAAGCAAACTGTCCCAGTGGCACTGTATTTTACTTTCTGAAGCTGGGTAACCAGGATGCTGGAGCAGAGCTGAGATCACTGACCACAAGCATTCAGCAGGCAGAGAGCTGGCAGCTCCCTGTGCTGGAAGGGGGACAGCAACAGAACAGTTATGGAAGTAGCTGCTCATCCAGTTTTCCAGGTCCAGCACCAATGGTGGTCAATGACCAGGCCTTACTGAAGTCCTAGGTAGAAGGTATAAACAAAACTTTGTTTGACGTGGGATACCTGAAAAAAAACCAGTCTTCTCCAGGGTATTAAGAGAAGCCCACTTGAAGTTGACACACAAGTGTCCATTTTCCGCTGACATGTGTGAAACAGCAGTCTGTGTTAAAAGATTAGGCTACATTCTTTTCTATGATTTTGTTTCTTGGGGCTTTTTCTGTGATTTTTTTTCCTTACCTGAAGAAAACAACACCCTCAGACTGAAGACACTTCATTTATACAAGCTACATAAGTACAGCTAAAACACCCATGCTGCTTTCTTGAAGTTGAGTGAGTAACTGTGCCAAACTGCACGGTGGTTTGGAGACTTGGATGAATGTTTACTGCAGGTTGGATTCATTTTTACCAAAACCACAATTTCATTTAGCCCACTGTGAAGTGAAGAACTCGGTATGGTGTCAACAAGCATCACTGCTCTGTGCCAAGCAAAACTACAGAGGTCCTTATAAAGGTCTTACTCATCAGTGGTTCCCACTGTGCACACTGTGTATAGGACATTTAATGCTGTATCTATTTAACAGTTTCCAAAGCCTTTAAAGTAACTCACTCCCTCATCTGTTGTGCTTGTTCTTTACACACAAAACAAACTAACCTGTGGCTTTTCATTACTAGATGGTCAGCTTTTACCATATGGTCTCTGTCTTAGTGCCCATGTTTAGGCTCTGACCCATGTATGCAACAATCTGGAAGCCAAAAGACACTTCTGACTTTTCTAAGCAGATGATTGCTTATTGTCCACACAACACTGTTTGCAATTTTTTTTCAAATGATCCTTTTTCCACCCACACATTTGTGGAGAGGAGTAGGATATTATAAGTGTTATGGTGAATATGGTAAGTGCTAAGGACAGCCTTGTAACTGGAAATGCTGCCTTTAGTTTCCTGCCTGTGTTCATTCTCCACCTCCATGTCATGTTACTGTCTATACAGAGTCCAGGTGGCCTCAACATTTCTTCCAGGGGTGCAAGAAAGGACAGCAGGGCAACATAATTTTCTCACTTAACCTGGTCCATTTAACATTATCTTCACCCCTTTTATTGCAATGTTCTGTTTAACGACAAACAGATGTTAGGGCAAAACAGAACCTGGCCCCAGCTAGAGAATTATCATGTTTTCCCTACAAAAAACACTGTTTGAGTCCAGAGTCTCCTTGCTATATTAGAAACAGCCCACTAATAAGGCTTTTATGAAACAGCAAACAAACTTTGAAATGCCAGAAAATAGGAATGAACTTACCTTGGCATCGCCTTCCTGTGGAAGACAATACAAAGCCTTCTGGACAGAGACATTTGAAACTGCCTGGAGTGTTGCTGCATGTGCCCAGCGCACAAATTTCTGGCTGTTCCACACACTCATCAATGTCTGGAAGACAAGTAATTAAAGAGATGAGAAATAAAAATATTTACACTGGCAGCTACACTACATAACATGCAACCTTACATCATCACTGACATCTATCAGATTTGACAAACAAAAAGGGGCGGAAAGAGGAACCAGAAATCCAGGTGCAAAATCTAGAGTTAGTTTTCAAATCTTCATGCAGTGGGCAAACTTTAGCCATGTACGATCAAGCAAATAGCCTGGGATTACATTTTTCTTGGGGACAGATCAGGTAATTCTGGTTGAAACAAACGTTGTTGACACTTTTTTCTGGGAATTGAGGAACTTACTAGTGGCTACAGTTCAGAACTGTACACTGCCACAAAAGACTAAACATTACTCACATTTAGATGCAGAGGAAACCGGTAACAACTGTGAGCAGCTGGGAAAGGGGCAGAAGAGGGATTGTTCTCTACACACCTTCACATTTGTCATTCTGCAGGATATATCCAGGAGGACAGATACATCTAAACGAGCCATCCAAGTTCTGACATGTGCCTGGTGAGCATTTTCCAGGATCCAGTGCGCACTCATTGACATCTAAAAGAAAAGAAAGACAATTTATTTGAGGTAATTGCTGTTATCTTAATAAATCTCTGGCTGAGGCTGCTTTAATTTTGATTACATCAAACTGAAGGTGGAAATTCTCAGGAGCAGGAGAGGAGTCCTATCCTCATCCCCTTGTCATTCTTTTCTTCTGCTAGGTACAAATGATGAAGTGTGATAGTTCTCTCTGACCCTACTCTTTCACTAAGCGTATCTCCTCAAGGTTTGCTGCAATTTTTTTCTACCCTAAAAGAAAGCACTCACCAACACAAGTCCTTCCATCCAGAGCCACCTCATATCCATCATTGCAGAGACACTGGAAGGACCCAATTGTGTTCACACACTGACCATTCCTGCAAAGCATTCCGTTTCCACTTGCGCACTCGTCCACGTCTAAAAAAATAACATGGAAAGATATGTAAGAAACACCAGCAACAAGAGAAATTGGGTAGGTGAGATTTTTGTTTTCACTATATTGACAGAGTAACTGATAACACAAAGAATCCCCTGTTTCAAAAGCAAGTGAGGGGAAAATACCACTACTGGTCTATGCTATAAAATTGTCAAAGCAGGAGTAAAACACCGAATGGCCCTGTATCACATGCCAGCATTCAAGTGGCTCTAGAAAAGTGAGGGGACCATAATCAGAGAGACCTTTTCAGACTGAAGAAATTGGTTTGTTGGCTTTAATCATGCAGATCATGCAAGAGAGAAGACAGTACTTGTGTTACTTTTATTAGAAGTGGAAAGCCTTAGAAGCACGTACCTAGTCTCAGCACTGCTTACCTATGCAGTCATTGTTGTGTGAGAGGATGAACCCTAAATTGCAGCGGCAGTTGAAGGAGCCAATGGTGTTTCTGCAGGTTCCGTTGCCACAGGCATCTCTCTCACACTCATTAATATCTACAAAGAAACACAAGCAGCAAGAATTTTAATCACTGATAGGGAAAGGAAAGTCTGTAGCTATTCTACAGGAAAGAGAAATAATCCACTGCCAACAGAGTGAACAGGAGGGAAAAAAAATGTTTTACCTCCCCAAAAGAAGATTTTTATATAGGTTTACACACTTGATATTAACATCTACAAAAATAGGTTCAACGATCATTTACCTTATTGTGGTTCCTGTGTCACCCTTCCCAAAGGAAGTCTAAACTATCTTTATTCATAAGTATTATGAAAGCTCTACTTGCTCGGACAACAGATGACAGATGACTAACAGCTGTGAACAGGTTAAATACAAAATTTCCTTCTTTATGAAGATGACTCTCTTTTTGAAAAGGGCACTTTTCTGGCAAGAAATCTACCCTTCATTTACTCTATTAACAAGTAGGCTGTATACAACTGCTGCATTTCGGTATCAAGCTATTAAATTCCTTGCCTAAAGCAATAAATGAGACAAGATGTGCCAGAAAATTCTAGGAATGAAATATTCTCCTCAAAAATGAATGCATTAGCAGCTCATTTGACAAGAAATGCAATTTTAAAGGTTCACTCCATTTTATTGAGATGTTTTTCATTTATTATCAGCTTCTTATCATCTCTAATGGCCAGCTGTGCTGGGTTTGCACCTTTGCCTGGCAGTAAATGGCTCACAATCTCAGTTACTGTAATGCAACTCCTTACTACAGAGAGGACAGACTTAGCAACTATCTCAATAGAAGTCTAAGTAGAGCTTAATTTGATATACTTGCCTATGCACATTGTTCTGTCATCATTGGTCTTGAATCCATTGTGACAAATGCAGTAGAAACTTCCAACAGTGTCAATACACTGCCCATGGCTGCAGATATTGGGAATTTCTTGACATTCATTCCGATCTGAAAACAAAGAGGTGCAGTGAAAGTTAAGGCTTCTACACTAAAAGGCTGGAAAGATGCATTAGCAGCAACCAACATAGTTAGTATCCAGTGCATGGCCTTATTTAAAATAGCATTTTTAATTTATTAATGACAAAAACATTACTAAGTGAATCTCAGAAAAGAGGCCATTTGCATGTAAATTACCTTTTCCAACTTTGGTGGAGCTGAAAAAAATTTAGCGTAAAAATTATATTTACCAAACACAAATTCTTGCTGGAGGGAAAGCATATTGCCATGGCTTTGAAAAGTAGAATTAATGATACGAAATTGTAAAGGGTCTGACTCTGAGGACTCTGCATTGACTGCAGCAGATATGAAAGAGGGATATGAATACAGTTTGTATTCTTCTCATGTAAGCAGCTACTTGCTACATTTGATTGCTTGATCAACTCATGGAAATCATACAGAACAGAAAGGAAGTTGAATCCCCTACTTTTCTCACTAAGCTTATGGAGAGCTAAAAGGCACTGTAGATTTATCTACTCATCATGCAGAGACAAAACATGTACATTTATACATATGTGTTACAGCATCCATGCAATGTGATGGTCCTGTAAACCGAACAGAGCTCAAACAGCAAGAGTTACTGACATATGGAGTCAGAAAATACTTTGCATAATTCTGCAGAGGGGGAAAGCTCTCCTGCCAGCATGTGATTGCTGCCTTACAATAGCAGGGCATCCATTATACTTGTTCAACAGCTGACTGCTTCCTGCTACTCTACTTACAAATGCTTTCAGGCAGAACCCAGGATTCAATCAACAGTAAATGAAACAAAATGTTAACAAACAAAATGTTTGCTCTCTTGCACAGTTTTCTCCATGACCAATCAGAAACATGAATCAAATGAGGTGTTTTTATTGACCTCATCACCAGCAAGAGCTGGTTTGATTCAATATGCTTCCTTGGATTTCATCTGCTCAGCTCCAAAACATGACAACTGAGGTGCTGCCATAAGCCTGTATTAAAATTGTGATTACACTCTAGTGTTCAGTAATTTTCTTTATATGCAATCTAAGCCAAGCAGATGCAGTTTCTTACCAAACTATCCCCAGGCTGTTGCAGAAGTAAAAGCCAAGTTTTTCCTAATGGCAAAGAACTTCATGTACTAAATCTTGTTTTCCTGCCTCTTACTGCTTCTTCTCTGCTTTCTACTTGGCACATGGACAATCCTGATAGCTCCCATCCCCACGATTTCTGTACATCACATGGGATCATGAGTACCTGTGGATGGGTGTTCACTGAGGACTAAGCTCTCCCAATACTCCTAATGATACCACTGCTAATTAGAGTCTAAAGGAGGCAGAAGGGAACATGCTGGATAACATGCTGTCCTAAGAACTCCTAATCTTCACAGGTCAGCAGAGAAGAGACAAAAGAAAAACTCTGATGTTCTGTAGGCAAATGAATAGTGAATTAAAGTCCTAAACTGAAAAGTCACTTCTTTAGGACTAAACAGGGAACATTGTACATTCTTAAAAAATTGGAAGGCAGAAATGTCTTAAGTGCCAAAAATTAATTTATATGAAAAATTATTTATTTTATCACAATAGATAACACCAGAAGAATGCTATTTGGAAGGTAATATAAATATACTCATAGTATTCATAGTAGTAGTGGCTGTGATACATCAGGTTTGACTAAATAGCACATAATCTACAGGGGTGTGATCATTTTCCATGCAATAGCATGACTGATCCAATACTGCAAGGTGCTTAGCACTCTCTGCTCCCAGCAGAGTGGTTGGGAATTTCCTTCCTTTGCTAGATCATGTACTTTATCAACCACTTTTATTTTGACTCTAATTGTGTAACTTTATTTTCATCAAATATAAAATAAGAGCAAAATACAGGGAAGTATTACTGTTTGTGCCAATTCATCTTTGGCATTGTAGCCCATATCAGAATCTCCCCTGGCTCTTCCTGTACTGCTGTAACAAACCCATAACAACAACAATTGCATTAGGAACATATTGAATATTTACATGTGCCACTGCATAGCTTAACAAAGCAAAGTTTTAGTTCTCATGGTAGTGCTCTGATTTCCCCTACACCCTTTTCCCTCAAGAGTCACATGAAACAATGAAACTGCACTGCAGGGAAAAGTAGACTTCCTAAAACTCAAGTTCTCAGAAGCAAAAACCCAAGGAAAATGTTACCAGCTTCTCTTGTAATTATTATTTTGTTCATAAATGTATACAGCATATAGTATTCACAGCAGCTTGGCCCACAGCAGTCTTCAAAATCTTCAAGTAAGCAAGACAACAAGAATGCCTCTCTGGACTATGATATTATAAGAAAAAGCAAATAAATTGGAAAACTGCAGTCCCACTCAGGGAGTATTGAAAAATAATGTTAATGGGCCTGTTTAAATCCATATCAAAAGTTGGGAAGTTTAACAATAAGCTTAAGTTAGTTATTGCATACAGGCAAGCAGATAAGTCTACATTATCAGTAGAGACCCCAGCAAGCAGTGAGTTATTTGTAAAAATACAAGTGGAAAATAAATTGCTAACACAGCCAAGGCAGCAGAACTCACCCATGCAGCGGCCTGTTGATGTGAACCTGTAGCCAGGTTTACAGTCACAGCGGTAGCTCCCAGCTGTGTTGACACACTCTGCATTTTGCTGACAAACTGGTCCATTTTGGCATTCATCAATATCTGTCAATACAGAAAAGGAATTTGATTTTTAAAGTAAGCTGGCACTAGAAAGATGTCAAAACCACTTTTTTTTTTTTTTTTTAGTATAAAGACTATTATCGTACCCAGACATAGGAATTTCTTTCTAATTCTGAAAAAATAAATATATAGATGAAAGTAGATATTTGGTCATATTTAGGTATCTTCCTGAAATTATCCCAAACCCACACTCCATTTGTAAAATTCATTCCTATTTTGAGAATTTATATAATAGTTTTCTGTGGTGTTGGAGGGCCCATGAAAGGCTTGTTGCAAGACGTCACAGGGGTGAATTTCAGTCTTATGAAAGCAATCAGAATAAGTAAACTGCTATGTCTGCACAGATCTCCACTGGCAACTGTTAGGATCTCCCTAGAGGAACAAGATCCCTGTTGGATACTAGCAGCTTTCAATGTAAACAACCACCACAAAGTTTTAGGCAAAGTATTTTGATCAATTTTCCTTATTTAAGCTGCTGCCAAAAGACAACTTTATTTCTCTAGAAATGTAACTGGGTTTCAGTCAGAAGCAGCACAAAGAAGATGCTTTTACTCAAAGCTCTCGATGCCTTGTTTGCAGTGTTGTCAGCAGTCACAACCCACACCAGAGAATGACAGCAATTCCTACTGTTGTTTTCAGTTTCTCCACTAAACTGACTAATACAATGTTAGGAAATATTTGAATTGGAAAAAAATTGTCATGAGTTTGTATTTTTTAACAAAATCTTTGCTCCATTAGAAAAAAATATTTTGGAATTAAAAAAAATTGTGCTCATGATCTGACTCAAGACTACTATTTTTTTCTTGGCTTTACTATCAAACATGAAAAACAATGTTTCTTCCCATGACTGCTGACTCATGTGCCTTCAAGGCCTTAGATGTTTGGTGGAAAATCTGGTATTTTCTGTGCAAAAGAATTCAAAATGTCTGAATTAACACAGACTTATTACACTGATACCAGTATTTTCCCCTCATTAAGGATGACTTGCAAGTGTCTCAGCTTTGGCAGTGTCTGAACTGCCAGCTGGTGAAACACCCCTTCTATGAAGGAGAACAGCACCCCACCTTCACAGATCAGTAGCTTGTCATTGTAGAAGAAACCCACGGGACACTCGCATCGGAAGCTGCCAACCATGTTTATACAGATCCCATTTTCACACACTCCAGGAATCTCTCTGCATTCATCAATATCTGAAAGAATAATTTATTTTTAAATACTGGTAAAGAGCACTTTATGGAATCTTCTGTGTCAGAATATTTATCTGTAAGATATCATTTATCCTTAAGGTAATTCTCAAACGTATAATACAAGCACTAGAATTTTCCCAACTGCAAGAGAGTGAGTCATTCCAAACTGCGGAAATGTAGGTATTTCCTGCTTCCTCAGGTTCTGACTCTTCACTGTACTGAAGGTATATCCTGCCATATAGGAATACAGAGGGTATCACATGTCCTGCCTGATGTCTCCCATCCACAGTCCCACTGAAACTCCTCATCTTCCCAGGTGTTACAGTGGAGTTATTGGGAAGAGCCAAACAGAGAGAATGTAACTCTTTGATTTAACACAGGAAAGGATGACTGAATGCAAACACTTGTCAGAATTACTTTTGCACTGTTTTACCCTTGCTAATCTGAAAAGACTTCCATGGTTTTATGTAACAATTTGAAAGTGCCAATGCCAGGTAACATCTGAAGTGCTGCCAAAATGCTATTAATTAGATTGATTAAGCCAGGCAGCCAGGGCTTGCCAATGCTCTATATATGCCCGGGTTAAGTAACTGATTTTGGCAGAATAAAACCCAGCTGTTATTGCAATTATATGTCTTGCCTATTGAGGCCTTACACATCTTAATATTCTAACAATGTAAGAGAGTTCAGAGACACCTCCAAAGCCTCTGTCCTTAGTAAACACTGCCACATGCACTGAGGTACACAGACACAGAATATGGTGGGAAATTATCAGCTAACAGGAATTTCCATCAGATAATGTTGTTGTGTTTTGGTTTGTTTTTTTTCTTTATTTTGCTGCTGAATCCAACCCTTCATTTCCTCTGATAGATCCTGTAATTCTGAGTCCTCTGATATACAGGAGGAGTAAAACTAGAACTACTTCTATCTCTGAAACAACCTCCTGGAGCAATTATATAGAACTTCAATCCAAAAAGAAGAGTAATATCATGTAAGGATTGTAAGCAAATGTTACAGGGTACACAACACTGTCCCTGTGCACCGGGCTCTGCCTTGATCCCATGCTGTGGCTGCATGTGTAAGGGACATGAGTAACCACTGTGCAAAAGCAGGTTGAGTGCCACAACCTTGTGAGCCCTGCCAGGATCCTGAAGCAACAGGGAGAGCCTGGGAATGTGCACAGTGTAAAGCTGTGTGTGCATCAGCCTCTGCACAGGGCTGCAGGCACTGGGACGTGCTGGTGGGCTCTGTGGGACAGCCCTTCTGTTCCCCTTGGCTCCTGACTGTGCACGGCTCCATGTCATGGCAGGGCAGACAGAGCAGACTGACACACTCCTGCACACACCCCAACAATGCAGATGCAGCTTCTACCTGTGCATGTCAGCACCATCCCCTGCTGATGCTGATGAATGGCCCAATTAGCTCAAGCAAACTCTGCAACAACTTGGGCTAATGCTAATAGCTAGGAGGGGAAACTTTGCTTCCAGGAAATGAACTTGTAAGTAATAAATACTATACATTTCTGTAACTTCTTTAAAAATTAGATTCCCCACTTCACTAGAAATATTTCTATCTAATTAGCTGAGCCCTGCATTGCAGCAAAAGCTTAATGCTAAAGCATCTGATCACTGCCTATATGCTGCCTCTGTTTGTTACAGGGTACATTATCTGCTTCTTATTTGCATTTTAGTGTGAATAAAAACAAAAGGGAGTCCCATTAGGGATTTACTCAATTCCTTGTCCTAGAATTCCTCATTCTCTCCCTCTTTTTGTTTTGCAATTTGTTACTTGCGATTCAAATGTGACACACAATAACATATGTGAGAAATATTCCAGCTGAGCAGAAAAAAGGATTTTTGTGTCAAACCAATACACAAGGGGACTGATGTGAAATGTCAGATTAAATCTTGCTTTAGTTTGAAGGAAAGACTCCCAATTCCTCTCAGACCAAATGCTGGTTGGCCTTACTCCCAGACCTCTTATTCTCAGTATCTGTGCCCTGCTCATGTAGGCCTGATTACAGTTCCTTTGGAGCTGTCTGTTGCCTTGATTAGAAGCAGCAACTATCGTTGCTGCCAGCTAGGAGTAGCCAGGCAGAAAGTTTGCAGGCTCAGACTTAAACAGAGGGTTGAACTCCATTACATTGTTTAGTTCTCAGTCCTCCCAAGAAAAAAATAATTGGGAAAACAAACCTCCACTTCCCTGGGCAGAGGTAGCATGGAATTTAGTTCAAAACATAAATTACAACTCACCAACTGGTAATCCTGTATAAATGTCAATGAAGAAGCCGGGCCTTTGACTTCCACAGAGTGTGGAGAATTCATCTGCAAGAGGAAAACAAAGCAGTGATTAAAGCATTTGGACTTAATCAACAGTCAAGAATTCATTATATTCTTTGCCCAAGAAAATTCTTCTACTCTTTCAGCACCTGGAGAGCACAAAGAGGTAAGCAGCCCCTTTCCCAAACTCATCATGTGAGGAGCTTAGTTTGCACTTGGGTTCTCATTCAAAGGCCACTGAAATAAAAAATTGTAGAGGGGTTGGGATCACATGCTGATTTTGCTTTGCTTATGCCTATCTCTGTGCCTTACAATGTTTTTTTAAAAAACTGAACTACAGGTTGGAAGTTAATCAAATAAGTGTCTAGGAAGCTGCTCTTGAAGCAAACCAGCTCAAACCAGAATGAGATGTCCTGCTCAACTCTGCAGTGTCTTACCCAGTGTGGAGGAGTCTTAAACGCCCCTACAAGTAGCACAGAAACTCCTACATCTTACATTTAACTGCTTAACATAGATCATTCTCAGAGGAGACCAAGCTATCTCTGCAAACCCATGGCTACCACACAGGCCCTTTGTGGCAATCAGCAGTCAAGGCACAGCACAGGAGCCTATATTTGTTGGAGCAATACTGATAAAATCTTGGTCAGTGCCTCAACACTGAATCAACAAGCACTTGCTGGGAGACAGATCAATCAATATAGAGCATGAAGTCTCCAATACAGTGAAACTGGCACAAAGGAGGCACAGCACAGCAGCATGAACACAAACCATTCCACATTCCTTGTGAATTTGGCTGATCACTTCCAGGCCAATAAAGTAAGTAATCCCTTGATTTTAGACACACAAGACATAGCATCTCTAACAATGTTATACTCACTAAGACTAATTATGATGTTATCAAGGGTTTCAAACAGCTTTGCAATGCAAAAATGTACCTGTGCTCGGGATAGGACACTGTTCACAAGGCTTATTCCATGCACGTCCAATGTTGTAGGAACAGCAGCACATTTTCTTGGTCATATTGAAGAGCAGCTCACCATCACAGGTTTGATTGTCAGCATAGTAATTTCTGTAACACAGACTTCTTCTCATATCTGTGAAAATGAAGAAAACCCCAGGCTAGTGCAGTAGGCAACTCTTAGCAAAGATGATTTACCTGGCCCAAAGTACTAAGATAAAGAAACCCAAACACGTACCCATGCAGTTGTTTCCTCCGTTGACTTGCATGTAATCAGGAGGACAGATGCAAGTATAGTTCCCAACAGTATTGTAGCATGTTCCAGGTCCACAAATACCAGGTGTATCACACTCATTCACATCTAGAACAGAACAAAAATCCAGTGAGTGCATGGCCACAGAAGCTTTCTTGCTGTGCTTCTGAGAACAAAAATGTCTTGGTAACACCTGACGTAGGAAGGTACTGGTGGAGAAGAGCTGAAGGGGCTCTGAGCAAGGTCATGGTGGAGTGAAGCCACACAGAGAAGGAAGTGGCAGCACAGGTGACCATGGAAAACTTGGCTGTGATGCAGAGATGGCAACTCTGATATGCCTAGACAGCTCAGAAACAGCAATTTGGCTTTTGCGTCCGTTACACAAAACCAGTGTTTGTGGATCTTATCCATTGTGGATTCTCAGGTCTGGAAAAGAACCAAAGTGGTTCCCTGTGGAACCACTCAATAAGTAATGTAGCTAAAACAGTATGTTTGACTGGGGAAGGTGAGCAGCTTTCCCATTACAAGATATCATGTTTACTTCATCAAGGGACTAAGCTTTGTTTAAAAACCCAACCAAAACCAAATGCACCACCACCCTCAAAACACCTCAGTTCCCAAAAGTTCAAAAGTATTTCCCCAGCTTTGCAATTTTAGAGTATATTTGACACACCACTCAACATTTGTTGAGCTACGTAAGCACAATATGGATGAAGTACTTTGGTTCAGCTTCAGTTTAGAACCTGAATCTTTTGTATTTCTGCCGAGTTTTGCACATCATAGGCCCTATATTAACATTATTAACAATCTAGAAGAATGAAGATGGTCTCAACTATGGGAAATTTAAGGACTTGATGAGTTGCTAAAGTTTTATATCCATTAACCCCGAGAGTGGCACAAAATATGAAGAACATGTACCACTGACTGTGCTAGGTTAAGGAAAATGTTTTGTAGTACAATCAATATTTTCAATTGGCCATTGGATCAGTGGGAGTGAAAATAAGCAGTGGAAAAAAAGACATGGACATCCTCTAACCAGCCCAGTAGACTCATGGGGCAAGTTTGTTCTTTATCTGACTGCTTATTCATTATCTATTACCAGACAGCTAGTTAGTAAATTACGTTCTACTTATAAAAGAATTGTTGAGTTTTCTGGGTTTTTGATCAAATTCCGATAATTTTTAACAAAAATTTGCACATATTTCAACATGGTCAAGAAGGAATTTTCACTCTCTCAGAGCAAGACTTCAACTTATTCCAATTTTCCCACCCTGAAGTTTTACACTAATTAGTCTGGTTATGTTCCTTTCCAAGGATGGGTTAGTTCTTTGCATATTGATCTGTCTCCATTTTCAAAGAATAAAATCAGAAGACCACTTAAGTGAAGGCTACGCACCATCGCACACTCGAGTCTCTTCATTCAAATAGTACCCGGATGGACACTGACACTGGAAGCTACCAAATGTATTAATACATTTCCCTCCTTGGCAAAGTCCAGGCAGCTCTTGACATTCATCAATATCTGTCCAAACAAACCCATAAACACTTCATTAATGATTTTCCATGACAAAGCAACCCTCACTGAAGAGTTTGGTAATTTTAGACATGTAAATATAGGAAAACGTAAACATTACCTTCTAATATAACTGTAATAGGGTTTGGTCGGAATCCTTCCCCTCCAGGACAAAGAACCTTATATTCAGCTGAAAACAAAATTGATTTATGAGCATACCACAGTAGAAACATTTTCAGCACAATTTGGAAATTTTGAAAATGTGTCTGATTATTACAGGTCATTTTCATGTAAAGTTACAAAGTAACCATACAGAAACATTAGGTTTTACTCTGTAACTGCTATTCCACTTCATAATGTAGGTTTTTGTATAACACCAAACTTGCTCACAAGTGATAACTATATTCTGACTAAGCAATCTTTCCAAAAGACAAGTAAAGTCTTTGGTTAAGAGCAGTAGAAACCTGTCCCCTACATATACACAATGAATGATTATAACAATATTTAAGTTACCTGGCTAAATCAGAAAAAAATCCAACAAAGACATTGCTGTGTTTAACCCAGGAAATGCAGACTTACTTGTGTTCACAGCTGGGCAATGTTCACAGGGAACTCCCCAAGCCTTGCCCAGGGAGCAGCAACAGGAGGCTTTGGAAACACCCACTCCAATCTCATTGCTGCAGAAGGTGCCACCATTATCTCCACGGGTTTTAATGTCCAGGTAGCAGTTGCCAGATCGTGTATCTATTCACAATGCACATAATGCAAACACATCTTGTGAGAGAGCAAAACACAACACATGATCTCAGGATGAGGGATACCTACACATGGTTCTCATTTCTTGCAGGACAGCCAAAGTAAGTTGTGTTCCCCAGGGAGGCCCAGCATTTCCCTCTTAGGTAGGTTGGCAGTGTCCCATTCCTTGGTTTTATTGGACTTCTCACAAAGTAGGGCATTAACTCATCATGACTAAGAGCAGTTCAGCCAGGCCCTTTCTCATTTTCATTCGCATTTTCCCCCACATTTGTACATCCTTCCAGTTCCAGAAACCCACTGCTTTCTGCTCTCCTCGAGGTTAACAAGCATGAAAGCAACATTTCAATTTGAGAAGCATCCCTACACCCTCTCAAACAAAACCAAAAAATATGAGAGGATTACTAAGCAGTTGGAGCCTAACACAAGAGTATTTCCGTTGGTCATGAAGCTGAACCCAGCCAAACAGCATTCAATGCTCCAAGAGCACGGGTGGCTTTTTGCCACAATTTCATTTGCCTGCCATCTTGAGGCCAGCTGGATGAGGGTTTAAGTTTGTTGAAATTTAAAATTGTCTCATGCCTGCTGTAAATTATGGACAACTCTGAGAAGCCCCAGGGCTTGGTTCAGGCAGCTGGGCACTGCTGCCATGCTACATAACTCTGGACATGCTTCTGCTGCCCTATTACAACTTCTAAGCCAGTGGCAGTGGGATGGGAATTGAGGCCCTTTTCCACGACCTGGGACTTTATTCTTAAGCAGTTAGGCCTGCAGTCCCTCTGTGGAGTTTCACTTGTAAATAACATAAGGAGTGGTCCCTTACCAACACATCCAACTCGGGTGGGATTCAGCTCAAAATCAGGAGGGCACTCACAGGTGTAACTACCAGCAGTATTGATACACGTGCCACTAATACAGGTTGTAGGATCTGCACATTCGTTAACATCTGCAAGAAAAAAACAACATGTAGTAAGCAAATACTCAAGGACAGTGCAAACCATGGAAATATCAGGTACCATATGCTGACCATCACAAATCCATTAGTTATGAGATACTGATACCAGGAAGTTCTAAAAAACAAATACAGACTTTAGAAGAACAGTAGCCTGAGATTAATTCATCATTTTATAGGAAAAAGAAAAGTGTTTTTCCTGAAAAATCAATCTGTGAACTAAGATTCACATAAAGTATAAAAAATACTTCAGGGAAAAATACAAGACAAGGTCAGACCTTACCATCCAGTACTGTGAAGTACTGTACAAGACACAACACACCTCCGCCAGAGGGGTTCTCTCTGATCTGTTTTTCCCCTTCCTAAGGGGACATCAGAGATTGACAAAGAACAGGAAAGAGGAGCATAAAAATGGCATGGAGAATCCTGTTATACAGTAGGGAAGTCTGCATTTTCCTATATCCAGTTTGATTTGTACAGATTCTTAAAAGAATTTCTTAAGGAGCTGACCATGACACTAACAGAAAATTAAACAGCATGTTGGTCAAAGCTTTTACCTGTGCAGTTACCACCACTTCTGTCCAACTCGTAGCCCACTTCACACTCACATCGGAAAAGTCCCGGGAGGTTATGACAAGTACCGTACACACAGATGTTAGGAAGTGAGCACTCGTCTATATCTGATAAAGGAACAGGAGGGCAAAAATATAAGGTTTCCGTATCTTCTTAAGACATTGAGAACTGAAAAAAGGTTCAGCAACATGGATCTGGAAGCCAGCAGCTTCTGCACACCATGTAAGACAAGAAAAAGTAACATGGAAGATTTATATTGGAGTCTAAGGAACCTAATCCATAACCTTTCTTTCCATAACCTTTTTTGGGGGGAAAACGACTCCTTCCAATATCTTTGGAAGTCACGCCAGAAACAATTCCAGTTTGTTAATGGGCTAATATGACAAGTAGCAATATTAAACATAGCAGAAAATACATTTAAAAAATTGAAACTTATTCTAAATCAGCAGTCATCTGCAGGAAGTTGGACATGAGCAAGGGAAAAGCTTGTGCCCAAAGGTGAACTTCATGTTCATCTTTGGGTTTCTGCATTTGACAGATCTGAAGTTTGGCAAGCAAAGCTCACTTTTGTGCCTTTTGTCCAAATTGTTGAGTTTGATTCAGTATTTACTGAATACCATATGCACTGCACAAAGAACAACCAATTTGATACAATAAAAAAGTGTGTGTTTACAAAGGACCTTAAAATACTGCATTTAGCACATACATCTGAGACACCAAGGCAAGTCTATTTTAGCAACAGGAGCTAGATTCTACACAAGCTATTTAAAGTTAGCAAAAAGGTTTGAAAGTAAATTGTTTCATGAAACGTTATGAAACCTAATATTGGTTTAGTTTAAAGAAAAATTCACTCTCATAAATTATTTCACTCAGTAGATTACTAAAAAAATACACAGAACACTTTTCAAGGGGGCAAATCCTATTTATAGTGATGTACTCATGAACTCCATAAATACCAGTTACTA
>WEIV01004001.1:101118-126162 GCA_013390005.1 Calyptomena viridis
GTAGATTACTAAAAAAATACACAGAACACTTTTCAAGGGGGCAAATCCTATTTATAGTGATGTACTCATGAACTCCATAAATACCAGTTACTAGGAGTTATTACTGTGTCAGATGATATGGCTGTGTCTTCTTGGCCGACTCAACTGATTAGTTTTATATCAAATGAGGATTTCCAATGTTCAAATCAAACATATGTTATTATTTGACAATATATANTGTAAAATTTTTGAAACATAAAATATTATTAAGGAAGAATTTGTTGAGTGTGTTTAAAGCTTACAGAGAATTACCTTCACATGCTTTCCCATCTAGACTTGGCAAAAATCCCATATCACATTCACAGCGATACCCTCCAGGGGCATTGAGGCACTGCCCATTTTCACACAGATTCAAGTTTTCTGAGCATTCATCAAGATCTGTAAAAGAAAGAGAAATTGCAAGTTTACGGTAAACACAGTTTTCTCACCAACATTTGTTGGAGCTGAAGCATGCAGTGTGTCAAGCATTTTAATTATTCTGTTATCTCTGAACATTTGCAGAAGAAACTGCAATCTAGTTATGTGCAGAGGTTACTACATGTAACAGCTCAGTATATTTCCAACATGTTAAAAATACAGCTTCTAATCAAAAGGAAAATCAGAAAGGCACAGACTCTGTACTCTAAAATAGCTACAGTTAATAACAACTGGAGGCAGTACACAGGGTCAAATTTAGACTCAGAATGAGCACGTGAAATTTATTATAGTTGTTGTTTCTATTACAGCAAAGCCTAGAGGCAGTAATTGAAAAAAAATAAAAGAGGTGCAGTGTGCAAACATATGGTAATAGGCAGTTCTCTATGCCAAACACACAAAACACTGAAAGAAAGTGGCATGAAAAGAACTTGATCAAAATTAAACTGCAGGTTAACAGACGATGAGAAAAACAGCCTTGCTACTGGACTACACATCCCTTCAGATAGATCGTGGCTCACACTCTTTAGTTGCAATGTTACACATCACAAAAACACCTACTTACTGCAGCAGGCTGGCTGGCAATGTGAGCTTTGAAAAGTCCATGGCTGGCAAATCAAAGGCAGTACCTACCAGGGCGAATGCTGCATGATTTGGTAGAGGGCTTACAGAACATCTGTGTGCTCTAGTTTGAGTCCTAGCCACCCTTTGAATCCATGAACAATAAAGTATCCAAATTAAAAAAAAATTAAAGTTCTACTGAAAGCAGAAAATCTCTAATCACTCCATTTGAAGGGTGTAGACAGAAATCATCATATGCGAAATTAACAAAGAGCACTGGGTTATGAAGGCCATTAAGGAAGCTGACTCAGATTCAAGATTACATTATATGGAGAGAATTAAACAGAATCACAGGGTTCACTTATAATTTGGAATGATTCGAATTCAGCCTTAAATCTGATGAGCCAGATTCTCAGATGCCATAAAAATCTCTGTAGTTGATAGAGTGCTGCTGATCTGCACCAGTTAAAAACCTGGCCCACCAGCTGCCTGTCTCATGGCTCTGTTCCAAACAGCATCACCCTCCACAGAGCATTTGCAGCAACACTGATATCCTGACTGCAATGGCAGGGCTCCTGATGACTAAGCATGCATGAGAGAATCTGTTCTTCAAAGCAGAAGACTGAAGTATGGGTAGGAAATATCTCTCTAGCAAAGTTTTATAACCACATTTACAGTTTATAAAATGAGGAGCTATTTCCCTCATGCTACATGGTAGCACTGCATCCTGACACCATCTCTCGCGATGATGCAGTAAAGAAGACAGACAGCACACATTCACTTCTGGAAAGAATGAACATTTTTAGGCAATTTTATGAAGTAATTTTAATGCATATGCCCTATTATTTAAGTATTTAGGTGAGTAGCCAATGGACTGGTTTACTAACTAGCCAAACTACATGATCAAGCATTGTTTTAATAATTTTGCCATTCGCTCCAACTAATAAGGAAAGCTAAACGAAAAATTGCATTTTATCAAGTGAAAAAAAGTGATTGATCTAGACTATGTATAATACACGGTATTTCTTTTAAGTTATGGCAACCTAGGTGAAGGGGAAGACAATGGATGATGACATATTAGCGAATAATTTCAAATGTTGTGTATTGGATTGTAGACTAACTTAGGTTTCAAGGGACCACTGGACGTTATCCAATGCTTTCCTAGGAAAGCTCACCTGTACAAGTGAAGCCATCCCCAGTATAACCTTCTTTACACAGGCAGCGGTAAGAGCCCATTGTATTTTTGCAGTCAGCATGTGGGCTGCAATTGTGGGTTCCATTGGAGCACTCATCCAGATCTTTAAAACAGGAAAAAAGAAAAAAACCAACATTAGTTAAAGAAAACCACACCATGAATACAAACCTTAAATAGCGTATGGCACACAGAAGCTCTACTTTAAATAATCTTCCGTAATAAAACCCATACATATGTGAGGCCATCTGACTGAAAAAGTGGGGAATAGCTAATTTGCAGCACACCAAAGAAGTCTGACAAGGTAACTGTGAATAAGGAAGATGCAGGGCACTCAATACTAAGATCTGTACCTTGTTTTCATAGGGAGCACCAGGAGACCTCTCACTGCGTCCCATCAGCTGCCCTCAAGGACAGTGTCTCTCTCCATGATCCAGTCTGTTCTCACCATTCACAAGCCAAATATGAGGTAATGCTGATTTCAGAGTTACCATGGTGAAGAATTTATCCTCCAACGTGTCATGTTAAATTGACCTAACAAGTTTGATAACCATTTTTCTTCACAATTTATAGGTGTGGTGTTGTTTTTCCAGAACTGCTGGAGTCCCGTTGTGGTCTGGCCTTACAAATAAACACAAATGCATATGACCCTCACCTGTGCACTTGATACCATTTCCAATCCAGCCAGGGCTGCAGCTACATTTGAAACTTCCTGCTGTGTTTGTACATATGGCGTGTTTATCACAGTTATGGGCTCCAATTTCACACTCGTTGATATCTGTAAAAACACAGAGATGTTTGAGGAGCTCATGGATCACACTTTCTCATATCCAGATAACTGACACTGGAATTTCTCAAGAAAGACAACGTGAACATGAAAGCAAGCCTGCATTTCATTACAAGACATTTAAAAATGAAGCAGAAGAGAAATAAAATCACAACAAAGAAAAGTAAAGAAAAGCAAAGAAGCATGGAGCATATTTCAAACGTGCCTTCTGATAAGCATATAAAGCAGTACTTGTGCAGTTCACTCTAAAGCCTGGTAACTTTTATACTCAAGGAGGAAAACAGTAACTCAGAAGACAGCTTTCCCAGTCTGCCCATCCCAGAGCCTGCAGAGAAGGACTACATTGGTGATTCTACATTGCATGGTTTGCTAAAAAGTCTCAGAGCAACTCTGTTGCCCAGGGTCTCCTGAAGGCAGCACCCTCACTCAGAGCCACCACTGTATCTGCATGGATGCTGATGAACATCATCAAGGCACCACTCACAAGTTCCTCCTAGGATAATCCCTAGGCAGCTCATGAAGTGGGTTCTGCTTTTACAGAGGCTGTGTGTGGAAGGGGGAGGATGGGCTGTATTTACACAGGAGCTCAGGAAACCCAAGAGAGTGGAAAAAATCAGCATCCTTGAAGACACAAGGCAGCAAGTCATCCCATCTCACACAGACCTTCGTGCCAGCTCATTCTATTTCAGCACTTGCTATTTTTACCTTATTTTCATTCTTGGGCATTCTCTGGCAACATCAAAATGTACAGACTGCAAAACCCAAGCTGAACTTAATTCTTCCGTCTCACATTATTAATGCCCCATATAGATACTAGGAGAATGTATAAACTCAAAGGCAAAGTTTTAGAAAATTACTACTGGTAACTAAAACAAAACTCAAAGGAATTTTCTTGCACATCTGAGCTATGTATTTTACAATATTTTCTATAACCGACCTATACGTGTGCTTTACTTTCATGCAAGATGTAAATTATCTAGAGTTCACATCAAACCACTTAAAATTTATACTAATTTTTTTAGCCCTCCCAGGTGCCTTTGATGTTGCAGTAAGCCAAATCATCTCATTCTGTACAATAGCTGGTCAAAAGGGAAAACAAGCTCACAAACTCTGCATGATTCCACAGACAAAAAACCAGCTCAGATCCCTCTCAAGAAGATGGTTAAGAAAGGCATCAGCCATCAAACATGTAACAACCTTTGAGATTCTCAACCCCAAAGTCACAGATTTGAGTTTCCCTATCATTTTACCTAATAACAATTAGCTCTTTAAAGAAGGCAAGACTGTGGAGCTATTGGGGAAAGTGCCCAGGTACCATCCTAATCATTTCCTTCATAACCCTTTCTTATGTTTTTCTGGCCACATTTCTCTAGACAAAAGGCTGTGTCTTTTCTCTATACCCTGTACATGTATTTTGCATTTTCCCAAAGGCAATACATGACTTCAAAAAGCAGACAACATCTGTCTATCATTCTAAAATTAAATACTCAAGGCCAGAAAATACCCAAACCCACTATAGGTTTGGGTTTGTTGTTTTGTTTGGGTTTTTTTTGTTGTTTTTGTCTATTTGTTTTTTTGGTGGGTTTTGTATTTGCTTGGTGGTTTTTGTTGTTGGGGTTTGGGGGGGGCTTTTTTCTGTGGGTTTTTTTGTTTGGGGTTTTTTAGGGTTTGGTCAGTCAGCTTTTGTTTTTTGGATTTTTTTTTAAGTCTGTATAAGTGGAATTTTATCCAATTTTACTTTTCTGAGCCTCTTTCTAAATGAAGCATTGCTTTGAATCAAAACCCCAGACATGAGCATTCCCATAATCTGAATGCTGACGTCTAGACATAGATCTAAATCTGGCAGCTGGAATCTACCATTAATGAATGTTGACTGCATCAACAAGCCTGAAAACATGCAAATGGACACTTACTTTTTTAAACCTTAAAAAAAGGTCAGAGTAGATTTGCCTTTAGCATGTGCAGAAACTCATATGGAGATAACATCACCCTAAACAGGAAACTAGAGTCTGTCAAAAATCTTAAGGGTGGTCAGGAGAAAAAACAACTCATATTGGCTTGGTCTGAAGGGAAAGAGTAGAAGGAATTTAGAGAGGTCAGCTACAGTATACACTGACATGAAAAAGCTGAGACAAATACTGTATATTGTAATCTTTACATGATTTTAAACCTCATACTGTTAGGCCACTGCTAACATTAAGACTGCACTTTGACTGTATTTGATACACTTGACTGTATTTGATTATTTGATGCTTTGAAACATACAATCACAAGTTTCTTTATACCCTGCAGAGCACAACAAAACAACACAAAAAACCATCATCAGTAGAGAGGTTTCTGCCAAGATTTTTTCTAAACCATCAGCAAACACAAACAGAAACTTGCATGCAACAGCTACACCACAATGAAGTCATGCTCAGGCTCAAATTTAAGACAATCTGAGCCAAATTTTCCACTCTACATAAAGTGACTGTGGACTCCATCCCACCTTACACTGACTTGCAGACACTTGGCACCTGAGAGGCACCACTAACATCCCCCAGTGGAACAGCAGCACTGTGGCACTGGAGCCCTCACAGTGGACACTTGTTTGCCCATCAGCTGTTTTGACACATAGACTAGAAAGCTTGGAGTCTTCTCTGGGATGAAAGTTGCGAGTACAAAGCTACACCCAAATGCAGGTAATTTATAATGGGATCAATTTTCTCAGAGATCAGACACTGAAATGCCATTCCACTTACTTTGAGCAAAATCCTAAAATCCTTCTCAGCTTTTTTTACAAGAAAAATTTTCAGTAGTTTTCAATGATTTTTGCCTGGGTAAAGACCAAATAAGGAATGCAAAATGTATTTTCTAATCCATCTACCTTTACAGGGACATTGCAGGGCTTATTCTCATGATGCATGAAAAGGTTTTCAGATACTTAAATCAAAGCTGATTGAGGCATATAAAATACCATCACTGGCTTCATCCCAGATTTTACTTCTTTTCAAAGCTACCTGCACTTAACTCAGATGCTGTTTTGCTATAATCCCTATTCTCTCCTTTCATTGCACAGCTGAGTTATAATCCTATGTTTATTGCATTGCAATTCTTTCCAAGGCAAAAGAGATCTCAGACCAAAATCAATGGAACTTATGCTTGGTTATACTGGAGCTTAATACGGATTTATGTTGCCATAAGTATTGAATTATGGCTTCACAGAATGAAACAGAAAGGAGAAGTTGAGCTCTGCTGGGGAAAAATTAACTCAATATAAATATCTTTTATAAGAGCATGAGTCCAGCCTGTTCTGTCTGCATGGCAGTACAAACAGTACTACACTCTTCAAATACTCCAACTATTTTCATTTAATTGTTTGAAGACAAAGGCATTACTCGATCTGAGTAAAGGTATCATGACCCAAAGAGCACCCAGGAGGACACTACTCAAATCAGGGTTTCACACAATGATGGCCTATTCCCACTGACTTCATGAGGATTTTCACTGAAGAGTAAAGGAGTGAGTCACTGATTTATATCAACCTTCTCCTTCTGCCTCCAGTATGAGTCCGTGACAAGCCAAGGAAAATAAAGACATTCCAATCTGAGACTGACACTGCATCCTCAGCCAGTCCCCACTGTGCCCCAGTCCTGCTGCACATATGTTCTCAGCTTGCAATTGCACAACTTCCATTAATACTAAGGGAGTTGTCTGCCTACAACAGATGAGAATACGCATGATAAATAATATGCAGGTCTGACATCATAACAATCCCAAGCACTCTGGGGAAAAAAACCTGTCAGTCACTCTATTTTATTGGCTCCTTCAGTTCTCTTCTGTGGACATATATTTCTTCTCTCAAGCCTTTGACAATTCAAAAAGTGTATCTCCAATTAATCACAGTGGCACAAATTTGTAGCATTGTCAACGTGCAGCAAAAATACATGTCATTTATACCTGTCACGTTGGCACCACACTTGCAAATGTGGCAACCAAAGGAAAGAAACAGCTAGCCAGTATCAGCACAACATATCCCTACGCAGTCTGTAAGTGGATATTAAAGTAAGCCAGAGAGGAGCATAGGGATAAGTCACCTTATCTCACCTATATTCTAGAAACATCCGAGTCATTCTTTTGTATTTGAACAGAACAAGAGTGAACATTAATTGAAGAAAATTCACACATTCATTATTGGTTATGAAATCCTACAGGTCCTCTCTGTATTGTTTTCTGTTAGGTTTCATGGGTCTTCAATGGTCTGTAAGGATCCTTAGCAAACTGAATTTAATTCAGACTCTGCCTAGTATTGTGTGTAAGGAATTATGCAAATTCCTTAAGCATTTTCTGTCTTTTATATTTTGTTTGGCAGTCTCTGTGTATCTGTATACTTTATCACACTGATGTTTCACTGGTATTTTGATCCTGGGTTCAATTCCCAAAGGGCCAGGTGTCTGGTGGAAGTCACAAGGTACTTCCTCCTCCTGGGCTGCTGCCCATGTAATCAGGTAGGAAAAGGGAATGCTTTTCAGAGGGAAAAGGCTGTGAATTTCAACTTGGCACTCACACAAGTAGAAAAACATATGGAAAAATTCCCCTATTCTGATCTTTATACATGTAAAATTGTTTTCTCTTTTGGAACCACTCTTGGATTTTATTCAGCATACTGCACAGTAAGCACCTCTTGGAGTTTCGCACGGGGAGGTTCAGCTCTTGCCTGCTATCCATCCTTACATCACCAGTATGCTGGGGTGCAGTGTGTTATTGCTGGACAGACGCCTACTCCCAACACGCTCCTTCTGTAATCCCCCCACTTGGCGGGCAGCATCTCAATATTGTTATCTTCTGGTATTTGGCCTGACACAGCCAGCTTCCAGATTCATAAGGGCAGATGCATGCTTCACTGATACTAGAATTCTTTTACGCCATCAAGACTGAAACATAATGTATTATTAATGGCCAGAAATCATTAATAACGAAAAGGAGAGTACATTATACAAGTCTCAAAATATTATGGATCCGTTTCTGAGGGCAAAGGACAGGCTCATCTCTTCCTTTCACCAAATCAGATGTCTGACCTCTTTAGAACCAAGTTACTGTCCAGCCATGCAAGTATGCAGTGTGCACTCACTGATCCTGTACCCACTAACATCATCATTACTGGATGACAGCAATGTTCAAGACCAAACTCTCTAAGCTCACATTCCAAACCAAGCTGAAAACCTTCCACTAGCCTTTCTCCAAAGGGCACCAGCATGGCCCTTGCAGAATCAGAGCCTGGTCTCAGCCTTTCAACTCCCTGAGCCTGCTGGAAATGCAGCTGACTTGTAACACACACTTATTTTTGATTTGACGACCATGTTGGGCAACTTCTGCCGCCAAGTTCACCTCCTTCAGTCTGACTCTGTGAAGAGACAAACTGTGCCCTAAGTTTGTGCAAGGCCTGCTCCACCAGGAACAAACAGGGGGGCTGTGCACACAGCCATAACTGCAAGGATGGATGGGAACAGAGTCAGAGAAGAATTTGTTTCCCTGTGAAAACATCAGAGCAAGTAAAGCTAAGGCTGTACATCAACGGTGAAATATTGAAAATTTACAGGCAGTACTCCAGAGTGGTGATGAATCACAAAATACAAATGCAAGTGCCAAACCAGGATTTCATTTCTGCACAAGTACACATATACTTCATTGACAGAGAAAGTACAGACAAGATATTTGTCATAAAGCTGGGCAATCTGGAACTGGGAGAAGGGAAAACGTAGCAATCTTCTCTCTAGTGGCTATGTACTATTGCCTGCCTAGAAAAATGTAAAATGAACTGCTCTAAGTCAGTATTATCACAGTTTGCCTTGTGAATGGAAATTAAACCATTCGTAGCACTTGATCTTGGAAACCTGCATCTAAAATGTATATTTTTGCACAATAGTTTAAAAATTGTATTTTTGTTACTAAATTCTGTCCACATTCTTACTGAGAACCAAGGAGAGAAGGGAACTAACATCTGTGTGGGATGGGAATGTAAGTCAGTGGGTGGATGCTGAATACTGTTAAATGATTGGCAGAAAAACCCCAAGTTTATTTGTTAAAATGGAAACAATCAGTAATGACAGGGGAGCTGAAATATTTATACAAAACTGTAATGGAACCCAAAGGACATTATTTAGTTGCTCTCATGAAACAGAGAATTTCCCATTCAAAGTGCTGTACACATTTTCGTAATTTTTTTAACTTGGGAATTCCTAAAAGCTGTTGATGCTTTTGATGTGTCTGTAAGACAAGAACAGAATCCTGAGGTCAAAGTGCTTTTGGCAAGGTCACTTCAGAAGAAGTGGTGAAGGAGGCTGTCATGGTCTGCAGTACCTGAGCCTGGGAACTTCAACTCTGCTCAAATACTATGCAAACGTGAAGTGGGGATTCAAAGTTCTCCAGCAGCAGATCAGACATTTTAAAAACCAGAATGTGAGAACCTGCACACTGTAGTTGCAATGGGACCTGTATCCATAAAGTTTCTTCTTTATGAAACCAACCTAGAAATTTCCTGCTCTGTTTCCTGTTTTCTTTAACCAAGCAAGATTTTGGTGATTTGAGTATAGTCCCTTCTCAGCTGTATCAGCATAACTGATACTTCACCTTCTTGTCTTAGAACACAGGGCTCTTTCAAATTGCTGAGCTGCTCTATATCTGTTGTAATTAAGGTGTTCTGTTTTTTTTCTGGTGAGTGACTTCCCTTCTGAAACATCAGCATGAAGAAATAAACAGCAGGGAAAGACAACGATGTGCAAGGAGGTGAGAAGACCCCAAATGACTGACAGTGTTTATCTAGAGGTCTGGGCTTGCCTGGGACCAGGAGGGAGGGATTTCCTGACCTCTCCGTTAACAAAAAAAAATACTTTTTGGGACATTTGCCACTACCTTGCATCACATCATGCCAAAATGGTGGCTTATTTCCAGGCACTTCCCCAGAAGCCATACCTCAGATTCCTCCCATGCCTCCATGACCCTTCTGTCTTTTGCCTACTACTAGTTGCTTCATCTTCCTGGGAGTGATATCTGTTCCATGTGTAACTTATCAGCGTGAGGGCTTTCAGGTCTAGAGTTCTGAAGATCTTCATATATTTTAGCACAGAAACAAAGAGCATTGAAATGTTGGTCTATAGGGTATAATTAAGGATTTCTTGGATTTAGATGAGTTCATATGTAAGTCAAAGGCAGCTGTTACTAATGCACAACTATTCATCCAAGGTACAACATGCAAAAGATTTTTCTATGAGAGCTGTAAAAAACCAGCTTCATATATTTGAGGCATTTAAAGAAATATATTATTAACTCTGTAAAATAAGGGCAGACCAAGCATATAAGTGTGCCTCAAAGACATTGCCAGAAACGTGTTTACCCTAAGTCTACATTAAAAATTATATTAAACATATGTTTGCATTCATATTTGGGCAAAGCCCAAGACTCTCAACACCTTGGCTTGAGACACCAGCACTCAGATTATTAATATCATGCCCTCAGAGGCTGTATATTTCTGTTTGCTGGCAATACATAAAATAAAGCAAATTCTGACCTTGCTGATAGAATGTATTTGTGTGACTGTATCATCACCACTTTGCAAAAACTGAAAATATATTTTAGCACGTATTTCAAGCCATCTGTGTTTGCCAAATAACAGTTTGAACACATACCTGTTATTTGTTCACACAGTATACAATTAACTAATCCAAACTCACTATGATCCTCAGGAGTTTGTCAAGTTAGAGACAACAGCATTTGTTCTTCTCTTAGATGAACAACAATGCACTAACACACCCAATTTTGTTCCCAATGGACCTTTTGTCACTAATTTCAGCAGAAGCAGTGTCAAGCTGTACCACTAAAGATTAGCAGAACACAAGCTCAGCAAACTTGGATGAGAGGTAAAATAAGAGCACAAGTAAGTGAAAAGAAGCACAGTGAGAAGAGGTTCTAAACAACTGAAAAGCCGACTCATGAGTTTAACTAAAAATTAATAATTAAACTTGAAAACATACCTGTGCAACCAGTTGTGCCTTTCTTGCCCGAATATCCCATATCACAATGACAGATAAATGAGCCTTTTGTATTCTCACAGGTTCCACTCAGACAGATGTTCGGATGCAGATCACACTCATTAACATCTAAAAAACCCCATGAATTAAGATTTATTAAAAAAAATTCTTAGAAAGTATTTAGCAGAATCTCTTGAGATACAAGATTGGTACAAAAAATGGGTCTACACATGCAAAGAAAAAGCTGCTCAGGTTAGTCATTCTTTGCCTAGCATATATTATGAGATCTGGGGTAACAATGCTATATTACCAGATCTGTATTTAACAAACCTTTAATTCCAACTTTTCTTGAAAACAGACACTAAGATTCAGTACATTATCCAAAGAATGCCTATGGCTATTGATAATTTCTAGTATATATATGTGTGTGTGTATACATTCAAATATGTATACATATGCATATATATGCATACATATATATGCATACATATACATATGCATGCATGCATCGTCTAGTTTTGTCAAATCTTTTCTCCCAAAATACACCCAAGATTTTTAATTAAAATGTGAAAATGTGGTTTTGAAGATACACTGTATCATGACTTGGTTCTACCAAGGTACAACACTTGTACATAGCTAGTTAGAGACAAGTTTAAATCATCACTGGTGATTTATCTTGCTAGAAATTTTGCATGGCATCATCCAAAAGCACTTCCTTTCTGCAAGCACTAGTTTATCTGAGCTGCATAAACACCTCACAGGAAGAGGACCCAAAGATGCAATTCCATAGATCATCGTGTTTCCATCCCAATCTACAGGGACATACAGAGATTACATTTGCCTCTGTGCAATAGTCAGGTGTTCAGGTGCAATTGTTAGATAGCCAAAATTAGGAGCTAAGAGCAATGCTGTTTAATTATCATTGTCTATTTGGAAATAGTGCCTTAATAAATATTTTTTCCATGTTTAACGCAGATTGGAATATGTTATATGTACTTTCACATACCTATGCAAGTTTTCATGTCTTCAGATGCCATGAATCCATCATAGCAGAGACACCTGTACTCTCCTGGGATGTTTGTACATTGGCCTCCATCACAGATGTTAGGATTGTCTTCACATTCATCAATATCTACAGGGGAAAATCAGATTAAAATACTTTATGCAATGTATCTAACCATCATGGAAAGTAAGCATTTTAATGCTCTGATACACAAGATGAAGTCTGAAGCCTTGCAAATCAAATGGTAAATTGCAGAATTGGCCCCATGAATAAGCATGTCACTTCCAGCTAAAGTCAGTGGCAAAACATTCCCCTCTGACACCAGTGGGAACAGGAACCAACCTTTCTTTCAGAGAAAAGAACCCCAACAGAACCTTTGTCACACCACATGGCCACATATAACTGGGGATTGTTGGATACAATCCATCATTGTTGAAGTCAATGGAGGCTCTCACATTAAATTTGGTGACAAAAATATCAAACTTTACAGAGCTTAAAAAAGCCATCATACAAAATACTTCTACAGGCCTCAGGGGTGGTGACAAACTGGAAACACAGACTTGAACTCATGATGGGAATAATTACAGTATATACATTAGTTCTCTAAGAGATTTTTATGGTCTTGTTTAGCATTTCAGCTGACTGGCCAGGACAGTCACATAGTTATATCCTCTAGGATCTAAGTTGTTTTCTCAATTCATGAAGTTGGCCATCACTGATGGAGGCCAAGTGGCAGAAGCAAATACTTTATTATATTAATGCAGCCATGCTAAGTTCTGGAATCTTTCAGAGCCACTGGGGTTATGTTAGTGTTCCTTGTAGAAATCCCTAGAATCTCCCTGTGTCAGCACCAATATAGACCAGCAAGAGCAAAAATCAGAAACTCTGCCTAGTGATACCATGGGAAAAAAATCAGCACAAAAAGGACAAGATTCAGGAATCCTCTCCAAGAGAAAGGGTGTAACTCATTATCAGAGAAGTCTATTGTGGATTGCAGTAATTATGCAGCTGCAGAAAATGAACTCACTTTAATTTAAAATATTATGTTCATTATTCTGCTGTATTTCTAGCAGCTAGTCCCTGTGTGGATACACAACTTCTGCAAGGATGAAGGCTGACCAGTTCCTGTTTATCTTAACAAGCAAATAATGTTGGCAGGGACATTAGCCTGAAAATGTTAATTTGGAATGGAATTTGAATTAACATGCAAAATTAACCTCTAGAAATGGGGATAATAATGACAGAAATAAAGAACTTTATTTACTAACCTGTCAGTGTACTGATTTCACAGTTGGGGGAAAATCAGCTGACAAAGAACCTGTTGTTTCTCCTAATTGAGCTGATTATTTATGCATAACCTCACCAATTCAAACCTGACCTACTACTGAACTGCACTGCATTCTTACCAGCTCAATTATCAAGAAATATATTCTGTGATGGCTTTCAGCTTTGTGTGATGTTAAAGATAAAAGACATGTTCACACAGAGAGAAAACTGAAAATGTAAAATAGGTGTTTCACATACACAGGTCACAGTCCTACTGTATCCTGTACCGTGCACAAACATCTAACAGAGTAAAGCCAGATGAGAAGAAAATATCACAAAAGATTTTTATTATTATTTTTCATTCAGTTTGTGCAGAAGCAAAATTTCAGCATGTAGGTTTTGAATATTCGCCAGATGTTTACATATGTAAACAATATCCTTTCAAGGGAAGCATTTTAGTGACTAGAAGGGTAGTGAAGGTGACCCCTCACATCACTGGATGACTTTACAATTAAGGGTGTCTGGTGTTTCAGCTATTTAAACCTTTTTGTATGTGTGGCTATTGCACTCAACTCTTTATTAGAGGAGAGTATAAAAATTAATAGCTATTACTGGCTGGCCTGTGAATGAAATTCTATTTTTCAGAGGCAAGGCTGGATAAAAATATTTAAAAATTCACAGGCAAGGTAAGATCTTACTACAAACTTCTATGGACACATTTATGGTCAAGTTAATGTGTGGACAAAACCACTGAGAATCCATCCTCTCCATACAGCAAAGGCAGATGCTTCCTTCCATTTTAACTTCAAGAAGGGAAAGATGAGAGTTTTCTATTCCAAAGCTTTTAGTTTAATATGCAGGAAGGTGCTCAAAATTATTGCTCTGGTTTTGAGTTTAGAGATGTGTTTGGATGGCTAAGGACAAGCAGGAGTAAAGCAGAACTGTTTCCAGCCAGCAGATTTGAGATCCCTAAGACTGTCCAAGTGTATGCTTGGGTCATTTGGTGCCCATTCAAGCCAAGATGAAAACTGAAAAGTGACAGTGACCCCTGCTCTCTGTCTCCTCCTTTCCCTTTCATATCACTCTAATCCTGTCACTCAGGTTTAGATTTTGTCTGAGGAACAATTTCAATCAAGTGGTTTTATTTTTGCATTGAAATAGCACCTCAAACACCAATGTTTGGGCAAATTTTTGTACAAGTTTGCCTTTTCTAGAAACTTGAGCTAATGCAAACTACTTCTAATCTAAATATGTTAAGCTTTGAAATAATTAATTTCGGGTTCAATCAAACCTGCACTTTTTCTAGTTGAATTCTGATGCTTGCTAAGTTTGGCTACTTTACATCTTGCTGACAGTGCAAGCTGTCAGCATGGGGAGAAACTACATTTTACTGTGCTTAAAGGCTCTTTTATCTTCTGGAACGGCAGTGAGCAGCCTGAGGGTAATTGAGACCCCGGTCTGAGGACTGTAAATATTTACAAATTCTAAATGCGAGATCTCTCTATTAATTCAGTACAGAAAACTCTCCATTTGTTCAACTATAAAGGCAATTCTATTCCAAGGGATTAACCGTGTTATAATTCTCATGCTCTTCAAGGAACTCGATAGAATTGGCAAACAGCTGGCAAACATTCACATGCCTCAGTGAGCCTGTGGTTGTGAAGAAAGAGGTAAGAGAAAAGTAGGGTAGAGCCATCTTTCCAGTAAACTATGTGGAAATCACCAAGTACAAGTCACTTCCTGAGGGTATGACTCCCAGGCTCCCAAAGGAGAAAACCCTTCCATTACAGAGGTCTGAAAATTTTCTCACCAGCCCTGTTAAGAGTGCAAAAGAGTTGCTTCCTAAGAAAAAATTATACTATTCACATTTTAGTTTCTCTGAAAGTCATTCAGTTCTGAAGTAATGCAGCACACTTGCATTTGACTAAACAAAGAATTAAAAATAGGAATTTTCTTGCTTGCTTAAGAGCAGAAACCACAGAACCACACAACCACAGAAGAAGGCAATCAGCTTCTCTTCTAGCTTTTCTGTCTATTCTCTCTCCAATATAACCATACAATACACATGCACAGCATTTTGGCTTCCGTTCATAATTTTTTTATGGTCTTCAACTATTTTAGATTTGGATCTAATATAAAACCTTAAGGGAGAAAGTTTAATCTCCTACTGAAAAAATTACAGCTTTTTGTTATGAAATCAAATTGTACACTTTCTGAAATTATGAAGAATCAATTCCCTTCAAAGCAGTTGTCCAATTCTAATACTTTGAAGATGTTTACTTCAGTAAAAGAACTTCACTTTCCATTTATTTTCTTTTTTTAACAATGTACTTGTTACAATAGCTTTAATCTTAAAAAGAAGGTCCATTTTTAAACTATTGAAATCAACCCTTCCAGCAGAAAAGTTCCCTTACCAGTGCATGTCCTGTGGTCTGGCATGAGTGCAAAGCCTTCTTTACAGCTACATTCATAGCTGCCCTCCGAGTTAGTACAGAAGTTCTCACAGCCACCATTCATTATACTGCACTCATCGATATCTAAAAAGGAGAAAATTACAGTTAAAACCCACAATACCTCTTACTTTAAAGCATATTTCAAGGACACACTTTGAGTCAGCTTTCCAGAATAGCATCAGTCCAGAATCTACACTTGGCACTCGCACACTACTCAAACATTCAAGTGTTTGCAAATATAGGCACTGGGATTGATGTCAGGCAAACCAGGGATGGAAAGAAATGGTATCTGACTGCATATTCTTCTTTGTACATACAGAAATACCACTGTTGGGTTACGACAGTATCATTAGGGCAACAAAGCTTTTGTAAGGATCAATGTAAAAAATTACTCTGCAGAATTAAAGCCAATGGATTTTTTCATGCATTTCCACGACACGGTAGGATGTATGTATGCAATTGAACAAAATGTTTCTACTTCGTGGTTTATCAGGAATGATGATTTTTAATACAATATAGAACTAATCTAACAAGTTATTCCCTTTTAATGACCAAAGTATGAAGTCTTACGCCATTTACAAGAGTATGCCATTTTATGCATCATGATTGATTTACTTGAGAAAACAATTTATTACACAGCTAACTGCAGCATTGCCAAACTTTATTTATTTCTCACATTAATGGATATGCACATTTTGCATGCTATTTTGACAGATTGTAAAAGATTTTTTGAATCACAGTTACAAATATCTTTATATAACAACTAAAGTGAAACAATTATGTGTGTTTTATCTTCCCTGCTCGCTAGAGATCCCAGGTAGATTTGGTCCTTACCAATACAGTATAACTTGTCAGGTGTGGACTGATAGCCAGGGTTGCAAGCACACTGATACTTTCCAATCAGGTTGACACAACGGCCATTTCGGCACAGGTTGGTGCTTAGGTCACACTCATTGATGTCTGTTGCAAAAGAAAAGGAGGAACACATTTTAGGCCTGAATGAAAACAATAAAGCAAACACTGCAAATGCACAGCACAAGAGTGGTATACAACGTTGTGCATGATATTGATTTTGCCTGCATGTCTCACCTACGCATGCAGAGATGTTTGGTGATATCTGATGGCCTGGAGGACAATCACACCGAAAACTTCCCTCAGTGTTGATGCAGGTGCCACCTCGGCAGAGAAGGGGATTGCGCTGGCACTCATCGATGTCTGTGGGGAGAAGGGGAGGCACATCACTGCAGGACCAGCACTGCAACAGCCCATCCCTTACCACAGCCTGTTACCCGTCACATCTGCCTTGATTGACTCTGAAGCCTTTTGTACAGGCAGTCATCCCTTACACAACAGCAGCATTAAAAAAATAAAATAAATTCAAAAAGGCTTCTGCCAAATCTTACTCTACTCTAACTTCAAAGTTCAGGGTGGTATCCCACTTAGCAAAATAGGGACTGTTGGGATAAATATAACATCCTAAAATCCTGTCCCTTGCTTATATATGCTTTGGCAACTTGCAGAAGCAGCAAATTCACAGTTAAAGTTAGCTTTAATAAGACTCACAAAACAAGAGAGATCTAAACCCAGGCACAGTGAAACCTTAAAAAAATCCCCCAAGTAAATCACGTATACTATGGCACATATAAGGTCTATAAAAAACATACCCATGCAGTTTTTCATCATCATAAATCCACTTTCATAGCCTTCAAAACATTCACACTCAAAGTCTCCAGGAGTATTGACACAGATGCCTTGGCCACAAAGATCAGGAGAGATGCGGCATTCATCGATATCTGTAACACCAAACACATTCACAGGGTTTTTAGAGGAGTTCAGTACTTCCTTTTCAATTCAAAGTTATGAGAGAGACATCCATGCAGTTTACCTGTGCAGTTCCTCTCTTCGGAATCCAGGGCAAATCCACTGTCACATCTACACTTAAAACTGCCAATGGTATTTCTGCATTTGCCGTGGGTACAAAGACTGGGGAACATTTTACATTCATTGATGTCTGAAAATGAAATAATATGGACATATGATGTTATCACTTCATACAAAAACAGTGCACAAAAAGACCAATGCTGACAGCAGAGCTCATCCTTTCTCATGACAGTTACCCCTGCTTTTGGGAAAATTAGACCACACTACATCAACTGATATCCACTTTGCCTAATCAATAACATAGACCCTCTGCACTGGAATTGCCAAGAACACTTTCTGCCATAAAATGGTATTAGTCTCCCCAGGATCTGATCTGAAGCTAAGTAAGATTTCAGTGGACAGAGGATCAAGGCAAAGGGAGCTTCCAAAAGAACTACTCTGTCTTATGATTTCTGAGAAAAAAAATGTGACTTCCATGAGTCACAGAAAACACAAAAAGCCTAAATAAAAGCACATGTCACTTTTCTTTATGGATAATTAATGGCTTAGTAACTGTTTATAAAACCAAGGCTGAAACTAACAACAGCAATTGTCACTTATATATATTTTTCCATCTTTTCAGAATTCATAATGTTTAGTTTTTGGGTAACTGGCTTTCTTTATAAACATCCATTTGTGCTTCTGACCTTGTCTAGCTTAACCTCAGTGGTAACCCTAGAAAGTTTTCAGCACGGGATGCAAGGGTGTCACTGTGTGATTCCCATTTAATGCTGGAAGTTTACCAACAAGAGTCATAACATCACTTGGTTTACAGTAAATTAAATTCTACTGATCTGAGCTGTCATCCTGGAAACTGTTTCTTCTACTTCTCCAAGCAGCTTCACAAGAAATTCCCAAAATCATCCACCATTCCTTACTTGTTCCACAGTAGAATGAAAGTTACTGAACCCTTCACAGGTAAGGACTGCTCTTTCAATACAACCAAAGCTGACTGCTCAGTTTTTTCCAGTTCTTGTACTATGAGGTGCCAGAAGGGAAAGTCAGGCACAAATTCTGTGTTTTGAGGCTGCAGTATTATACGATATTTATGGTCTGTAACACAGATTAAATCCTCTTGTGTTTTAATATGGCCTTAATTTCCATGAATTCTAATCAGACTTTCAAATGTGCCTTAAGGTGAGAGAAGTGCCTATCACCAAAATTTTTAAACCTAGAGAAGTCATGTGAAGGAAGAGTAAAAGGGAAAGTCAGCAGGATTTTCTGGCAATTAACCACAAAAAGAACACGTACCTTTAGAGAAAGGTTTCCCACTTATCTCTATCTTCGTAGAGAACCCAGGTCCCCTTGGGCAAAGAGCTTCGAATTCAGGGGATCCCTTCAGAGGACACTCCTCACACTCGTAGCCCCAGGCCGCCCCCACGGAGCAGCAGCAGGCGTCCATTCGGTGTCGGCCTGGGATCTGGGCCGTGCACTGCTCGTCCTCATGCTGCAGGTAGCAACTCTCCAAGCGAATGTCTGTTGGGCAATTGAACAACATGTTGAGAAAGAAAGAGAAAATTTAGTTCACTGCAGTGGAATTTTTTTCCAGAATCTGTTCATGGGACAGTTTGCTCCATGTTTTTGTGGACTCAAGAGGATCATACCAAGCTCATTGCAGAATTCCTAACAGAAAAATATTAATGCTAAACTCAGAAATTCAGAGTTGACGTAAGTTTAAAGCACCAGTCTGAAAAATGGTGCTCAATACTTGAAGTAAATTTTGGAACAGAAAAAGATTTTAAGCATTCCAGATTACCATACTTCTATAAGGCCTTTCAATTACTACAAGCTATGCCTCATTCAGAGAGAAATCTTGGGCATTTACTGTCATAAATGAACAAGGGTGCTCTCAGTGGACAGCATACAAAACCTGGATATTCTGTTGCACCCTCCATTAAGGCGTACACTGCGTCCAGGAACATCACATCTCTCCTCAAACACCCAAGTCCCAGTCCATAATGGTGTGTCCCCCACTCTTCCAGCCTTTGTGGAAGCTGGTTTCAGTGGGGCTGTAGATGAAGAGTGCTAAGAGCACAAATGATCTGTAGGGATTTGTCAGATGACAATCTGGAACTAAAGCAATGCTATTCACCAGCTAGCAGATGGTGATGGGCTTTAGCTATTACCATTGGAATCTGTTCCTATTCCAGTTGAACTAAGTTCATGTCCCTGACTAATTCCATTTGAAAAATGGACAAAGATAATTTTCCTTACTTGTAGGAAAACATGCACTGCAACCACTGGTCAACACATAGATTTGCTCTTCACTAACAGACCTGTACGTGGAATTAATACCTACCAAGACAAGTCCGTCCAGAAGCATCTAAAGTCATTCCACTGGGGCACTGGCAAACAAATGATCCCAAAGTATTGACACACTGCCCATTTGTACAAACTCCAGGAAACACCTCACATTCATTTACATCTATTTAAAAAAAAAAAAAGTGAGAAAGAATAATCACTAGCATGCTAAACATGAATAGATTAGAAAAAAACTAACATTCTAATATTTTTTAGGATGAAATGAAAAACCACAGCAGTTTACATGGACTGACAAAATTAAAACTATTTACTATTTCCTATGCAAGACTAATTACAGAAAACTGATGATGGTAAGAAATAATACATGTTGCCACTTTCCACTTCTACACATACTGAAATCAAACTCAAAAGTAATAGAAAAGGGAAGGGTGTTTAAAAATCATATCCATTTTCATACTCACTGGGGGCCAGATTTTTGAAGCAAATGGGCAAAGAAAGACAAAGGTAAGTGCATAATGCTTTATACACTATTCCAACTAGATTACGTTATGCTTTATTTTTTTAAGATTTAAAAAAGTTTTTTGGATTTTTTTTTATTTTCAATGTTTCTGCTTTATCAGGCACACCTCTGCATGTCTGGAAACTACATCATTTGAAATCTGGCCCTATGACCTTGTCAGCAATTAGCAACTTTATATATATTAAAACAACCTCCTTATGATGGCACACAGAGTTTATCTTTGTTAAGCAAAAACTGTATTTCTATATTTAAGAAGCAAATCCAGCATTTTGGGTAAGGACAATTTGACTAAATGTATGAGTTTGGCCTGAGCATAAATAAATATTTACTAACCTAAGTGTGGGGTCCTCCCAGCCATATCCTTTGTTAAAAGTATGCACGTCACAACTGAACTTAGGAAAAAGCCCTCAGGATTAAATATGGCCCAGGATGAAGCATGACAATTTTTAAGACAGGAGAGGATAAGAACAAGAAATAAGAAAAGAATGACTAACAATCTGTAGATGAACACTCATGTATAGAGTAATCACGAAGTGAGTAGGTTGGGCAGGCCAGGCCTCCAAACAAAAATCCTGGTGCAAACAGACTCTGCAAACCACATGGAGCAGGACAGAGGATAAACATGGTGGGGGAGAAATCAGTGGCCTCTGCCCTTGAATAGATACTGCAAATTGACTGGAAGGTATGAAATAAAGCCAGTGGATTATTAGAAACCACTGAAACACTGTTCACGGCCTGTGAGCAATATTGTAGCTGACAACTCCAGGGCTCACCCGTAAAGGAGAGGAAGGCTGCCAATTTAGTTTGCTTATTTCCTTGCACAAGGTCTATTACTCATTTTACACAGGCTGTGCATGGGAGAACTGAGTACCACCTTTTGGGAACTAAACTTACTCCCTTGTCCTGTCTCTTGCATGCCAGTAAATTTCCTAGAGACCTTTCCCTGTCTTGAAAAATGCTTACATTGGTTGAAAACCAAATAAGGCTTCGGTAATGTTACAAGCAAGGGAAACTACTCTGAAAAACCTGGGGCTATCCAGGTCCCACTGAAATGAGAAAGATTAAAGCATGTAATAGATGTAATCCAAAGTGCTGGTAAAGGAAATGCTGAAAACAGTTATGTCTACATCTTGGAAGGATAAACTTTCCATCCCAGCAGTGTTGAAAATGTTCTAAGACTTTCCTTGTGAAGAGAGATAGGTGGGGCCACTTTTTTTTCCCTTTTCTTTCACTTACACACTCCAGAAAGTGTTGCTGAGGTCAGATAAGTTATGTACAGTGGGTCTGCAGCACAGACGTGCCAAGGTATTCAGTCATCATTTGGAAAGCAAAGAGTATGTGTGAGGGTGTTCCTCTCTCTTTTTTTTTTTTTTGTTAAGAAAAAAACAATGTTTCTTTATGGAAGCTACATATGGGAGTAATTTTAAAAAAATATTTTAACTGCACTGTCATGTCAGATGTTGTCAGTCAGGATGACCCACAGCAGTTTGAGACTCTCTGTGCTTCTGCATATTATGTAAATATGCTGTACTTTTCCAGGGGTTCAAATCAATTCAAATAAAAATGAAATAGGGTGGGACCTTCAATTCTCACAGAATAGTACAGTCATCTCACACCAAGCAAAAAACCTACACATCTAAAAAATCTTTAACCCTTTTTTTAACCAAAGTATAACTGTGTCCTGATGTCTTTTTTTTTTTTTTTTAATAAGACAATGAAACTATGTTTTGGAATGTGTCTGATTTCATATAATGTTGTTTGGCAGAAAGCCAAGGTTAAGGAAAAAAAAGTTTAATGTGAAATATAGTCTTTAAACATTCTTTTTTTAAAGCACAGTAATGGCTTGTCATACCACTCTATTAACAATGCCACGTCTTATAGTATATATAAGATGCATACTTTGCCTGAACAGGTTACTCAGTTAACAGTATTTGAAGAGAGAGAACCATCTCCTTATACTAGTAGACATTATGTTTTCAAGTGTATACTTTGAGATAAACTGTATGTAGGAACATTAAACAAACTGAAACTAAATTCATCCCTGACATAACTCTAATGAAGTCAATGGAACCACACGAGGTAAGAATTTGGAAATAGTGTTCCTCTATGCTAAATTAACCACTTAAATCAAAACACCAGCATTTTTTCATTCAAACTCTGATTTATGTTAAGACAACAATAAATACCTTCACACAATGTTCCTCTTATTCTCGAATATCCCTTTTGACATATTGGGTCTGTAAAACAAACAAAAGTGAACTTTCAGAACACTACAGTCCAAAACTCGCCATTAACTTATTGTGCAAAACTGATCATGTGAAACATTATCAGGTTTATTGCTATGAGAAGTCTGAGTGCTTAGACAGTATCCCAGTATTTTCTGAAACAATAAAGAGATAAGATGGGGCAACTACATAAACTATACGGAGTGTCAGCCATTATCCTCTTTTGCTTCCCATGTGTCTCAGCTGACTAACCCAAAAGTGGTTATGATTCCTGCTTCATTTGAACCAATTAATTCATTTCACTTGATCACAGCACATTACAGCCCTATTTACCACGGATGAATGAGGATGAATTCTGTTAAGATATACAGAATGAATTTAACCAAAGTTTTGAGCAAACTAGCAACTTTCAGGATATAGAAATAACAACCCACACACATTTCTGCATTCATCAGCTCATCCCTGGGTTCCCAGCTCATTCCATAGTTCGGTCTAATTATCAAACAAATATGCAGCGACTTCAACCCATTTCTTGATCAACTGTATGATTCTGTAGGTCATCAGTTAATCTACAGAGTATAATAACAAGGGCTACTCCCTCTCCTCCCTCTATTACCACACCAAAGATCCATTTGTTATGAATGCTTTCTTGGGAGCTCTGGGGAAAATGCATCTATTGCTACATCATTAGGAACTCCAGATCACTAACTATGACAAACCATGCTAAAGCAATGCAGCAAATTACAGACTGTAGGTGGGGTCCCTTCCCTTCAGTGTTTAAACTTGTAAAATATTTACTGTCAAATGCAGAGTTAGAACCTTCTATAGCTACATGCTACCTCTCAAACATTGACACTTCTCTTTTCCAGACTGAATAAGGTGCTTGATAACAGAACACATGGTTATTTATTTGTCTAGCCTCTGCCCAACTTCTATGACAATAATCTGGATCAACCTCAGAAGAACCTACATTCCCGAGGAAAATGAAGAGCGTTACCTCGTTCACATGGTGTACATGGGCTTCCCCAAGCAGCACCTAGTGAGGAACAGCACTGGGACTTCAGAGTTGCTCCATTGATATTTATTTCACACCTTCCATTCACTATGTTCTGCCAACAGGTACCCTTAACAGTTTCTGTTTGGAAAAAACAATGTATTGTCATGCAGATTGTTCAGCATTATACATTACTATATTTACAAACACGTGTGAATTTAACCATGAAAAAGTATCATCCTTTCATTATAATTTACCACATCAGATCTAAATGTATCTTAAAATCTCTTAATTTATCCTTCTCTGTGCTGGACTATAGCCTGAAATTCTCCCAGTACAGAGCCCTTGCAAAGACTAGTGTATGATTTTTTGTCCTTAATAGGGAATACGTCAATATCATTTAAGACTTGTATTTATTATGACTTAGAATAGAGGCAATGCAGAAGAACAGAGTGGATATGGACCCTTGGCAGATCTTCCATTAATCTATGAGATCCCCCAGTCTGGATATCTGATCTTCCCATATAGGGAGTGGGAGGAGATTGCTAAGCATCAGACAGATGTAGTTCCGCAGTTTTCCTCACTGACTACAGACAAGACAAGAGCTACACTGTCCCTCCACAACAGGCAAAGGAAGAAATTACGAGTCTACAGAGTATCTGAGTCACAGCATTATCTGTGGATGCTCTTGAGCTGGTCTGGCCTGTGTATAACTTGTTCATGCTCCATCTCAAATAGAAAACTGACCCTTTCAGAGAGCTGACCCTAACGAGAACACGTTCATCCCTCTTACAGGAAGAAATAAGTAGATGAGCATACACCTGAAGAAGTAGTCTTAGCATTTCTGTTAGTTACAAAAAATTTTCACCTCTCTTTCAAATTTGACATGGAAGCACACCAAGCTCCCAAGTGCGATGCATGTACCCATAGTAGTGGTGAAAACAAACACTTCCTTAACATTGTTTCTGTAACACTTTCCACTGAATTTATCTACACAAGTTATTTTAAAGTACTTTCTAAACTTGAAGTACAATGTTTACATGTCACTGGACATTTTTAACCAGCAAACATAAAGTTTCAGAAGAATAAATACCTATGCAGATGGTTCTGGTTGGATCCAAAGTACTTTCAGGAGAACATTCACAAGCAAAGGAGCCTGGTGTGTTTTTGCACACTCCATTAACACAGGGATTAGATTCACACTCATCAATATCTAGAAAAAAAACACATTGCCATTAGTACCAGAAAGTGTTAACAAAAATACACATGGCTCTTTGTAGTTTAAGGAAAAAGGGAAGAAGCTTTCCTCCTAGCCTGTATTCCTGATACTCCACTTTTCTATTATGAAACTCTTCACAATAGACTAATGATGTACACGTCCTGAAGACACACTAACACGTTA
>WEIV01004001.1:131958-214826 GCA_013390005.1 Calyptomena viridis
CACATGATGAACCACGGCATTTAGGAACAGACATAAACTTCATGCTGGCCCTCCTACACAAATGAACCATAACATATTCACAGCAAGATTCTCCAGAATTCATATGTCCAAGTCCTTACTCAAGACGCACATTCAAAATGACCAGGAAAACAGAAATTTTTNTCTCTAAGAAATCTCCTTCCTTCCCCCATTCAAAGACCAGAAAAACATTACACTTCACCCTACATGAGATGGCATTTTTTTAACAACTGCAGAGGTGAGGAAAACAACACAAGAAAAATACCTTAACATATGTAAATGTTCTGCTAAAGTAAGTCAAATATAAAACAGAAGTCAATGATACAGACTCCAACATTTGTAAAAGATTTCAACTCTACTGTACAATAGGGCCCACTGACATCAGCAGTGGCTGCTGGAAAGGCTCCTTCCTATTTTACTAAATTTCCTTGGTGTTTTTCTATTTTAAACAATACACCAAGTTATAAAATGGTCGTCAGCAAGTTCCTGCTGAAGAGCTCACAACTGCTCAACCAGCCAAATTTGTTCCAAGTGGTTTTGTCTCCCTAATGCTTTTCATAAAGCTATCAGTTAAAAAAGATTTTAAAAATAAATCTAAAATGGTTCTGGCCTACAAAGCAGATACTGTGTTATTACGACATGCTTTTGAACTACATATAAAATGGCTTTTTTTTTTAATATGCAACAACAAATCTGCTGAGTTAAAAGAAACACTTAACAAATTTGGTCTTCAAACTATCTCCCTGCAGTCAGTCACCTCCACAAAACCAAGGTCTCTATTTACTGGCTTCACAGCAAGGACTGTGTCAGCAGAGTCTTGTTGGAAGAAGTGTTTTCCTAAAAGCAGATCCTGCCCGTCAGAATGATCAGGATTGCTTTCTTGCCAGACAGAAGTTACATTCCAGACAATTTTCCAGTGAGGATTTCAGTGACAGACTCAAGTATCTGCAACCAACTTAACTGGACATTTGTTTGTGAACTGACTATCCAAAGGCTAGTTACTGAATAAATGACTTCAGATTACTTGAAGGATATAGAATTCAGGCAGCAAACATCTCACTGGCAAGTGTGCATAAGGATTTGGATCTACGAATTAATTTTTTTCTATTAATAACATGGGTTCAAAATTATATTGTCTGTTATCTACACCTACCAAAATAGAGTTTGTTTTTTGAAAATGTCCTGTTTATTTTAGTATGTGTAACAACTCTGGACCCAAATATTGTAATTTACTGTTGCTTTAAAAAATTATCTCCTCTATTCTAACAACATACAAAACAGAAGATTGCTCAAAATATACAACAAATGCAGCTCTCTTGATTTAACATGCTATCTTAATATAAAACTCTATTTTACCTTTCTAAAAATAGTTTATCAAGAGAACACTTAAATTAGAAGATCTACCAGTAAATATGGCATACCTGAATTTTGTGCTGGGCAGGGCTGGCAGGGCTCTCCAAAGGCATAGTCAGTGCTGGCACAGCAGCACTCTGACTTTGTAACTGCTCCTGTTAATGGTCTCACACATTGTCCTCTCTTGTAGCCACCGTAGCATGTGCTTCGCATATGTGTATCTGAGGAAAGAAATCTCTCTTAGTCCTGCCATTGCCAACTATACTGCCATAATTTATAACAAGTATTAAATGTAGCTCGGGTGTCATAAACACTGTAAAATAGCTGTCAAAACAAAATATCTTTCACTATATCCCTATACTTTTCACCTATCTTCACCCTCCCTCAACTTGGGGCAGGAAATTCTTCTTCCTCATGCTCCCAAGGATTCAGACATACAAACTAGTTACTGCATTAAATGACTTAACATGCATTAGTGAACCACTAGACAAACAATCAGTTCTTAATCTTGAACTAGCAAGAAGCCATGGGGAAAATGGACAAAGTCTCTGCTCTTTCTTTGCTTGTAAAAAACCCAAGGAAAGTCATTAATGCTGTTTCAGTACATAAGATTCGAAATGTTTATGTCTTCAAGTCCAGGGGTGACTTCCCTCACTTTTTAAAAACTGGCCCATAAATGGCTGTCAGACACATTAATATTTTAAAATTAAACACTGAGCTTATACAGAAAGAGGCAGAAAATTCAGTACATCCCACATTAAAACAAGGAGACAGAGTAATTAAATTTTTCAGCTTAGTGACAAATGTGGAATTTTACATTGACAGAAACAGGGCAAATTCTCAACTACTCAAAAACTCATACAGCACTAGTCACCTCTATGCTGTAGAGTCTACATGATCTTGTGATGGGCCCACACTTTTTTTCACCTTAAATGCGAAGGAAATCAAAAATAGCAAAATGGGCTATTACAGTAAATATCCCAGAGCTATTAATACCCACTATAACTGTCACCCACCAATCCATGAAAAAAAGGTAACTTCTACATTCAAACTTGATCTGTCCATCAGTCTGGCATTAATGTCTTAACATTGGTTAACTGTGACTCGCCTCACTTTAAGCTCTTCTTACCAACACAGACGCGTCCGTCCAGTCCTACTGCAAGGCCAGGGAAACATTCACATCTGAAAGAGCCATCAGTGTTCACACAGCGCCCGTTCATGCATATTCCATCTGTCTCACACTCATTGATGTCTGTTGGAGAACAGAATGAGCTTTATTAGAAATTAAATTACATAGTGTTCAATGCCTGGCTGAAACTTGCATTTGTGCAGCTTATTTTCAATGTGTCCTAAAAAAATATCAAGTCTAAATGGAAACTAGTTCAAGTAAAGGTTTTGTTAGGAATAGTGATGAATTCATTCTGTGAAATAGAACAAGAAAATGTGAAATTCAGGGGAAATAAACATAACAAAACAATTCTGCTTTCCTTGGAGAGTGAAAAGGGGCTGCATTTTCCTAACTTGTTCCCAAGAGGTACAAGTTCCGATTTAAGGCTAATTCAGGCAAAACCATAATTGGAGGAAGGAGGAAACTGTGACTGCTAACACAAAGGACTTATGTAGCATATAACAGGACATTCTGTATTAACAGTTCATGCTGTAAGAAATCAGTCCAAACAGCAAACTGAACCTTTTACCCCCCACGAAGTGCCTTCACAGGGCCACCAAAGGATTTCCCCTCCTCCTGCTGCGGGTTCAGTTTTTGGAAGCACATCTGAATCTCCACAGTCAGACCCTGCCTGAAGTAGTGTCTCTCTGCTGATCTGCATGACAATTGGGTTTTCCTATCAGATGCTCATTACAGCCCATTTTATAAACTTTCTATGAACAGACTGCACTCTAGCCTTGAAAGGAATTTGTTAATGATTTGAGCCCTGAGCAACTGCCCAGCACAAGCTGCCATTTTGCCCAACAATGGTACATTGAACAATAAGGCCTGTAGCAATGAAATAAAAGAATGAAGCCTTATAATATTAGACTATCACAAAGGGATGTTAAATTAGTAAAAAATTCATATAGGTTGCATATTCCATTAATAGTAAGATCATTTCCTAGATGCAGAGAGCATGCCATCATTTTAGAAGTGATTAAGAAAAGGAGTGTTTAAACTATTGTTTGGAAGTATGTATAACCTTTTTAAAATAATCACTTCATAACAACTCTCCATAATATATACAAGAGACAGTGTGTGTGACAATTTCCTTTTTTCTGACCTTAAAAGGGCAAATTGAGAGTGAAACACCTCTGTGTTTTACTTAGTTTGTGTTGTTTGGCATAAAACATGGCTTGTATGATCCAAGATTCCTTTTTCAAACTGCATTTTAAACTAAAAGCTATATATAACCACTTGGGCTCAATTAATTTCTACTTCATCCTGCAATCTTTTGTTCTATTTCAGACAAATCTTAATTGCTTTTCCCACTTTAAATTTAGTCCTTACATAATGTAGGTAAAACCAGAGTTGGGATTCAAAATGTGCCCATCCTATTTAAGTGTAGGCAGTTATTTTGTAAGACAACACAGAACTCCTGTGACAGATACAGATTCTCCTAAAAGTGAAAAAGAAAAAAAAATTAATTTTCCTTTTTTAAGGTTATTTAAAGAAACAGAATGGCAAAATTACTTTTTTTCCATTTTCTGTCATTCATTTTTTAAAAAGATTTTGCAAGCTAGTAGAAGGTGCAATGTGCAATCCTTTTTCTTTTTCACCAATTTATAAATGTGTTTGAAATACTATTGTAGATGGTTTTTAGAAAGGTAAAGTGAGTCACTTAGAATTATGCAGATCAGCTGAAAACCTGGTTTCAGTAAAGATGGGGTGAAAAGCCTCTGCTTTTACCAGGGCTGAGATTCCACCCAGTGAATCAACACATAGGCATAAAGTCCAAATTTCTAAGCTTGAGAAGGCTTCGATGTCTTTTGTCATAAAAGCCACCATTTGGACTTCAAATATACTCAGCTTGGTTCTGGAAAACCAACTAATGGACTCATTCTCCATGTTCAACCAGGTTTTGCCTTTTCCACTTAGCTTGCTCAGTAGTGCTAGTACTGCTAAGTGCTCTAATTTTAACCAGGAAAAATTTACTCAGATTACTAAACTACCACTTTCAGTCACTGTGCAATAGCTTTCAATGTAGGGAATTCTTGTTTGATCTAAAGATAAAACAATGCATGGAACAGAAACAATACTTCAAACCTCTGCCTGCCTGATACAAGTGTTTCTGAAAAATCATCAGCAAATTACCGTCGAAAGAAGCTAATTGTGAATAAGTTTAGCATGTCTTGTATTTCAGGGAATACACAAGACTGTGGTGTAACATTCTTTTTTGGCATGTTCCTTCAGAAAGTCTAAGTGGAATTTTTTACCAGACAGCCAAGCATATGCCCTGTACTTATACTTTAATTGCAATATTATGGAACTGTCAATTCCATTACCCCCATCTTTGGGTTAGTAGCCCTTCCTAGCAGTTGAAAATTCAGCTTAGAGTGCATTAAACGAGATGGTTATAGAATCAATGAGTTGCACTCTTATATTCCTTTGTCTGATATTCCTCCCCTAAGGAGAAAAAAACACACGTTCAATTCCCTATCAAAATTGCTCAGGCAGGAAGCCAATTTGCTGCAGAATTGTCAGTTTGTGCACACATACATTCCCAATGTGCACAAGCACTCTCTGCATGTGCAAGTATGAGCTTAGAGTTTAAGTTTGTGTAAGATCTTAACGCACATCCTTCACAAACAAATTTGAGATATGCAGTGTGAACAACCAGTATTTCAAAGACTAACAGTTGTGTAGGACACAAATTATTTATTCTGTACATCTGGCATGTACAGAAAGGACTCATTAAGGACAAACATCAAAATATAGAGGAAAAGGCATTATTAAAGATCAAACTTTTAAATTTTTAGTAACAGCTGTGTTCCTCTAGCCACCAAAGACAGGGGAATTGTTTCATGATACTTTGGGCAAGTGAAAGAAAGGAGACAAATATGAAGTGGGTAAAAAGTGTAATTTGGGTGTCCAGGTCTCAAAATCTGGTTTGATTTTGACCAACAGCAATTTTAACACATAACAAATGTTTGCATGCTCATTCATAAAGAACAAGGCTTACTGTGTCAAAAAGCAGTGGGAGAAATCCTTCATTTTAACATAAGATCTGTTCCAATTTTCAGTAGGAATCAGTTGAGTTCCCTGCAATTTTGGATAATTTTCAAATATTCCTCCTTTGATGCACAGAAGTAACATTTCTCTAGGGCCAGAAACTCCTTTTTGACCGTATCCATACTCCTGTTTAGCCAGAAGGCACATAACACAGGCTGTTTAAGTAGTCTGGTAGAGATACCATCTTCTTGTATGGTATTTCTGTGCACAGACTGGTGTAACAAAAACAAACAAACCAAAGCAAAAAAAAAACCTACAAAACAAAAAAACATCAAGAGATACTGAAGGCAAAAATAAAGACAAGTACCTGGGCTGGGCTGAGCTTGCATCCATGAGTCACATCCCTGCTCATGACACAGAGCAGCCAGTGATCTCTGGGAACACAACTGGCTGATGTGTCAAGGCCTGATGGCCATTAAAGTCCCACTGCCAGCCCACACACTGACCAGCTGGAAAATAAGCTCGGGCAAAGCAGAGACACATACCCCCTGGAACATGGGTAAAAATGGAAAAAAAGCTGATTGCTCTAGGTGTGTGAAGGCTGCAGCCAACACAGCCAGTAGCTCTTAAGCTAAGGAATCACTTGTATGGATCTGCACATTAGTCCATTTGAGAAACTAAAGAACATCCCAAACAAAGCAACCCTATTACAAAGCCAGAATGGGGTCTATCTCTCATTAGAATTACCTGATTCCCCCATCTGAAGACTGGGTAGCAGTGTCCTGCATACCTAGCACAAGAGTTGACAAATGCAAGAGAAATTCCAGGTGTTTTATAGGAGTTATTGGTCTGATGTGGATCTGAAGTCAAAGTTTGGACACCACTCAGTACAGATCTTAGACTAGTACAGTGTTCAATAAGCAAAAGGATGCAAATTAATTTACTTTTCATGTCACTAACTCTCAAAACCAAATTATTTATTCAAACATTAACTTTTGCTATTGGTACACAACAAGATGCTTCAATACGACCCTGCCTTGATTCCAAGAGCTAAAAGATTTTTAATTTTTCAAAAGAAAAACTATAAGTAACTTGGCCTACCACCTGTTTATTCCTTATTTTGACTTTTGCTTTTTGCCTATAAAACTTACTGAAACATGAAGATTTAAACATACAAAACTTGCAGCTCCTGATGGGACTGAATGGAAACTAATGACATAACTAGCAACTGCAGTGTCTCCCACAGGGGGTATTGCTGAACTAGTATAGCAAATGGAAAAGACAGTCTTGCTGTGGTGCTCATGTCTGCATCTTGGTGACATGGAACCCTGGACACTCGGAGTATTGACTAGGAACACACAGTAAGGAACGGGAGAAAAAACCCAAAGAAGGCAATGAGCCAGGAGTGGCCAAAGGCAGAAAACTAGAAGGCCAAACACAAAATATGAGATATACTGAATCCAAACTGCAGAAGACCTCATAGGCTCAAAAAAAAAAATGGAGTTTAACTAGGTCACATCACACAGTCCTTGATCCAAAAATATTTCCCACTGATTGGTTAGGGTGGTTGCTCAACACTGTGGAGAAGACTGAGTACTGTCTTGAACAATGACAAATCGTTCTAGCTGATTAAAAAAGCCTATCTGATGAGAACTCTGCCCAGTAGCTCTTGTTCCCAAGGATCACCATAAGGAAATAAGGTGATTCGTGAAGCTACTCAGAGAGATATGACTCATGAGCTTTGGGAACCCATAATATACTGTGCTCACCTGTGCAATAGCGTCCATCAGATGCCAGCTGGAACCCTGGTTTACAAATGCATTTAAAACTGCCATCTTCGTTGATGCACATCCCATTGAGGCAAATGTTCCTTATGCTGCATTCATCCATATCTGAAAATGTACACAATAGACATAATGCTCATATGTTTAAGCAAAAGAACTCTTACCAGTTATATCCAGAAGACAAACCTTAATTCCTTTTTTAATTGTCAGTGGTACATGATAATCAGAAACACACAACGGAACATACTGCACTGTCCTAGAGGATGTGTCAAAGCAGTGACTCCAGTTTTGATAATGAATCATTAACATAAAAAGGAATGCATCCAAAAAGAGCAAAGAGAATGAAGAACAGATGAGAATCTGGACAGCTTAAGAGCTGCCAGTTGGTAAAAGCCATCAAAAAGTGAGAAAGGATGTAACTGAAGACGGTTTGCAATCTTAGTCTAAATAGAAGCTAACTTAGAAGCAGCCTCCTGTTTGGAATGGTAAACACAATTTTATGTTATTAAGACCTGAAAGGAGAGAAGTGAACACTTGGGTTTGGACTGAAAACTTTTGTAACTTCCATTGGATGAGTCTAAGATTTAGGATGTGGGAGAATTCCCAGCACTGTGTTCAAGCATGCATTCTGTGGGCATCCTCAACTACCATTTAAAACACAACCTGTCCTTTCCCTAGATTCAGCATGACAGGCCACACAGGAGGGTACTTACTAATTACAGCTTCATAATAGCTTTATTCACCCTCTGACCTAATGGGATAGCATGAAGGATTCAAACAGGAAAAGGTGGAGGTCTCAGACACTGCTATTCTGAACTCTGCACAATTATTCTCACAACAGGAAAAAAAAAAAGGCAAGAACAGAGAATTCTGTGCTTGATTTGAGTAAGCTTTTGTATCCTCATAATCTTTACTCCATCCTGGCGCAAATTAAATCAGTTTTGGATGTTACATCCAAAAAAATCAGCACTGTTTACCAGTTTCATCTAAAGGACTACGCACAGTTACATTAAGGTCTGGCACAATGCCATGCTCTTTACTGATTAGTGTATGTGCATATGTATTCCTAAGAACAAAACCCAATACATTTCAATGCCAGAGATGAAACTGTTTCATAAGTGGATGCAACAGACATTCTGGCAGCACATGCAATGGAATTAAAAATGTTTTACCAGACTGCTGATGTCCTGGTTCTTATTACTATTAGCACATGGTATTTGGTGGGAAAGGAAGAAATCGGAATAGATTTTTTTTTCCCTGAGTAGACTCATTTCCAAATATATTTAGTCAATGTACTTCCATAATAAGATATTTAAAAAGCAGCTTATAGTGCTAAACTGTATATAAAAAAGAGTCAGGAAAAACAGTGTCTTAAAACGTCTGTCTCTACCAAGGATTAACAGAATCACTACTAGCACATAAAATCACTGGATCATAATGACATTACAATATATTCAGAATCGTGCTATTTTCCTTAATATTGCAGCTGTCTTGGACAGAAATTACACTTCTAGACATGGTGTGTTTTCTTTTTACTTACAGGCTAAGTCAGACAAAAATAATTTATGATTTAAAAAAAAAATCGTGTATCTATCCCAACCAGGAATTTTGGCATTAAGTCTTTGAGCTGAATCACTGAGATAATATTCTGCCAAAAATGTTTCTAAGAACAGTGCTTGAAATTCTTTTAACGTATGAATAGATCATTGGGAACCTTCCCAAGGACCTTGGGAAGCATGATAAAGAACATTCTTCTTTTTTCCCCTTTAATAAAGGTCTGGGAGGTAGGAACACATCAATTATATTTACAAATTTTTCTTAAAACAGTTTTTATAGGTCAGACCAGACTGCATCTACATAAAACACATTGCTAGTCCCCCAGTAAGATCCCATAAAGCATGCTGTTAAACACACAGTAAAATCAGGCAGCATGTGACTTGCACTATGTTTCAAACTCCACCACTCCCATCAAAGAAACTGCATTTTGTGATAGTGGTATGTGCTATTTCTCCTGCTGGACAGACATCCCGTTGAGGATTGCCAAGCCAAGGCTCCAGAACTGGCTGCAAAAGACATTTTACTTGCCCTCCCAGATACAGCAAAAGGTATTTAGAAATTCCTCGTTCCTTCCCTTCCCCCCTACCAGAGGTCCTTTTCTTTTTCATTGACGTGAATAACCTCTTGAAACTGTAATTACTGACACAGAACAACTTCAGAAAAGTCTTACCTTCACAGTTTTTCCCATCAGCTGCCACTTGAAAGCCAGCATTACACACACAATGAAAACTGCCGTCTGTATTTATGCATCGTCCATTATTACAGATACGACCATTCTGTAAACATTCATCAATGTCTGTAAGCCAATCAAAAAGAAAAGTAACATTTCAGGGGTTTTCTTTTTTATACTCACAAGGAATTTTTCCCATTTCCTCTTCCACTAGGTTTTTAAATCTACATGGAAAATATATTCACCTGAAAAATGATTTATTTTGATTTCCATAACTGAATGTTATGGGGGTGGAAAATGTTCATCAGCTTGAAATTTGAAGTTGCTGTGAAAGAATTTCAGTGAACTGCAGCTTTCTCAAACAAGAATCACAATTGTTTGGAGTTTTTGCCTTTTTTTTCATCATTAAAATATTTTTACTGAAGTCTAACTTAACAGTACTTAACTTACTTAACTACTTAAGGCAAGATGAAGCAAGCTTGTCTTATAAGACAAACTGTTTTATAAGGTAACAGGAAAGTTCAAGACTTTCCCACCTCAGAAGATATTTCTCCTGCTTACTTTATATTTGAAACATCAGATCCTCATTTCCCTCTCTCTGCAGGAGGTGCTTGGCAAATGCTTTGGAGGACCTGAATAGTGATATCACACGAGGCTGGCAGCTCTCCCTCTCCTCCAAAGGAGGGGAGAAGAGATGCTGAGACAGACTGTCTAGACATTTTTCAGATTGCTCAGTATTCTTCATCAAGGCCTGGACCATGTCCCAGAGATTCCTGCACACAAGGGACTCTGCTCACAGAGATCACAACCAGCCCATGCAGACCTATCTATCATGCAACCATGCTGTCTTCCCAAATATCCTGGGGGTGCCCTTCCCCAAGCCCTCTCCACAGAAATGCATTGCTGTGCTTCAGAAAGAAACAGAGCACAGGGAGTCCTCCCAAATGCCCCTGCTCTCTGGATACCTATGCAGGGGGAACTGATGCCTCTTAAAACTGTGAACCTGTATTTGCCTTCTTAGCAGTGTGGTAGTTCTTGGAAGCTGCTAAGAAATCCCTGAAAGTGAATGTTTTGCAAACAAGCAACCAGGCCAGCAGAGGCAAGGGCTGCTTGATGACAGCTCACAGCAGTGGCAGCTTGTAGCCCTCAACTTCCAGCAAAAGTGTTCAGGCTTGACAAACCTCCTCTCATTTGATAAACAAGCATCATCAATCCGTAATGCACAAAAGCAAGTTTCCACTCTGCTCAGTCCCTTTCCCCCATCTTTTCTGGCACTTGATTGTACCTGAGCCTTGCTTCAGCTACTCCACGAGCTTTCTTCCTTAGGATAGGCAAAATGCCACAGTATCTCAAAATTTTTCTGGCCTTTGAATTTAAGAGTTAATTAGGTTTTGTACTTTTATGCATCTGATGCCACCCAAATCACGGTGCAGAAAATTAACACTGAATCTCACTGTTCTTTACAAACACACAGCTGATCAGAGTCCCACCACTAGTCTGACACATTTCTAATTTTCAAATTATGAAACAACATCACAATTTTTTTTCTTCACAGAGAAGCTTGCAAGAAATCAAAGCCCCTCTTTCACTAAAATATTTTTCACTAAATTATTTTTCACTTAAAAAAAAAACATTTCTGTCACCTCCATGTAAGACCTGACCTCCTCTTCTTGGAAATGTTGAGCAGATTATAGTGAGCAATTAGCTATTAAAGCTTTGATGCCCACACATGCATAGCTGATCATCATAAAATTTCACTTTTTGTTTTCTGAGGTCCATTTTATATCCCCTCTTCTACAATCGAGAAGCATTTTTTAGATCTCTAATCACAATGTGACAACTTTATTCACCTGTGTCTCAAGTTAAGATATTCATTCAGCCAAACTCCTACTAGAATCATAAGGGATTCTAATAATAGTTGAATCAGTAGCTTGTGATACAGACTGCAGTGTTTAATCAGTCACTAATCAGAGTCATCACGCAGGAAAAAACCTCCCCTGGAACTCCGGAGCAAGGAATAGACAAACATCTGATCATTATGAAGACTTCATTTTTCAAGGGCAGACGTAAGGAATACATTTGCAAAAGCATATCAGCACAGATATTTGTGCATGCAAAAAAATAAGATCTCAACATCCAAAGTAATGATGCAAAGTAATTTTACAGCAAATGCTGATTTTGGCAGACAGCTGTGCTATATGCACATTTTGCCAAATGCACCCCACTAGCCTTTTTCTTTTCCCTACACTGGTCCTAAAAATTCCTTCAGAAAACAAATATTCTGCACATCGCAGCACTTTCTGCACTGCCTGTCAAGCAAGCACAGTTCTCACAGACTGTGAAGGAACTGCTAAGTGACCACACTTAAATGCCATTGAGCTACTGGGCTTCTGACAACCATGTGTTTGTGTAATGAATCAGTCAAATTAAAAGCGTGTGACAAAAATGACTCATGAGTAAATTCATCAGGGCTGAGACTCCACTTCAGCACTCCCTCACCACTAGTCAGCTCAGCTATGAAGATGCTTCCACAACATGGCTGTTTGGCAGCAATTAGGTCAAATACTCCCAGCAACATGCAGCAGTGGTGCTGGCTCTGCATGTCCTCCTGGACTGGAGTAACCTTCTGTACTACAAATACCTTTCTGATTCACAAAAGGAAGAAACAAAATGCACACTAATACAGATAACTTTCTTCTGGCTTTTTAGAAACTCTGCTTCAGAATGACTGCATGCTCTGCACCCTACACTCAGCGCAGAAAGAAACATATGAAGACAAGCTGTGACTCTGACCATTTAAACATCCAGTTTAATTTACATATTTCACTTCTTATGGGCTATCAAAGGAGTCATTCATTCTCCTGCCAGAAGTGTCTCATTATGACTTAAATATAAAGGACTGCATCCACCTTTACAGTCAAATTCCTACCCCAGGATAGTTTAGGAGTGACAGAAACCTGACAGAAGGTTTGACCAGTGAGGAACTATGTGCTCCCCACTTCCATAAGAGGACAGGAGGAAGACCATCAGGACTATTGTTGAGCCTGATTTTCAAAATAACAATAATGAGGACTCTACAGCTTCCTTATCTAGACTTTGCAAGTGCTTCCCTACTTTTTCATATCTTATTTAAGTTTTCATTGCTGTATTTTAAGTTTAGTTCTTTCTCTGACAGTGAGCAGGGACCACATACGGGCAGTGTTATCTCGTATTTACCCAACTTTCTTAGTCTTTTAGCAGTCTTTTATAGGTAAAGGATTTCTCCAAAGAAGGGATGTTTCATTGTCCTCGAGATCTTCAAGTAGCAAAAGCAAAAATGTCTCAATATTTAAAAAAAAGAAAGTATGTCTCTTCCACTTCAAAGCCACAAATGGTGCCAAGATACTTTCAGCAAAAGACAAAACATTATTTTTTGTAAGCCAGCTTGTGAACAGCCAGCCCAAGCAGGTTAGTAATTTTTACTGCCATAACTGGTTTTTTAAAAAAAAAACCACTCATATTTAACATATCTGTTAAATTTTGCTTAAAACCTATCTTCCCTCCTGGCATGTACACAACAGTACAGACGTGGCTGTAAGGCCATAATTTACCTCGGCACTCTGTTCTAGTGGCCGTGCTCTGGTACCCAATCCGGCACTGGCAGATGTAGGATCCCTGGGTGTTCACACAGTCTCCACCAATGCACGGATTCCTTTCACATTCATCAAGATCTGCAGAACACAGACAATATATTTTGATTACAGCACTGGCTGAAAGTTATTCATGTTTGTAAGGGTGTTTTATCATTTTGTAGTTGGAGAAATAGTGTCCTTCGGTCTGAAAGAAAAGGGGACACCACGGAATTCCCAGTGAAAGGATCCCATGTTCTGAGCTAAGAAGGAGCTGGGAAAAAGGAATATTCAAATAGACAAGATATCACATGTGTGAGATAAGGTAGAGAGCCTTAATCCCGCATCCCCACATTGCCAACAACACTGAAGACAGAGATTTTGACAGAACCAAAATCCTGCCTGTAAGAGACACCTAATACTTGCTTCTATCATTGAGCTCTCACTAAGTTCCAAAATTAAGGGTCTCAAGAGCCCAAGAAGATACTCTTCCTGAGCTAAAAGAGGACCTGTAAATCTTACCAAGCCCAAGTTTTTGATTTTTTCTTTTTAACAATCGGTCACTACATACTCAAAGAGCTGCTAGCATTTTAAAAAGATCATTTTCAGTCATTAATAAACACACTATAGTCATAGGCTAGTAAAATAAGAGATCCATGCTTCTGTATAATTTTGTTACAAGTTAGAAAGATTTGTTAAATATTGTCTTCAAGGCAAAACTGTTGTAAAAGTAAGTTTGCCACTGAAACAATTATTTCTTGAAAGTCTATTGACTGAGGGTTTTTTTGGAGGGGGGTCTGTTTTATTTAAGAACTCAGAGTTATTACATTGTGTGGAGAATAATTTTTTTTCTTTTAAAATGAAATTCCTCTCTGCAATTTACAGCAGAAAACAACATACCAATGCATTCCCCTCTACCATCCAGCTGAAATCCTTTGTTGCACTCGCAGCGGTAGCTCCCAGGAGTGGGAATACAACGTCCATTAAGACAGAGATGTCGGAATGTTTGGCAATAGTCAGTTAAGTTCACCGGCAAGATCACTGAAATAACAAGAGTAGGAAAAATATTTTAATAATTCATCATAACAATTTCTGGCAATCTACAACCCGTGCAGCATTTTCTATTAAAAGTCAACATTTACCTTTTGTTGTAATGTGAACTACATAGCAAAATGGGAGAGAGAAAATGGCATTCTGACTCCTAAAAGATTTGTCTGAAAACAGCTAACAATCACTGATTTTTTCACTGTGGCAAGTCTGATTCTGTTTTCATCTTTTGTCCTGCCAAAGAGGACCAAGTCTGCTCGTACCAAGAAGTAACGTCGGCATGTGGCACTGCAGGGACTCTACTAAAAGCCTGGAGTAGTAAAGAGCAGGCAGACTGGTTCAGTTATTTTTGTTTTCACAGATAGCAGTGAGGAGGGCAGGGATAACCCTGGGAGGTATGCCTATACTGTCTTTGGCAGGCAAAGCTGGCTCTGTCCCTGCTCCCAGCTGACCAGAAGCTGTGCAGCTACGTCAGTGCAGTGTCAGGCCTGAGCTAACATACTTTGCCTCTTAGGCTTATTAGCTCAGCTTGGTGCTGAACCAAGACTAAATAGTTTCAGCCGGTGCCAGTGCAAGCAGACACTCTGCATCTGCACAGAGTATGTGAGAAATCAGCTTCTGTTTACCAGCAAAGGAGTGTGTGGCTATCGCAAACGATTCCAGGCAGTACACGCCTACTGCAGACTATATGGGCACGTAGTAAATTCCTTGACCAAGGGACAGAATAAGGAATATATTGGTAGTCTGCTCTGACTTCCTCCTTGCCATAGAGAAAACTAACCCATCCTAACCATTCGTACCACTAACAAAGTTCTTTCTGCGCATTGGATCTGTCTCAGTGTCCAGCAGAATCGTATTTTTATCAGTATATTTCCTAGAAATATACTGGCCAAGTGAGAGTGAGGAAAACAATGTGAAAGAAGTTGCTTTCTCCCAGACAAGCTCTTTGACATAAATAACTTTCACAACCTAGTCAAAGAGCTATTCACACTCCTCAACACTGACAGGCAGCAAAGCTCACAATAGTCTTAGAATAACAGTAATGTAACTACTACAATACATGAGCCACAGTAGAGACAGTGAGAACGTACATTTTGAATCTTATTTTAACAAGGAAAACTCTGCTAATGAGGTGAGTGAACTTGCCATAAGATACATGACAACCAGGCTCTGATTAAAAGGATATCCAGAGACTACACGTCCACATAAAGTAAGCAAAAGGTACCAAGAGCTGAAAGAAGAACACTGCTCCTGAGGAATGCATGTTTTTAAAGAAGTTAAATGCACATGGTGCAAGGAGAGGTTCTTTCTTTCTTACCATGAGGTGGTGGAGCCCGAGACGGATAGACAATTTCTGGCTGTTGAGGAGGGTAAACACCAGGAATGAGTGGTGGAGGGATGACGTCAGGACGGACCGGAGGAAGGTCAGGTCTTGCTGGCAGCAGAGCAGCTACTGTGCACAATTTGCGATACTCATCTGAAACATGAAAACATGAATGCTCCTTTAGACTCTTGCAGCCTTTCCATTTAATCCAACTATCCTCCTTTTTGCAGTGTTTCAGATTAGCAATAACAAACCTTAAATAATCTTGAAAACGTGAGCCTGTATGTTTTCTTCATAGTAATGAGCTTTGTTCTGTGGATTGAGTCATTAATTCACAGAATCTCAATACTACTTGTCAGAAGACTGCTGGTAAAAAGGTAACATAACTGGATATGAAATTGAACAGTGAGGCAGGGACCTGATCTTAATCTACTTAGTCTTCTTTCAAGAAAAATCTTTGGTGAACTCAGTGTGAAGTTTACCTAAAGAAGGACTTTTGGATTTGATCCCAAGTTAATTCAATAGAAAGCTTGCCACAGAGTTAGAAAAATACTTAAGAAGGAAAAAAGCCCGGTTTCAACTGGATTTCTTAAAAGTTAACCTCCTAAAACAAAGAAATATAAATATAAGCAATGAAGTAAAACCAATTAGAGAATGAATACACTGATACTATTTCCCTGTGAAAATTAAGTTTGCCAATAAAAGCAGAAACCAAACGAGGTGCAGTCTAAGTGTAGCCAAAGAGAAACCAAGTCAGATCCACATGAAATTCATTCTTCATTCCCAGATGATGGGAAAACTATCTATTTTGCTATAAGCACAGTCTATGCTGAGTGTGATGCACTCTCCTATTGTTTATGTCTATTAGTGGCATCTGCCCTACTGCCCCACTTTTCTTTCTGCCCCCAACTCTTTTGTCTTTGGGAAGTGTGGGTTGGAACTTACGATCCAAAAAAATGCACACTGAGTATCACAATTAAAGACTACATTTCTAGCTGACCTAATTCATGTTCACAATTTATGTGTACACAAATAACTATTTGTGCAGCCAATATCTTTGAACTTCAAAAATTGAAGTTTGTGGTACAATAGAGGAGAGGAATTATATAATGGAAAGAAAAAAGCTAGAGATTAATTAATTCCTGAAACAACATAAAAAATGAGAACTGAAAAATAAAGTAAATATTGGGAGAACTAAGCTGGATATTTCAGCCTTCAACACTTCCATCTCACTTCTACTTCCACCTGTAAAACACATTAGAAGCTCTTCCCAAATCACATTTGTTAAATAAACATAGTAGCCTAAAGTTCTGCTTTCCCTGATTATGATATTTACATTTATTTAATGCTCTTAGGTACTCGGTTTCTTTCATGTCTTACTGCATTTCCCCCCATTGTTCCTTAATTTTAGTCTTTGAATAATAGTGTCAATGGTAAACCCTGTTATTCCACACAAACAATTCTGGCCAGGTTATACAAAGCAATACAGTGCAAGCCTTTTTTATTGCAACTTTAATCTGCATGTATGATTTGCAGCAATAAACAGTCTATTTTATAGTAGCAACTGGGTCAGCTGCCCACATTGAAAATGCAACTGCTCAGTTACATCATGCAGCTAGTGCTACTCTTCATATTCCAGTAAATTTCCATTTCAGAGTTAGAGAGACTTTGGGCCATTGACAGCTCTAAATTCCTCGTCTTGCTTTCTCAGGATACATTAAGTAAGGAATAATTAAACTTGATTAAATAATGACAGCAATACCTTGAATATTTGCAAAGCCTTTCAAAGAATTTCAAAGCACTTTTGAAAGGAGTAAATTATAGTGTCAATTTATATCCCAAGTCAGAAACAAAGCCAAAACACAAAGTGGCATGTAACCATGATCTGGAAGACCTTGCATGGATTTGAGTCAGCAAGCCCTGGGTTCTACCTCTTTCTCCATGGCATCTCAGTTGGCAGCTTTGGTCAAATTACTTCACTTTTCCACCCAGTTTATTACTAGTCAGATATGAATAATTAGCAAGTATGTAAAGAAAACAGGGACTGTCTTAAAACTGAACGCTTTCTCCTTGTCTTCCTATTTCAGATGGTTATCCATAGATTACACTATTTTTTTACCAATATTCTAGACAGTTTTGAACTTTTAACATATTTAAATATTATTAACAAGACAGTGACGGAAACAGAGTTTTGATTGTAGATTTCTGCTCCAGTACTATGCAGTTTCACTCAAGGATTAAAAACAAGAATAACAAAGACTACCATACATGAGCTCTGACAATTTCTTCAGTTACACTACTACAGTGCTACACTCCCCATTCCTCCCTAAACTTTGCCCCTTCCTTGACCTCCCCCCATCCATCTTTAAATTTCTTGTATTCTCCTTTTCTAAAGCATTTCATAACATCATAAACAATCTGAAACACATCTTCCTTCTACTCCCTCACACTTAGTTTCACAATCTGCTTGTCATCTTCTCCCAGTTCAAATTACACATTATCTGGGATCTCAATACATGGGGAGGCAACAAAGTACAGCACATTTTGGTAGTAGACGGAAGCCACGTTCTGTGTCACAATTTCAGGAAATATGTCATCTTAGAAAGTTTGTCATGAGGAAGGAAACACAGGTTTCTCAATGAGAATAAAACTGCAGAGGGAATAGGGATCTATTACAAGGCTCTAGAGGAATTAACTCAAGCCTGAAGAGGATGTTGAAAACAGAATGTGAACCAGGTAAGGTCAGAATTACTTGTCTACAAAACATGAATCAGCAACAAATCACTCTTTCTGTCTGTTTGCTGCAACCTCCTGGGGGTCCCGAGCAACCTGCCGTGGGAGGCTTTGCTTGAGCAGGGGGATGGGACTAAACAACCTGCCAACATGCCCTTCAGCCATTCTGTGTAGTTTCTTAATGAAAACATTACTGCTAAAAGAAAATCAGCACTCAACCACGCTCCTAAGAATTCCCGTGGATTCCTACCGGTGGATCTGATGGGGCACATCTCCGGAGCGGTGGCTGGACTAGAGGACCAGCACCGGCCGCTGTCACAGCAACACTGCATTTTGGACAGCGGCTGGGGGAGCTGATTGCCACAGCGCCCGTTGGTCAGGGTGGAGAAGCAGTATCCAGGACGCACATCTGCCGGGAGAAAGAAACGGATACGTCATCACCAGCCCAGTGAGGAATGTGACATCCGCAACAGGGAAAGGCCCTGTTTCTCTTGTCAGATTCACATTATCGATGACGTAGCCCTTGCAAAATTACAACCAGAGAACAAAAGACAGGAAAGCAGGAAAATCTAGATAATATTTAAGCTGTTTCAGATTCAGGTGTAACACCTCCTGTGAGAAAGCTGAAGTGAAATATGGAATAGCAATGAATTAATGGAGGCAAAAATACAATATAAATACATATTCAGTATATGATAAAATATGCTTCTTTGCCCCTAAGAAAAAATTGCAGTGTCATCTCTATTAAAGATAGTATCAGATCAATTTTGTCTAAGCCTTGATTTGAAAGCCACTGACACACAGTAATAAATTCACAGCATCACAGCTCTCAAAGCATTACTTCATTTTTCATTAGTCATGGCTTCCCCAGCTGAAGTATTTAGTGATTTGACAAGATATAGGCTTGCAGGCAAGAAAGAGCAACACAGCTTTAACTGGTGCCATCACACTGTTTATGGAGATGTGCTGGCTTCCTGTCTGAAAAGGGTAAGCACGTGCTGTACAAAGAACATCCTGTACTCAGATTTTATATACTCAGCTCTAACAACATTGCACAGAGATCCTCTAGCTTAGAGAAGGAAGAGAAAATGTGAATGGGGAAAAAAAAACCATAAAAAATAATCTTGTGATACCATCTGAAGCTTTGAGGAATTGTTTCACAATATGTCACATCATGTCAAACTCAATATAAACTGTGATGTGATTTGATGCTGCACGATAAACCAGACCAAGTTTGTTTCTAAAATACACAAATATTTGCTGTCAAAATGTAGCAGAAAAGGTTGCAGATATAATCTTACAACAGCAGATGTAATTCCCTAAAGAAACAGTACCTCAGTTATCCAGGGCATGGTGGATTCAACTGTCTAGTACCAGTGCTTTCCAGAATTTACTAGCTATTTAAGAGGATATATAAAAAACCAGGGAAGTTTCTTATTATTTTTGAGGAAATAGACATAAATTGATGCATTGGGAGAGTGTGTGTGATGGTTCTGCCTTTTACTAGCTGGAACCCTGGACATGGGTATGATTGACAGTGTAGTTAAAAGATTCAGTTGGCCTTTGTTTCCATACTTTAGTTATATCACTTATATTACCATATGATGAAAACCTGAAACAGAGGAAAAAAATCTACTCAATTCTATCAGTGCTCTTCCATTTTCTCCTGGTACCCAGATAAACTGCCACAACATTGACTCCTTCATCTACCTTTTTTTAAATCAACCCTGGAGAGATATTCAGTTGCTTGGTGTGATGATGGCATGAATGATAAGAAAGGAAGTCATCTAACAGACCTTATCATCATCCCCTGTGATTTATCCTTCTCCGTTTTGGTTTGTGCCAAGTTTTGAAACACTTTAAAGCAGTAATGGTAAGAAGTGGAAAAAGAATCTATAAGAGATCTGTGCAAGCACACAATGTGCCATGAAGAGGTGAGCATGCAACAAACATCTTTGTCTACCTAGAGGTGTAAGAGCATGTCCAAAAGCCCCACCATTTTCAGAAAAAGACAGTAAGTGTGTAAAAAAACCCAAATCTTTTCATATTTCTAATTACAAGTGATTATTTTTACTTTTATTTTCCTCTCGTTCATTTTCATTTTTTGCTCCAAACAGTAAAACACACAAATAAGGGCAAGAACAGCCAAAAACAACTTTTCTACTGTTTCATTTTTTAATATTTTATTATTTTTACTAGAGATATAATCTTTTGAAAAGGCAAAAAAATCACCATGAGAATAACTTTCAAGAAAAATTTGTGTCTTAAAAAGAAAAGCTGATCAAAAAGTAACCCAGATCAAACAAATTTATGCAGCTGGAAGTATGGGCAGTTTTCTTCAGAGCATTCTTTGTGTGCTTAGGTTGAGATGCCCTGCTCTTGTTTCTGCTCTTCAGCTCTAGGAGATATTAGCTTTGCTTTGTCTATTCTAATTTTTAAGGTTTGTAATAATGGAACTCCCGGTTCTCCCTTTGGATGTTTGGCCCCAGTGCTGCTCAGTTTGGGTCCCATAAGGGATACATTTTTCAGAAGCACTTCCTCCTCTCTAACAGAACAAACACGTTCTTTTCACTTAAGACAGGCAAGTTGTAATTAAATCAAGATTACATGTTTTGCCCAGCACTAGTACAGACTGGGCTCTGTCCTCATGAATATGGCAAGTATGCAGTCTCCACATTAGACAGGAATCCAAAATATCTGTAGGTAATTAATAGCGCTTCCCATTTAGCACGTTTTGCCTTGGATACAAAGCCAAAATTTTAATGATGGCTCATAGTCTGGCATATTATTTATCACATCTTGTCATCATTTAAGTCCCCAATTTTTTAGCTGAACTACTTCAGCCTACAAATACAGGGGGTAAAAAATGCTGGAAAACTCCAGGAACATGACATGGTTATGAATACTTGGGCAGTCCTGACCAAGCAGTTTGCAAACAAAAAAGCAAACGCAAGTTGTGCATCTCTGGAAATTTTTTGTCACAGAAAGGAGAGTCTCCTTTATAAATATTAAGTGCAGGTAGCAATCAATGATTTAATGATCCACAGTCACTTAGAAGCCATTAATCTGAAGCAATAAAACCATTTGGTACTGTTCTCTGTGCAGTTTGGGATTTTTTCAATTTTTTTCCAAAATTATAACGTACCAAAGGTACTAAACATAGAGTGCTGTCTTGAACCCCGAGCTGGCACTCTGTATGAACCTTTAAACAAACAAGCTCAAACAGAGGAAATAAACCTTTCATTTGATTTTTGCCCAAAATTCAGCACTGGCATTGAAAAAAGAAATTCCTAAATAAAAATGAAAAATAAATAAATTAATTGAAAACTAGACCAGCCTCAGAGCAGGCCATTTGCTTCCCAGAAGCAGCAACTGCTAACACTGTTCTTTCACAGCTTTGGCACTGCAGTGGCAGTAATTTAATTCACACAGTTCTTTGGTTCCTGGTCTGGAACTAGTCTTGGAAGACAGGTTCTGCTCTGCCACAGTGAAAGCCTGAGAGAACAGCCCTAACAAATCATCAGCATCAAGAAACTACATACAAATGTCCCAGACGCAGCTTATCACACTATTTCCTTTAATGAAAAATACCTGCATTAGGGTCATAACAGTTGGAATGCACATTTGCTTTTCTAAAGCAAATGTAACATAAACTAAATCAAAGACAAACATGATAACAACAAGGAGATGGGTTAAACAAGTTCTAAGGCAACAAATAACGGCATAACAGAAAACCTGCAGTAAGAAAAATGAAAGTAAAGGTCACAACAAAGAGGAAACAAGAAACATCTTACAAATGGAAAATTCATTTCAGAATAGATATACAGGCACATGACGTATTTCTATATAAAAGAAGGATTTCAAGGTCACAAGCTGAAATACGTTTCTGGTACACTGTTAACCGTTTTAGATATTCAGTAATGTTTATGACACCTACTGTCCTATTGTTCACAGGATTCTTTCTACTCACCTATGCATTTTAAGCCATCAGGAGCTGTATAAAACCCTGGAGGACACTTGCAGAAGTAACTGCTAACTGTGTTTGAACACTCTCCTCCATCACAGATTCCAGGAATGGTGCTGCATTCATCAATATCTTCAAGGCAAAAAGAAATGCAGGGGCAGGTTAGATAAATTAGTTCTGGCTCAAGAATAGGTATTTTAAAATTAGTATTAATGATCAAATTCAGTGTCATCTGAGACCCCTCCTAACTTACGTACCAGGGGCATAATCAGCAGTTTTGAATCAGCAGCTTTGGTTAGGCATCTTATGAATTAAACAGAAATTAAACAGAACCTAAGAACATATTGTATCTGTAAATTGCAAAAAGCCAGAGAGTTTGTTTAATAATGATGGATGAAAATCTTAAACTGCAGAGGAGATTTACTAACTGTAAGTAAACTAACCCCTTCAGTTTGAATTCTGCACACTAGAATTAAGAAAAGTGTTTGGACCACAGAGTAAACTGCATAATGAGCACAGTGATCAGGAGCTTAACCATTATCTCCAGCAGCACAGCATCTCCTGGTACCACACTGAGGCACTGGTTCAACACAGACTCAAAGGGAAGTGCAGCACTTCCTGAACTGCCTGTCCTTCTTACTGCACTTGATTTTTGTTTTTGAAATTTCCCATATAAAAGCATTGAGCAGCTAGGTATTGTTTAATTAATACAACCTCACAGGATTATAGTTCAGAGCAGGATGACTGCAGGCAACAAAAATTACCTTTCCTGGCTTTCTCCACTAAGTCAATGTTCTGAAGCTTTAACAGGCTTCTAGATAGTAACTGAAATATCTGCCGCAGAAGTCAGACAATGTCCATAATTCCTCCTATATTTTGTCAGCAATTTTAAAATAAAATTTCCATATCATGACTGTCTTCAATAACAAATATCTATCCATATACTAAATCATCATAATAGATGCAATGCAGAAAAATTTTCCAAGTCTGCAGGAAAAAAACCTAACAAATACCTTCCTACTCATCATCATAGCTGCAAACAGGAACAAGAAACTTAAAGAGTTTCTTCCACAACTAGTTGATATTAACTACAGCTATATGAATAACAACCTATGTCAGCCCCAACTGCTTCTTAATTACCACCAGTAGCCCGCCTGTGATGTGTAGTTATTTTCCCCTTGGTTTCCAGTGACTGTCTTAACAATGCAGCTGTATTTAATTAACACTGCTCTCATCTTCTAGGGACCTGGAGTTCTGCAGAGCTTAAAAACAGCTCAGCTCTTTTCCATGGTACCTACAAAAACCAGCAAAGCAGAGCAGAAGGGGAGGTTATTCTCTAGAGTGATCAGTGACAGCTGCCTGTCACAGCCATGTACAGTCACCCAGTTACTCTCTCGTCTCAGAGCATCCAGTTAGGAATAATGGCATCACAGGACTCTACCCAACCTCTTCTCCAGAGATGCATGAACAGATAGACACATGGCTGTAATAATGATTTCACCAACCACAAAAATTTCTGAGATGAAATACTGCAACACCACCCAACACACCAAGGCAAGGAATGAATAATACCATAGTCATTAAAAACGACTGGAAGAATTTAAATGTAATGCCTAAATTGGAATTTGGCCCCAACAGATGGGGGAACACCCAAAGTCCCACAGGACCACTAATGAGTGTTTCAACAAGTAGAGAGGATGTCTGTTCTACTTCTCCTGTGAAGACAGTAATACAAAACCACCAGAATATAAAAATTAACAATCCCTGTTCTCCTAGGTAAAGCCCTAACACCTTTGTGGCCCCTTGCCTTTGCAGGAAAGTAGTGTAGGGACTGAGGTGGAGCACAGGTAACCCAACTTTTCAGAGCAACCCATCCTAAATGTGTGGGGCTTTGGGCCCCCCATGCACACATTCTTCCCCAGCATCCTGCCAGCTGTCCTGATGTGGGTCACATTCCTCACTTGGGTGTGTGAGAGGCGTGTGACTTTTTGTTCAGTGCTACTTCAAGGGTGTTGCCAAAGCCTCAAGTCCGAGTGCCCTGGGAACACTGCTAAGAGACTTCTGGCTTCTGCTCCAGGATTATACTCCACAGGAGTCCCAAAAGTCTCAGTGACAAAAAATGTGGAAATTGAATTTTGGTCTGAATAAAGCCCTTAATTAACAGAGAAAAATGCAGTCGTAAATGGATCGGATTCAAACATTTTCTGACTCAAATTCACCAATGTTTATCTTAAAGTCAGTGTTGCTGCTGTTTATATAGAGTCTGACCTTTTTAAAAGCAAAATCATCACTCTTTATTTTAGGATTGAGCCTAATCCAAACAGTATTTCACTATTTATACTAATGTTGACATTCATATAAGCAACATTGTTGTTCTTAAGTACGTGAGTTTTACAAAGGTAAGTATACTTGATGTACTGGCAGACCGAAATGTCACTCCAGGAAAAATTACTCCCCCCAGTCACCACAGAAAAAGTATTTGCCTCAGCACTAATGCAATGGGAAGAGGCATGGTTTTATGAAGCAGTGAATAATGTAGCACTTAAAACACAAGTTTCCACCAGCTAGGCTAACAAAGAGAAACTCCGCTAACACACCTCAAATCCCATCTTGTTCATCTCCCTGTACTTGATGATGGCTATAATGACCTTACTTTAATGGGTAACATTAACTACAGCACTGGTAGTTCAGCAGGTATCTCCCAGTTGCACTAAATTAGTGACCAAGGACATGCTACAGCTGCTAGAAGTCTTTCTTGCTGGATAGGAAATTAAATCAAGCACATTATCAGATGTTATTTACTATGTATTAATTACAGTTAATTACTAGAAAACATCTTGTCTTATATTGTCTTATAAAACTCAAAAAGCAATTTAAAAGACCAGAATGGATATTCTGCTATTGCATGATCAAGCCCTTAACTGTTGAATCTCTGTCCTGTGGAATTTCATGCCACTGGTATAAAGGTGCTGCTTTTAATTCTTTGAATTATATTAATAGCTACACAGCTTTAATTAAAATGGTGTGGTACATAAAATATGAAGATGCACTGAAACTAACTCTCTGTCTTATGAGGTTCAAAAATATACAGGTATGAAATTGAAAAAGGAAAAATTCATCCAATCTTTGCAGCCAGACAATCCCTCCAAAGGGATTTCACAAATGAGGCAGGAAATTTGTGGCAGGATTTGGGAACAAAGCAAGTTATACCAGGTTCTTGGGTCTAGTCCCTTAACTGTTACCAAGTGCAAGCTCTGAAGCTGGTGGTTGTTGGGGGTTTTTTGTTCTTTTGTTGTTGGTTGGGGTTTTTTTTCATGATTCAGCAATTGAAAAATACCATCGAAATGTTTATGCGATGCAGCCTGTGCAAGCCTACAGCTCTCAGTTTTTCATGTATTAATACTTAACAAGGCACATGTTTATTCTTTCTTATTCACCACATTCTTGGTACCTCATCCACAGAAGGAAACACTTGCAATGTTGTTCTACCCTAAATGTAAGTTACATTCTGCCAAAACCATTGGCAGACAATATGTAAACCACGCTGCGTACAAACTCTTCTGAAATTGCTCTCTCTAACCTGCAAATAAATTATAAAGTTTTGCCTGAAATATGGATTTTTCTTTTGAAAGAATATGTTATAATTCTTCTGAAATTACTAAAAAAATTTCAAGTGCTTCTTGGAAGGCACCTGATGCAAGAAAGGGTGGTGAATGCACACCTTACCCTCACAGTCAAATACCTTTATGGTAATGAAAGCTGGCATTCCAAAATCACTAACCATTTATAAAACTTGTCTGCTCAAATTAATTTAACTTTTATCTAATGACTGAAAATAGAAACAATTGCAAGAGTTTAAACATTATCTGGACTTCACTATAAATATGAATCAATAATGTGTAACTGACACATTATAGTGTTATATTCCTTAGGTATTCAAAATTCTCTTAAAGCAAAAGAGACATCTATGCTTGATTATTATATTAGAAAGAAAAAATACTATCAAATCACAGTTAAAGATTAGCAAGATTCCATAATCATGCACTGTAAAATATAATATCTAGCACCTGCTGCACTTCCCAATTAGGTTGACTGACATGTAAAGAAAAAATGTTTGTCCTTCTGCAACATCTGCAACTGTAAGGGTGAGTTTAGAGCACAGTCCTGCAGTCTTCACTCAGCAATGTCAAACTCAAACTTATGTTAAATACAGTTTATCTGAATAGGGAGGAACATGTTGAACCTTCTAGTCATGTACACTTTTTGGTTAAAAGATCCACAAAGAAACATGTGGCTAAAGCACTTCTAAAGCAACATATCAGCCGGAAAATCACTTTGGTTTTAATGTCTAATGTTTTAGTGTTTAATGTTAAGATGTACCTTTAAGTCTGTGAAATGTTACATGAATAAAAGGCTGTAAAAGCTGCAGGGCCAATATTTACGATTAGGAGAAAGCATCACTATTTGTATTTGTTGTGAATAATGCTATTTGCATACTCAAGGCAAAGGAGACTGGAAAGTTCGTTACAAACTGTTAAACAAAGTCGGTCCCCAAAAGAAGACTCTCAGAAGAAAGTCCTAGAAGTTCTTACCATCACATTTTTGTGTCACTTCATTAAACTTGTGTCCAGCTGGGCATTTGCACTCAAAAGATCCAACAGTATTAATGCAATTTCCCCCTTGACAGATCCCAGGGATGGCTTGGCATTCATCCACATCTATCATGTAAAAAAGGAAAAAATACCCAGTTTTATTTCATTTCTCAAGAACAGCCATACTAATTTGTCTACACAGAAATTAAAGTAAATATGCCTAAATCCATTCTTCACCCATCATAATATTATGATACTTGCTTGCAAAGACAGACACTAATTTTGTAGTTACTCTATGCAAAGTATGATTAAGTACAGTACTCTAAATATTTTCTGCAAGAAATCACATGGTTATTATTGTTACAGACATTAAATATCTAACTGCTATTGCTTTGCGTTTCTAAAACATCTGGGGAATGGTGTGCAGAGAACACAGCCTGCCAGAACTCAAGCTTCTTTGAAGTGTCTGAAGCTGGGCACCCAAAATCACTTGTCTCTTCGAAAATCTTGGCAACTCCATCCAGTGCTTAAGCCACCAGGACAGAGGAGCAGTGTGTGCATGGAGGGGGCCTCATGGAGAGGCACAAGGAACTGCAGAGTCATTACTGATGGAAATTATTAACTTGTCACTCCAGCAAGACCAGCACCAATGACCTTAGACTGTGGTTAGGATTTGACTCGAGAAGTTTCACAGCCATAATTAATGTCTCAGGAGGAATTACTGATGACCTGCTTAGACATACATAAATTTGGAGGGTTTTTTCCCCTTTTATTTTTCTCTCTTTGTTTTTAAATTTTTTCAGTGAAGAAAATGAAACAACAAAGATGATATCACAGGCTAGGTAGTAAGCTCAAGACAAATATTTTCAAGAGGCCCCAGTTTTTGGCCTCACAGTTATTTTAGCACAACAACATGTGTGTCGTCACTTAGCTGCAGAAATGTTGCTATGGCTTAGTAACAGCTACAGAAAAGAGGCTAAAGGAGGAGGAGGAGTGGCATTGCAATAGAAGACTTGGGAAGTCTGGCTCACAATCCCCAGGGGCTGCCCTGTCTCTGCTGCCCAGGAGCTCCTTCAGGAACACAGAGCACTCCACGCTTCAATCCAAATGCGTGTGCTCCCCCCATCCCCCCAGGAGAACCAGCTGCTGCTGGTAAAATCGGGTTGCTTGAGTTCTTGGGCTTCATACGGGGATGGGTTTCAATTCAGGGACACAAGCTGAAGGAGATGATGCCTTCAAATCTCCCTTTATAAATCCCAGAGAGCCAGCTGTAATGTGTCTTGCAGTCTGAAAAGCCAAGCATTATGTCTGTACAAAAGGCCAAGAGGCAATTTTCCTGGGAGCCACAAGTAGGAAGTTTCAGGAATGCCAGGGGGCATATCTGGACCACATGGCAAAGCGTTATGTAAAGATCCCTGGGTGGACTGATCGGGGTCAGGGGGTGCAGCAGCAGAGGCAGAGCAGAGTTGTGTCCAAGGGAACTGCTGTGCTGGGAGGTCACAGAACCTGCACAGCCTCAGCAACCCTCGACAGCCACATTGCTGCTGGGACTCAAGCTACAGCAATATGCTGAGTTTAATAACAGCAATCAGCCAGACTTCATGGCACTGTACTGACTTAAAGAAAACTCAAAAATGACAAAAATAGAAGTCATGCTTCTAAGTCACAACGTCTGTTTCAAAATCCCACCTTTTGGCTTTCATTTTTCTCCTTTGCATCTTTAAAAATCTCAGCTGTGATATTCATTTAACTTTCAGCCAAAGTCAAAGTTTGTGCAGTAATATTCTATTTAATTTTGAAAATAAACTTGCCCTCCCCTCTGTTTTATTTTTTCTGACTTCTCCACACAATAATAAAGATTCCTTTTTCTCCTCAGAAAAGCTGGATTTTATTTAACCTGCTTTCCTTTATTTAGATTGAATATGGATGTGAGATCCCCAAAATGTCTTCAGTCTGAATGCATGTTACCTGAGTTCAAAAAGACTGGATTTAGTACAATTGCATGAAAAATAAAGCTAATATGTGATTCCTTAACAGACCTGTTGAAATCATGAACACATTACTTGAGAAAACTGGAAAATACAAGTCAAATATACAGGGCCAAAAGTCTGTTGGCACCACATACAGATTAGCACCAATGTAGCTGCTTGCTACATTGCAGAAGCATCCTTATCCCAACCTGCACAAACCCATTGGAGAGGTCACTGCAGTTTTCCTGTGATACAAACAAGAGGGATATAACTAGGTGTAGCAGAAGTTCACGGGTGTGGGCCACATATTTATGAACATAAGTTTTGAAAAGTGTCCAGACCCTGGATTCACAGATTTCTGCACAATTTAGTCCTGACTTTTACAGGGAGGGGGAACAAAATCACAAAGGTCAAAATATGAGGACACCATGCAGCACCCACGTATGTCCATCTTGAAGTTCATAATGTCTGTCTACAGGCACTAAACAGGACTCTGCCTGTGACAGAGGGTATCTACATTTTTAATGCAGTGGAATGCCTTGAAGTCCCTCATAGGAATTTCATGATTATACAAAATTACTCATAGATTTATAATCTTTATCTCCCCTATTTTCAAAAATATTGTAACTTATTAGAAAATGTTAGACAGATTGAAATAAATTGGCCACAAAGATATGGTCCTGGGAATGTATAACCCACATCAGTTTAATACATAGTTGCCCCTGTTAACTTTCTCCTGTTTCCTGCCAGACATCCAGACAATAAAAGAATTTATACAGCTGGAAGTATTAGAGTAAAAGCCAAAAGCAGTGTAAGGACTTTCTTATGGTAAGGCATGCTCTGAAAGCAGTAAGCAACATCTGGGTGGATTTTAAAATTTGAAACAAATGTCAATGCACTTCCAAATTTGTATAAAAAATATAATAGGGCATTTCAAATGGCACAACAGGCACTTTTCTCCAGGTTGAAGCAGTGTAGCTCTAGAGATAAGACACCCAAGATGAATCCAAAATCAACAACTTTTAGCTAAAAAATCCCACACGGGATAAATGGAGCAGTATTGCCCCAGATTGATTTTCGCATGTTACGAGTGCTTTCTGAAACAGAAAAATTCCTCTACGGAATGATCAAGTGGTACACTCAGTAAAACACCATTACAGAACCAAGGGAAAGGGCTGCTGGCAGTGAGAAATTCATTAAGATGCTGGCTGCTCTCACATGACCTGAATAATGTACTCACTCGAACATCAGGCACTCATTGAGTCATGAAGTAATGCATCTGACAGTGTTTTTCCATTCTTCACACATATAGCTGAGAATGGCTTAGGACGGGTTATTCACAGCAGTGTAACTCAATTAAGATTAATCCAGTAACAATTTCAGCAGCTTTTGGGGAAGCTTTGCTGGTAACTTACCTTGACAGGCCCCCGTTCGGATGTTTGGAATGAAGCCTCGGCGGCAGGGATGCGGCTGGGCAGGGCACATTTCACAGGGGTGGCCCCACGCTCTCCCAACCGTTGCACAGCAAAGGGTTTTTGTGCAGACTATTCCACTGAGCTGCCCCTGGCACATCTGGTTGGTTACCAAAGTGAAGCAAGGGCCGGTCCTGTAATCTGAGCCAGACAGGAAACTTAATCAGCATCACAATAAAAATACACAGTAAAACTTATAATAAAGCAAAACAACAGCACATTTAGGAAAGACTTTTTCACACAAATTGCCATCAACCCAACAATTTTATACAGCAGTGTTCTTTAGAGAATTTTTCGTCTCTCATTCAAATCCACTGAAAATACAAACTGTGACTATTTTACCAGGAGTATTATGTACTTAAATCCTGCAGGTCCCCTCTGCTGCCTGATTTAATCACTCGTAATGCTCTTTCAGGGGTCTTTTCATCTCTTTGCTTTAAATATTCAGAGCATTAATTAAAAGAATACTGACAAAAGAGGATATGTTTATATGCACAAATGTTGTTCTCAAATGAGGCTCAAGGGAAGAGAACACAGACTGCAGGATGTTTTTTGAGGACAATTTTCACTGTTATTCAGGCATGTGCTGCACCAGATACATGGGTAAGCTTTGCCTACAGCTGAATGGAGGGCATGTGGAACACATCTGCTTTGATTTGTTTATGGTAGGACAAGCCACTTAGCCAACAGACAGAATTAAACTAAGATGTTAATAAAATACTAGTAGGTTTTATTGTGTCCATTCTCCAAGGACAAAAAACAAACAGTGGTACTGCCAACTCCTGCTGTCTCCTGTACATCCGGGGTGCACACTGCAGTAAATTCTTCACAAGCAATCCAAAAAAGCTTTTTTTGTTATGGTGCACCAGGACAGAGTCCAGTATTCCGTACACACAGCCAGCAAACTATGAACCTGGTGTTTGTTTGTACTGAAGTAGTTACCAGATGCCTCAGCCAAGGTCACTAAGTAATACACACTGCCTTAGTCATGACATTATAAATTCCTCCAAATTTCATGTCACTTCCAAACTTTGTTAACAATAATACACTTTCACTAAACCATTTCTAGAAAGTGTTAAATAGGGGCAGAAGTGAGAATGGATGCCTCTTCAGGCCAACCCAGGGATGCTGTGTCCATATGCTATAATTCTGATAATTAATCAAGTCATTCTGATATAATGAATAAAATGGCTTTCAGAAGTCATGTAACCCATAAAATAGTGCTACATTGCTACTATTATCTTCATCAATTAAACATGATGATCTCAGAAAGGATATCAAGCTAGTTTGAAGAACCCATCTCTGAAAAACTTGTACTAAAAGACAATAAATACCATTTCTTCTTCATTAATTATGTATTACTTCCTATAATTGCCATTCCATCTTTTGTCCATTTAACACACCTATAACCATTCAGACAATCTCTTTTCTTTTTAAAATACTAGAACAGCAACAATTTTCTTTCAGCCTCTGGAAATTTGTTCTGTATTTCCAGATTTATGGAGAATTAACCTGTACAACATGAGAACCACTAGCTAGCTATTTTCAGACTCCCTGGTTATCTGGACTAGCTGTATAAAAATATGTAAATGCAATTCCTGCTTTAATTTCATCCTTAAAGGCTATCAGATCACAAATAGAAAATTCCTGTCCTATCCCCTCCAAACAGTCCAGCTACATTTACTGAACACTTCTCCTTCCCCTTCTCTAGCAGTTCCATCAGCCTCATCATGAAATGGGTCAGAATATCTGATAATATCTCTCTTGCCTTTGATTACTTAATTCCTTGTCATCATCTTAACTTTTTTGGCTGGTTATTTCTTTTTGTTTGCCAGATTAATTTTCTATATTACAGCTTCTATCAAGTTTTTCCCTATTTTAAAGCATTTTTGTAACTGCTTTAATTTTCCCAATTCAACAGGCTTGTTTTGCTTTTGTCAAAACTTCCATTGCCTTTTTTTCTCATGCTAGAAATGCAGCTTTAGAAGCATGTAGTTCAAAATGAAATGTTACCAGCCTTATCTTCTTCCTTCAATGAATACAAATAAGTCCATTTATCAATTTAAAAAATTTATTTCCCAGATCAATTCTTCCTCCTTGACCATAATGAGAATGTGTACCTTACTCTATGCAAAACTCCCAATAGTGTGACTCCTAATATTAGGAAACAACAGACAACAATTTCTTCAGAAACACCATAGTTTTGTGTCATCAACAGGAAATGTTCAGTGCTCCTCCTCAGAATGAAGTCCCTCATTGTAGGTTGTCCCGATGCCATTTATATACAGACAGTTTGAAAAGGAGTCATTCTGCTCCCTGTCACAGTGGGAGCACGTGTCAGACAGTACTGAATAACCCATCTTGTATTTTATGGTAAGAGATGAATGGATCAGCATTTACAATTGTTTGCTTTCAAGCTATAAATGACTTAGCAGTGTTTAATATGTCTTAGAAATATAGTGAACCCAATGAAGTTAACTCCACAATCACGCAAATCTTTCTACAAGGTCTCAAGGTCTCTACAAGGTCAAATATGCACTCAAAACCAAGCAAGTCCAGCTCCTACTTGTTATTATTCAAGTTTGTAACACTTGGGTATGGAGAACTACAGACTTTATTTACACCTAATCCTTTGCCTTGATAAATTTTATTCTTATTACTCTGTTTTCACTAGTACAGTTTTCCTTCTGTCTTCTCAAATACAGTCTTCCACCTTTTCTCAAGGAAGATTTTTTTTTGTGTTCTCAATGAAAAATTCTGAAGGTCAGAAAATGCATAAAAAGATAATTTGAATGTAAACACCAACCTAATGTCAGAGAAGTCCCCACATCAAGTCCATTTTTTTTCATACAGAGGCTGAATTAATAGAGCTTTAAAATTAAAGCATTCTTAACAGTGAGTTTAAGGTTTTTTGACTTTTTGCAAGATGAAGGCCTACAAGAAGGAAATGGGATTGTACTAACACATTGGCAAAAACTAAGAGTCTTGGGATATGTGCTTAAAACCTCAATCTTTATTTTGTAGCAACAAAGTTTCCTTACATGTTCATGTCATTTGTGATTACTCAAATTACTTCAATAAGTAATGCTCAAACACAAGGTACAAGTGATCAGTCAGGAGTTGAAAAGACAGAAAAAAGGATAATATAGCCAGAAAAGCTATTACACAATTTGGGTTTTTTTTCCCTGGAGTGATTTCATTTTAACTGAAGAATGTTGAGACTTGAAACCATTTTAGTAAAATGATTTTTTAAAGATGTGCAACTGGTAATTCAAATCCTTTAAGTCACTTCTAATGCAAATTTTAGCACATGCAAGCAGCCTTCAGTAAGGCATTAGTCACCATGATCTAACAACTTTATCTGCTTCTTCACATACTTCTTAGCAATTTTGATAAGGAATAACTCCACAGAAAACTGAGAAGATGGTAGAAACTGTAAAATCACATTAAGTTCATATATTGTCAAAAAGAGGAAGAGGGAAATAGGATGCCACTGGTTAATACCATGCAACAATTCAGCTTATTAATTCCACAAGAAAGAATCAAGTTACATTTTGATCAAGCGCTCATTCCTGTTTCAGCTACAACTATCAAATAATTTTAGTCACCTTCTCGAAAGATCCTTTATGTTCCTAAATGCACCAGAGAGGCTGCTGAAATATGTAGTTCTGGCAGGATTTGATCAAAACCAAGCACAGTAATAAATAACAATAATTGTTCCAAGTAATTATGGACAGCACCAAAGAGACTGAGAGCTTCAGGATAATGCAAGACTTCTGACACCAGATAAACATCTTAAGCCCCCATTTCATGTCAACCTCTGTTTGGCTTCAAACACAATATGTAAGTGTAAAAATAAAGGTTAAGAACATTGTGAACTAATGGAACCTGGATTAAACAATCACGCTGGTGCAAGGATGCTGGATGGAATCCTGGTCACTTTTTCCACTAAGATTCACTATAAATCTCCTATAAAGAGATCTTGATGTTTCAAATTAACAGCCTGATTCGGCGAACTGATAACCACCTGTTGGGAAGGTTGACAGACTCCTTCACCTCTGTTAAAATAAATGGAAATTGAATGGGTGCAAAGGTCGAAGGATGAGGCCATAGCAAGCCGGCATTTATCTGATCATGATCAAGATCTCATTACTGAAAACAGGAAAATGCCATCTCTTGCCATCATAGAAAATGGGTAACGATAAAATGAGCACTGTTTCTCCAGTTCTCCACATACAGCATGCACAGCTTACACAGGAACTTGGGCTGCACACTGGCTGAGCAGCAAACCCAGCTCCTCCCAGCACCTCACATGGGGAAATTCTGCATGAACCTCCAAATCCAGCCAAGACTGCTGTGCAACTGAAACCACCCTCAGCAACACGAATTGGCAACTTCCCTTTTATTTAGTCCAGGGGGAAAGGGAAAGAAAGGAATATTCCATTATCATACAAAATAATGAAAGAAAGGTCAGAAAGGGCTCTAAGGCAAGTGAAGTACCTTAAAGCCGATCTTTATTACAACTTACTTTCCTGCCTGGAAGCACTTTTGTTTCTGCTGTTTGGAGGGTTGGTTGGGTTTTTTACCAGCCAGGGACAAAAGTGGGACATTGGAAGTGAGAGTGCACATGGTAGAAACACAGTCTCATCTCTGCAAAGCCACTCAGTCACTACCCATGTGTGACCCACTGCACTTGGTAGCCCGTGCCACTGCTCAGCCAGCCATCAAAAGAGAATCCCAGCCAGCTGTACCTGAGAATGCTCTTTTGGAAACTCATCTCACAGAGCCAAAGAATAATGCGAGCTAAAACACTGGCAGTCTAAGTTTCAAGTAGAAGAATCCTTTTATACAATACACAACCTCAGGCACATCTCAACTACTTTCTCTAAAGCATCCAAAATGTGTATTCCTAATGGGTCCATCATCACTGTATGTTTCACAGTACTTCAATCATTTCACTCTCTTCAGAGAAGGTAGCAATACATTTGGAGATGATGGAGAAAAACACAATGCACCTCATTTCACAAGGCAGGATGTGCTGTGCCTGAAATGAGAATTTTTGTAGTAGAATTTCAAGAATTACAGAGTTTCAGAACTGACACAAGAGAACAGCATGATGGCAGCAGTAAACATCGCAGAGAGTCACAGAACACAAAGGTTTAACAGTGCAGGCTGAATTTCAAAATCAAAGTGATTCTAAGCATTTTCAGACATACTAAAATCTCCTGCTAGGAACACAGAAAACAAAGAGAAGGCTTTACAGACATATCCCTCATAAAAGATTAATGTAAACCTGTGTGTGTCACTATACAAAGGAAAAAGAGAAGGGCGATGAGCTTGTAACTCCATCTTCACTTGCAAAATGGCCCTTTCAGTTGCTTGCAACAATAAAATGATATTTTGCATACAAGACTTTATGGATTTTAACTGCTGGTCAGAAAAGTGAATGACCATGCTCAGGAACCCATGAAATAACTATTATTTACCTTCACCATTCCTAATACAGGACATGCTGCACATCTTAAATCACAGACTGAATCAAGACCAGACACACGACACATTCCCATGCTAGCTCAATGCACTGACTTCCAACTACTTAAAAACTCAGACAAAATAATGCTCTGTCCACAGGTGACACTGAAAGGCCAGTTGATAAATGCATCCAATCACAACACACTTTTTTTTTTCCATGAGGACCATTTCCTTAAATAATTACTCACTGTTAAGCACTGCCTGTCCTCTCCTCCCCCTAGCCAGACACCATTACTCACTCCAGTCAGATCCCTATGTGTCATCACTGGAAAGTACATGGCAAAGATATCAGAGGGTGTTCAGAAGGAAAGAAAACAAAACTTTGTAAATATTTTAAAACTTATTTCCTATAATGTCTGACACTTCTTACCAATGTGAAGAAATTATCACCACGGCACTTCTGTCTGCTCCCTTCCAGTGCCAGAGATGGCTTCACATATTAGCAAGACCATTTCCCAGCTACTTTAGGGCAGCACTGAGCTACAAACTGCTAAGATTTAACACTGGCTAGTGCTAAAATGTCACTGGAAATAGGGACTCGGAATGCAACCATTCAGGCACTGTTTCTGGCTGGGATATAAATCTGGCAGCAGAAATGTCTCAAAATGCTACAGCTGTGCTGCGGACAGATCACAGCTCCAAATTGCCTCTCATTATTTTAACAAGAGTAAAACACATCCATGGAAGCATATCTAACACTGGTATCATAACTCTTTATTCTGTATTAGTCAGCCACGAAAGTTAGTTACTGCCTCATTTAAGCCAGCCCCAGGAATATTATCCTCTAATTTGTGAATCTGATGACCCCATTTCTGCACGTTTTCTTCACCTTTACTTGTTGCAAATTATTCTCATATATTGACTTGCTGGCACATTTCAGCATAAATTTACTTTCCATTCTGTAAGCTGCTTCACAAATACATTTCTGCACAGACGATCTGTTTAACATGTCTATCTATCAATTATCTAGTCTTCCTAGGATACTGGTTAGAGAACAAGACTTTTAAATAATAGCTTACTAATAATATGAGACGAATATTATCAGTTGCATTTGATGTACAGAACAGTTCAGGCTGACTACTTTTTAAAGTATGTTGGCAATCCATTTTCCAGAACAAATATACAACTACTTCCATGCCAATTTTGTTCTTGCAAGTGACCCAGTTCTCGAAGTCTGTAACTGAAAAGTAATAACATTACAGTAATAAAATAAAAAAATAGTGTTCAAAAAATTATTATTACAGAATTGGAGTGATTTGTTGCACACACTTTAATCCAACACGCAGACTAAGCATTTCACCAAAATCAAAGCTTTAGCTCTGTTGTTCCCAATTATGTGCGGCAGCAGTCCAAATACAGAAAATTGTTACCACATTTTATTCTTTTCCATGATGAAGAAAACAGTAAGCAATGCAGTTAAATGTAGAATAACTTCTCATTTCTGAATAGTCAGTTACCTTACAAACTCTAGCCTACCCTACTTTGCTGTTTAACCTACAAAGGAACATGTCTTTGCAGATTTAAACTTTTCCATTCTATTTCACAGGCTAGCAATAATTGATAAATTCTGAGTTGATTTTAACCTCTTTGCTAAAAAGTAACTAACTTTGGTAACATATTTTTTGTCAAGACCAGATGATTATTAAGGAGAATGGATTCAACTAAAGAACTCTTGCAAGTTTCACTTAAAAAGAACAAGTTGGCTGAAGTTTATTATTACTTTTTAAAAAGTGTTCTTAAGAGTGCCACGTTAACTTACTTAACATACTACAACGTATTAACTATTAACTAGCAAGGTGAAGACGAAAACCAGTAGATGAGCTCGGTGTATTTTTTTTCTCTTTGGCTCCAGAAGACACTGACTAAAGTTACTAAGAATATCCAAAAGTAGTGCAAAATGCATAAGAAAAATACATCCTAATGACCTACAGAATATTAGATAAAGTGGCATCCAAAGAGAGGGAAAATGTTTTCAGACAAGGCAATGCACACGATTTAAAGAGATACTGCTCCATTTACAAAGGAAAGGAAGTGGTACAATACATTAGAAATAAACTTTTTTTTTTCTAAAATATAAATGTTCCTTTGCAGTGCCATGAAGCACAATACAATTGCAGAGCACTGGAATGAAACTCAGTCAAGAACTGAGAATGGGTTATAAATAAAAAGGGGAGGTGAGAAGGAGAAAGGGAGCCAATTCTCAGTACTCAAGCTCAGTGAAAAACAATGAGTAAACATTCAGCAGGAATGAAGAAGTTGACTTACTTTCAGTGTGGGAAGTCTGGAAATGTAATAATGATGTTTTGGGTGTTAGTAATGATATGTTAATTTAACAACACATAGAAAATAATTTTGTGGTCCTAACAGAACTTCCAAAGTCCTGGCAGCTCTCTAACAAGGTAATTACAACAACCGACATCGTACTCCTTTACAACAGGACTCACCAAGCTTGTCTATAATCCAAAAAGACCAGCACTCCTCAGAAATTATAATGTTGGAAAACTTCCACAAATGAAAGGAAGGGGCACACAGACTGCATTCCTGAAAAGACTCTTCACATGGCAGACAGCTCCTCGGCCAAATTTCTTTGGCCAGGCTCTTACCCAGGTTTTTGTATTCTCATATGCACATATTTTTTGTGATAGGATTTTAGTGGTGACAGATTTGACATTATGTAAATAATGATTTTATTTTTTTTTTAACTAGCCTAAAGACTTAAGAGTTGGACTCAATGATCCTTGTGAGTCTCTTCCAACTCAGAATATTCTGTGACTCTGTGACTTTGGAATAACTAATACTATTCTTTTTGAGTAAGGCTGTAACACAAAGTTTTATGTTATATACAGCCAGCTAAAGACACCAAAAAAAATCTGAAAAACAGTGACAACATAGACTACTTTGATTTTCACGGAAATATTTTAACAATTATTTCATTTCATGATTGCACAATAACCCACCAAAAGAAATCTCAGCTAGAGTTACAATTTAAGTCAACAACGTACAAAAATTGTTTCAGACACTAATATCTCACCTCTAACTCAATGGTAAAAAACATCAACTATTTAATTGAAATATCATGCAACCCTTTGTGTTACAGGATCAGACTCCTTCCTCAATGAAACTGTGGCATCACTCTGTGCATACACCATTGTAATCACGACCAGAATCTGGCTCATTTTGCATAACCACATATATGGGATTTGCATTAAGACTGTGGTCCAAAAATAAACACGGTAATAACATACACTATTTAACTCTGACTAAGTCTGATGGTATCTCTGTTGAAATGCTGCAGATTGCATGCCATCATTCTCAAATTATTACCTTAAAAGAAGGCAAATGATATAATCTTGACTAACAAGTTTTCAACCAAGCAAGTATAATTTTATTACACATATATCATACCCACCAATATGAAGTACATGAGATGCTAATACATGTGTTTCATTACTCGTATTATTTCTTTAAGGCCTGCTGTCATTCCTGTCTTCATTGAGTACTTGGTTGAAGTCTTCTCTTTGCTCAACAGTAACGGGTAGATGTCCCCCAGAGTCAGGGAATGACTGGCCCCAAGTGACTGAGGACCATGATATCTTTAATGGAAGGATTATAGAAACTATTTATGACAACTGTCAATTCAACTCAAACTCCTCGTAAAACCACATCAAAAGTCTGATTTTCCCAAGCAGTAAGAGAGTAAAGAATAACAAGTATCTTGTTAAACAGGGCGGGGCAGGGAAAAAAGGGATATGAATCCACAGACAACTCTCAAACTTAGGGTCTAGTTCCCTTCTTACCTGCATGAAGAAGGCCAAAAGAGTGAAAGGTCTTTACAGATTCCTGTTAGTGATGTAATGAACAGCTCTTTTTGGTTTTTTAACTTACGGTATTAGTTGAGAAATGCAAGTCTGTCTCAAAGACTCTGAATTACAATGAATACTCTAGGTAAATATGGAAAACTTTTTGTGCATTTACTTAAAGTGCAAGCAACTCCACATTCTTACCATATAGTCTAACATTCCTTAACTTTCTAATAGCATCTGTGCTGATGCCTTTGGGCTTTCCTTACTCATCACACTTGCTACATTATTTTAGTCTAACAGATATTGCAGACCTCTTTTATCTTAGCACTGGAAACTGCTGTCTCTTCTACTTGCTGAGGGGAAACGTGAGGTCTTAAGATTTCCCTTGTCTCAATACATGGGACAAATCATTAAAACTTGGAAATAGTCACCAGCCTGAGTGTCTTTAACAGAAACATTCAAGATCAAAGACTGCACTCGCAACAGCTTTTTGTTTCCTATTAGATAGAACTGTTTGGTTTTGTAGGTGCCCAGACACGACATCCAGCACGAAGCCCAGGTCCCAGTTACAAGCAAAGGCTCAGACTCACTGCCTTTGATGACAGAATGACAATTCAGTGAGGGAATCCTGTTGCATGCACAACCTCACACAGAAAACAGCCAGTGTTGGGGGGGTGAGAAGACAGAAATCCACCCAGGTTCAGAAGTCTCTTTCCAAAAGCTGAGCCATACTGGCTCAACCAAAAATGACACACTCCAATTGTGTTTTACTAATTATGTGCTTATGAGGAATAGCATCACAATCTTGGAACTGTAGTGTGTACTGAACAGTCCATTACACTGATCACTGTATAGTTTTGGATGATTTCTCACTACTTATTTTAGAAATTCTGGGTTGAAAAACAAGCTTTCTCTCACTTTCATGTAGCATACATCCCAGTGGTCTCTCAAAGCTGATCTTTTTGGTTTTTTCTACGACAATCACTGAAATTTATCTATAAATGCACAGAACAACTGGGATTGACGGTTTCAAACAATGGAGTTCATCAAGTGGTGCTCCAGAACATACATGAAAGTGAGAACCAGAGAAGTAATTTTTATTTGGGGGGATGTGTGTGAAAGGAATGGGGTTCACCAAATAAACCAGGTGTCTGTGAAAAGCTGACTAGCATATTGAGAAGAACAAAGAGGTCTGGCCTATTCTTTGTATACTTCCACATATTAATGCTGAACTAATGCTGAATTCATACGAAAATGGGAGATCCCAGTTGAAGAAGGCTAATGGTTATACATGTACATGTATCTGCACATACTTGCACTTTTTTCCTCCTCTCCCATTTGTGGTACAATGGATTCAAGGTGAAGTTTTGTTACACTCTGGCTATAACTCTGGCTATACAGAGATGCTCCGAAAGATAAGCAAATACTTAACATAATAGGAATCACTCAGATTTAGGTCAGCAAACTACAAGCCTCACTAACTCCCAACACAGGAGTGCTTAATCTTTGCATAACACTGGTGCCTTAGCCTGCCATGCGACCCAAGCCTCCCTTTCTCAGTTTACCCTGCATGGTGCAACACAGTGCACAGCCTGGCACAGCTACACATCACTGCTAATGCATCATGATGTGTGAGCAGTACCAGAATCTAAAACATATGAAAGTTAGAGAGTCACAGACAACAGAAGTCCTTTTAATACATTTTCCATTCTTAAAAATCATTAAAATGCCTTGAAATTAAGTACAGTCTTCATAAATTTAACTATGTTATTTATAGATAAAATAATAATTTATGTAAAATTTACAAAGCCCTAACAGGCTTTGCTTCTGTTTACAGATAAAAGTATCCGCAGAAACTGCTGTTGGTCCAGATGCCTGTCTAATACATAATACTTCACAGCCTTACAAATGCTGTGTATAAAAGGATGGAAACTGCTTTTTGGCCTACTTTCTACACTGACATACTGAAAAGGAGGGAGAGTTTTGTGGTTGAGACACTTGGCTGGGACTGAGATGACCTGGGTTCAGTTTCAGACTCTGCTACAGACTCCTTGTACGTCCTTACACAAGTGACTTAATCTCCCTCTATATTAGCTCCCCACATGTACCGTGGGGCTGCCAATACTTCTGGATGCTGTTGGGGTTTTTTCCTCTTCAGACTACACAGCCTTTGGGACACAGACTTATATGTTTTCTGAATGATAAAGGGAGCCTCAAGCTGAGTTCAGGCCTCTTGGCATTACCCTAATAAAGCAAGAAAAGATCTTTCATATAAAGCTTTTTGTGTTAAGATCTTTCAAGGTCTTTTGTTTCTTTTTGTTTGGCTGATGTGGGGTTTGCTTTTGGGGGGGGGAGGGGGCCAGTTGTGGTGGGGTTTTGTCAGGTTTTTATGGTTTTTTAATGTGCAATTAATTGTCAGTTTCTAGTATAAGATGAGAGGAATTCACTCCTAGGATTTCATGTGCTGGATGACTGCAACAGCAGCAGAACACATTCCACAGAGGAACTCATGCACAATCAATTTGGTCGTCTAATTAATTTTCCAACTCAATAGATGCTATGAACTATTGGGTTTTTTCAGTAATTCATCTATACTTGACACTCATGTAAAAGCAATCCAAAAACTTTTAAAATGTTAGAGGAGAAGGAGAGATTATATCCACTTGAAGGGAATAGACTGCTACATGGGAACAATGTCCTCTCACGGGAATTCATATTTCTGTCATGAAGGGAGAAAACATATACAGGGTATAAGAGTATTTTCCAGTTGACAAGGTTGTGTAGTCACCATTAGGGACTGACATGTTACTCAGTATTTAGAGTGATTTAAGATATTCAGGTACCCTGGAATAAGGGAGAATGAAAACATTGGCCATGTGGGGAGAAAGAGCAAAAGACACATTTAAAAACAGGCTTGAATCAAGCAGGGACAAACAATATAGATGTTTAGAGGGGGTTTAATCACAGATTACATAAGGTGAGCTATAACATCTAAAAACAGATATCCATTTCTCTAGTCTTAACTCAGACAAAACTTCAATTACCATCACCATGAACTGGATCTGAATAAGGACTCTGGAACAAAGATTGAAACATGCAGGAGAAGAATGGCCAGAGAAATTTCTGCCTTCTCTAACAGGGACTTCAGCAGCAAATTTTCAACTGCCACAAATTTTCTCCGTACTTCCTTTCCCATCATAATGATGACCCAAAAGTCCTTATTTCACACTAATATAATGAAGTGTTTGTGAGATTATAGTTTTAATTGTGATGTCTGGATTAAAACAGTGAGTTGTGACATTTCTAAGAATCCTAAGGGAGATGACAGTGAGTTTTAGAGAATACACAGATACTTGATAACCCATTGTGGGAAAGAAGACAGAAGCACAATGAAGTGCTGGAGCTGGGATTTTATTACATTTGCATTTCTATGGAAGCAAAGACTAGGTTTATAAAGAACTTAGAAAAATGCCAATAGTAAATATCAATGATAAACATAACAGTTTCTCCAACTTGTAACATTAATCAGTGTTCTGTTAGTAACTGTTTCACACAATGTGGCTGCTAGATCAGATGAACAGAGAGACAGCGAGCTCTGTAAAAGATACGTACTGCTCGTAGGTAGGGGAAGGCCAGAGCAGAAAGCCTTCAGGGAACAAGTGTGAAGGCAACAAGGATACAAAGAAGCAAAACAGCAAAAGAGCAGAGGGAAGAAAAACAGGAAGGCAGAAAAGACTGGATGGATCAAAGAAAATCTAAGAAATGAGTGGGAGGAACAGAGACAAGGAGAGATAAACAGTGGGAGCCAGCAGACACCATGTGTGAGAAGGGGAGAAAGGGAAGGGGAAGGGAAGGAAAAGGCTGTCCAGCCTGAGAGCTCTGCCAGCCGACCAGGAGAGGGAAGTTTGCCAGGACAGGCCAGCCAACTAACTAGGTAAAAATGAGAGCCACAGAGCCAACTAGTAGAGAGCAGCCAGCCAGCCAAAGCCATCCAGGAGAGGAATGAGTGTATGGAGCAGAGAGGGAGCAGTCCCAGCTGCCCCCTGGAGCTGCGTGACCTGCAGAAAACACCACGCTTTGCAAGGGGGAAATGGGCATCAGCAGCACTGACCTCTGTGCTCCCAGAATGGCACTGAGCAGAAGGCAAAAAGATGTCTGAGAACATCCCAACAACGGGATGAGCATCTCCCTGACACATCTGGCTATGCACTCTGAAATATTATCCACTAGTATCACTGGGTGGCCAAATATGAATAAACAATGATTACACAAATTGCAGATATTAATCATCCATTTCTCCAAGAGGTATTTTCCTCACATTTGTAGAGTTGATTTACATATTCTTTTTCTACTTTGATATTTTCAAGTTGATAAGGTACAAATTATGTACCCCAATATTATTTATCTAGTTCAACATCATAGTCCAGAATCAGGAAAAATAAACAACTGGCCAGGGATAAATGAGGATATGAGATAAAAAAGGGGGTTACAAACCACAAAAAGAACAGCCTAATCTAGCACTGACAAAATACTGCTTATCTGTTAAGTTAGGCAGCTCTTATCTATCCATCTCAAATAAATAAAATTAAGTATATTAAATAAGAAAAAATTTAAATCTGTAGTTGATGAATTTCTACTAGATAATAAATATTTGTGCTGTCTTCTGAAATATTTTCACACTGCAATAACATTAGTTGTACAATTGAGTGGATGAGAAATGAGTGGCAAGGCCTAATTGTGCTCCCATCTTTACAGTTAAACTTTATCTTTTAAAGAAAAAAAAAGAGCAGTATAATATATGTATTTAAATCATTTAAATTATTTCTGAGAAGAACAAACTTAATTTCACAGTCATCAGACCCTTAAGTGCATCCTGTTCATTTTTTTTTCCCAGCAAGTCTTCCTGCTGTAACTCAGCATCCTATGAAGCAGGCACTCAGACTAACAGGAGGTCCCACCAAGGAATCAGGGCTCACAGAAAGAACAGAAGTGAGGGAATCCAGGTGCAGGCAGTGTCTCAATGCTTTCCTTATCCTTCTGGATATGACAGGCTGCACCTTGGGGTTCCTGCAACTGGTAGGAGAGAGAGGAAGGGAAGCAGGAGGGAATGTCCCTCTACCACTGGGGAGCAGAGAAGAGGTAAGAGGGGTAAGCATACAGGGTACAACACCATACAGTTTAAAGTTCCTCTGTGGGAGCTCTGGCATCTGTCTAAGATGCAAAGTTTAGCAATTCCAGTGCCAATTTAAACTTGCACCTAAAAATATAGGAAGCATTTTCTTTTAATTTTTAGTAGAATGGGTACATTTAGCAATCTAGGTGGTCACCAATACACATGGACATCACTCCCAGCAACGTTAGTGGAACAACAGACTGTTCAGAGTGGTGTCTAAAGTTGCGGCTGCTTGTAAACCAGCACTGTGGGAAAACTTTTAGGTGGCTTTAAAAAAATTCTCATAAAACAGTAGAAAGCTCATAATTTAAGACACTTCAGTGGAAGAGAAAACTTCCTCCTGATTATCAGAAATATTTTGCACTAGATCCAAAAGGTAAGTAGGATTTCCTCCAGAAATAATGTCTTTTATCCACATCATTCTTGTCAGGAAAGGGTCAGAATATCTGTTTTAATAATTAAGTTTCAAGTTTCAACTACGCTTGTGATAAATAACATTCACATTAGGAAAATGTTTTTAGAGCATCAAATAGTTTAGTCTTATAAAATAAAATAAGCCTGTGGTGGTTAAACTACCCTACATAAGAACATTTTATTAGTGTGTGAATATATTATAAGCTTAAGTTATAAAGATAGTTTAGCCCACATTTGAAATGAGAGAACCACTGGATTGGGACTCTTGCCTGGCAGCATGCTGATCTCTTTCTTTCCCCCATTTCATTTAATTAGGAACTTAAAAATGGATCAGCAACCTTTAAACAGCTGATTAGAAGCCCTGTTCACCAAAGTGATGTTGGTTGTTTTTCCTGTGAGCATCAGGCTTCCCCTCTGCAGGGCAGCAAGCCCACTGACAGACTGATCTCATCCTGCCACAGAAGGGCTGAGGAGAATCACTGGCATCCTGGGCACTGCATCAATATCCCACCACTGCAAATCACACACAACACTGACTACTGAAATAACAACAAACCAACCAAACAAAACCAAAACAAAAACTAACAGGAAAAAGAACCCCCGCTCCCCCCAAAAAAAGACACAAAGACATCATCTCACAGAAAAAGGAAGGCCCAAAACTCTTTCACATCTGCTCAGATTTGAGTATAACCTAAATCCAATTAAAATCCAAAGATCTCCTTTAGATTTAAAAGGTCTACTTGCACTTCAACAGAGGCCATTGGAGGACACATATATAAACTTGTCTATGTGTTAACCAATGTACATTAACACACCTGCATTCTAAAAACACTTAGGAAATAAGAATATCACATGAAAAACTGTGTATGCAGCATGCAAGCCCAAAAGGAAAAAAACAGAAAAAGAACACTATACTATAAAACTGAAAGAGGTTGTGTTTTCTTTTCTATTTATTCTACTAGAATATTTCTTATTCATCATCTTGAAATCCCTAATTGCAGTTAAATAAGTACCATTCCATATAATGGTATTTTCTATACCCTTCAGCCATAGTTAAGAGTCTTCCTTGCTAAAACACGTTCATATTTGTGGCTTATGCCTTCAAGCACCTTTAACTTTTATCCAAAATTACTGATGGATAGTATTGTGTGGTAGCACACCACAGATCTAATTGCTTTCTCAATAACATTATTGAAATCTGGCTGACAAGACCTGATTAAACCAACTCTGACTCCAGATTCAAAACCCACCCATGTCCTTGGACCTCCCTTTCTTTGACATGAGTAGGTTTGGGATCACTTCAATAGTGATTGAGAAGTTTCATCCAGGTTTCACTCCTCTGAACAATGTCAGACTTCTACCTCTGAGTTTAAAGTACTGCCCAAATGTCTGAATATACAACTGATACACACACAACTCTGTGTGTGTGAAATGCATGTATAATTTATCCTGTGGATATAGCAAAACAAAAGGCTATAGAATAAACACAAGCCTTTCCCTGCAGGGTTTGGCAATAGTTTACATTAAGTGGCAAATCATTACTGCTTTTGATGTTCATTGAAATACCAGTCCTCTTAACATCTTTTGGTATTTCCTTGGATGCAATGGGCAGTTGCCTAAAAATTTCATATATGGTATTTAACACAGAGCCACTGCACAACATTTTCTAAAATTACCCAAATATTTATGAACAAGGAATAGAAATTATATGTGCATAAGCACAAACCCCAGCTAATTTGCTTAAATTATTTCAGACACTAAAAAACTGTATTGTCATATCAAGAATTCCTTCAGTACACAAACATGCAGTCTCTCAGTAGCAGCAGATAAAGGAGCTCCTCCTATAAGCTGCAATTCAGACAACCACAACTCAAGTGTCAAAACTATCTTAAGTCTTCTCAGTCTCTCCTCCATTACATTGAATTCAAAGGATGTGTTACCATTTATTTCAGAGAGGTTCAGGATACCACTCCTAGTATGTACTGGGGATATTGAAGTCATTGATGCAAAATGTTGCTGCTGTTGCAGAGTAATAAAGAGAAATTCTCCCAACTTGACACTGAAGGGGACATCAACAATGTAGGCTGAAGGAAGTTGCTATTTCTATTCAAAATTCTAAACAGCTGTTTTCAAGGCAGATTAAAAGATTTTTCAATGTTTGGATTCAACTCAAGAGCTTTATCTAATGCATACTTTGTATTTGAGTATTTGTTGAATTAGAAATTTAATAGAGCAGCTGAGTATTTTAAAATCTTTTGGAAGATGTGAAAAAGGGATGTGAACTCTAGCACACCCTGTAAAACATAAATTTCTTACCAAAAGAATATGTTATTCATGTGCTCTGTACATTAGGTCAATTATTACTCACTTTCTTTGGAGAACAACCAAGTGCCTCCACCCTTTATAACAGAGCACTGTAATCAACTGTAGTAAGAATAGCAGAATTATTCTAATACACATTGGTGGCTCAGGCCTGATCTCAAAAAGGCCTGAACAGTAACAGACTAAGATGGATTTGCCATCATATTTCCTCTTTTTTTAAAAGGGAAAGAAATTAATGTTTCTTTGAACACCTTTGTAAATAATTCCAATTTCACATAAATAGGGAAAAAATTATAAAAAGGAATGCTTTAAATTTGCCCTCCAATTTAAACACTTCTCTTATTTAACAACAAATTCCATAAACATTCTGATACCAATACTTCTTCCACTGCAAGTCTTTCATTTCCACTAACCCAATTTAACCTCTCATCTTCCTTGCAGTCAGCAGCTGTACAAAGCTTTTTTTTTGTACTGACATCAGCAAGTGACTGACACACTAGTGTTAGATTTAAAATGCCTTCTAAACCCACGACTTTTTGATTGAACTTGGAACCAAGTTTGATACAACTTGTACTGTTAGTTTAGTATAGTATCACCTTTCATGGAGCCATATCTTGTTGGGTTCCTGCTGGGACCTGAGAGCTGAAATAGCACAAGGTTTAATGCATGGTACTTAATTTTGTCCAGCCTGGCTCAGGCCAAGAGAAGCATTTCAAATTATTTAGATAACCACACAGATTAAATACCCAGCAAGATAGCCTGCTAAGTCATTCATCATTTGCCATTCCTGGCCTGTGCTAGTGTCTAGCAATGTTTTTACTAGGAGAGCCATGCAGATGAATGGAATGCATATCTCTGCTGGGTCTCCCCTGCCCAAGCAGCAGTCTAAACTTCTCAACCTGCCTTCAATGCTCTTTTCCCAAGATGCATGAAAACTATTTGGCTACATTCCTTCTGATATCCTTTTCTCACCTATCTTTCCTCTTCACCTGCTTCTCTTGCTTTTTATCTGTGACCCCAAACTTCAGGGTATTAAAACATTACCTTCTCTTTACTCCAATCCCCCAAAAAGGTCACAAATCATCCTCATATTATACCTTTACTCTTCAACTCAAGGGTCAAGTAGCTGGAATTAGTTCACACTGTGGGGTACAATTCAGCTCCAGACACAGCATCTGCATCATTAAATTATAAAGTTATTGGAGCCCAAGTAACTCAACATCGACTCTCCTTTCACAGCTATGGATCATTTACCTTTTTTTTCACTGCCTATTTCAATGGCAGATCTTTTTGCCTTTAAAGCCCACAGCCTGGAAGTAATTTTTGCCCCTGTGGTTTCTTCTGAAGCCTGTATTAATCTGACTGTAAAGCTGTCATACTTCCATTTTACAAATGTCTCCAAGTTACCACCCATACTGTCCCACTGGGACATGGAGATTCTCATAAAGGCTTTCATCATATCCTAGCAGGACAATTATAATTCACTGCTCACTGGTTTTACTATTACCTCTTATAAACATTTCAAGTTCAAGTAGTATTCTGTCACTGTACTGCTCAACTGAACTAAGATGTCTGGACATACTATTCCAGCACAGAGACCAAACCAATGTTCCTTGAAGAAGCAGTTCAAGGTATTTCACTTTAAGATCCATCTTAATCGCACTTTTAAGTAAGTGCACAACAACATGTTCTTTCCATTGTATGTTTACTGCTTCATTTCTTTATGTAGTTCTCAAAAACATAAGCAGGCATAGCTTTTGATATCCTGAAATCTCCCATCACTGAGGGACACCATTGCCTCCTAAATCTGGTGAAATTATCAGTCAAGTGCCTATTAGGTCTCTCCATCTTTTTGTCTTAAGTGGCAAGTAGGTAAGAACAGTGTCAAGTGCAAACATGAAAACTCCCCTGACAGTGTCTGTAGTTTCTAGTGTTACTGAGAGTTGAAAATATTCCCTATTCCACACCCCAAGAACCACTGTAATTTTGTCAGCTTATTTTTTTATTTTTAAACTAACTGTTCTGTTTTTAGAATTTTATTAGGCAAGCAGATTAGAAATTATCAGCATAACATGTGCTTTCATTTCACAGCACTCAATCACTCACTGCCACACAACAAACACACTGTGGATAATAGAACACAAATCAGAGAAAAGGCAAAAAGATCCAGACTTATGAACACTTTGACAATGTTAGCACTGGATCTTCATTAAATGCCTTGTAGGTCTGAATGGTACAGCTGGAGGTGTTACAAATCACAGATTAACATATATTTTAACACATCCTCTGGAGTGCCTGGACACAGTCCTGGGCAACCTGGTCAAGCTAGTCCTGCTTGAGCAGGGAAGTTCGACCAGATGATCTTAATAGATCCCTTCCACCCTAAGGAATTCTGTAAGCTGAAATACAGTCAGAAATGATCCTCTCTCCCCTGTAATTCTTACAGCTCTATTTAAAAAAAAAAAAAGTAAATGCATTGTTTGATAGGTGGGAGTTACTCCACTAAATCACAGATGTGCATTTTAGTGTGCTGTCTGTTTTTGCTGGACATAAACTGATTTTGCTGAAAACTCATCTATCAACAGATTTAATGGAGCCATTGGAAGAAGTGGAACCTACGTAAAAGGACTTAGGGGAGAAACTGATGGCTTAATCCAGAGACCAAAGAGCACTATGAGATTCCTGTGTATACAGAAATAAGAAGGAAAACAGTAAATCTAATAAAATACCACTGAACTTATGACCACTGCTGCAATGCCAGCAAGGACTCTTCTCCTGCTTCAGCACGGGGGCTTTGTCCCATGCTGTGTGTAGTGGTGCAGGGTGAAAGCACCAGCCACCAGTTTCCCAAGAAGGCAAGAACTGTGAACATCCAGGTTTCTGCTAAGCTCCTGTTTCTCTGTGACTCTCAGCACCTCTGTGCTGGAAGAAAAAGCATCAGAGGGTCACAGAAGACCATTCATTCCAAGGAGTAAGGAGCAAATGGGGACAGTACTGAACACCTGGCAATCACTGGGAAAATTTGCAAAAAAACATAAACGTTGAGGAGAGGACCATTACAAAACACAACCAAGATAATTTGGTAAGCCAGGCTTACTCCAGTCAAATGCTTTTTAAAAACAGAGTCTCACACTAAGCTAAATGTTCAGGGACAAGTAAAACCTGAAAAAAATAAAAAAGAGCCCACTCCCTCAGAATGGGACTTGTAATCTGAATTACATCACCACAAAAAGAAATTAAGGCTATGGCACAGCGGACTGCAGTTATGCAACCTACCTGTGCTAAGTTAGCCTGGGTAATGCCTGCAATAGGTACAAAGCAAATGTATAATGTCACAATCAAAAACAGGTGCTTAAAAGGTTTCATATTTCTTTTCTTAAAATATAAAACTCTATGTGTATATATGAGTGTAAACACACATGCATTTCTAATAATTTTCATGCTTTTTAAAAATTACTTATCCCTAGCCTTTGCATGCCTTCCTACAAAGAGAAATATTGAATCTTGGTTTCTTTACATAACAAATTCTGCCTTTTTCCAAAAGGAGTTTCTTTTGGATAAGAAGTGCAAAGCCAGACTCTGTTTTACAGCATAAAAAAATTTGGAGAGTGATATTTCTCCCAGGGCTCCTTTCTTTTCAGACCTTATTTAGGCCTCCTTTCTTTTCCTACAACATTTCTCTAAAGTGCCAAACTGTACAAGCTGTCACTGAAAAAAAAAAATAAAAACTACTCAGTCATTATTTGTGAACTCCTCAAGGGCAACTGGAAGTGGGAATGTGCCTGTCCTTACAGCTGCTCTTAGACAGTTGTGTCCTACAGGCTTTATGCTAATATAGGATAGGAGACCTCTTTCTAAATGCGACAGTTCACTTTAGAAAATTTTTGATTTTTACAGGTATTTCATTAGCTCGGTTACAAATATGTTGAGAAAAAGCTTACATATGTCAAAACAGTTGCACCGACCACTTTGAGCACCTTTGCTTCAGATGCATTTTCATTAGCATTTTGCAGCTGACCTACATAAAAGAACTGTTTTACTTGGAAATGCCCTCATCAGTTTATCCTTGCATTAGGTACAAACTGTGATGTTTTAAAAGAGGTTTCTTTGTTAAAATTGACCATCATCATTAAAGTCTTAGATCACTTTAAAAAGCAAAGAAAGAAAAAAATTAAGTCCACAGCACAAACTTGACTGAGGCATCATACACACTGTTATTTGTTTCTGTTGCGACTGTAACAAAAGTTTTCAGTTTACCAGCCCCACAAGGAAGAAAAGCTATGAATGGGTGATTCACAGGGAAAACATTTGTTTTCACTGTGAGAAATGAAAGTATTTCAGATAGTTGTGCCTTCTTATATCAAAATATATTGCAGCCCAGAGAAGAAGGAACACTTTTCTCCAGAAAGAGGCATTGTTAGGTAAGTTCTCAGCTGCATTTACTCATTCCCTGTATTACCTACAACTCCAGGAGTCACCATTTCGAACACACCTTTTCCTTGGAAAGTTTCATGAGAAATCAGTTGTGCCCAGTTATTTTATTTTCTACAAGTTCTGTAGTGACCCAGCAACTAGAAATTAGAAAAATGGGCTTGGCACAATGGTATTAAGAGAGGAAGAACGGCCTGGAGACACTCATTCTGAAGGCCTCAAATGGCCAATTGCACTGCAAAGACAACCAATATCAGTAAAAGATGATTCAATCTTTCAGCACACACAAAAAAATTGACTCTCGTGACACAACACATCAGATGGATTCTTTCCAATTCTCCCTGGAAAGTCACAGAGCACAGATCTGGCAGTGCAGGCCATTCAGAGAAGTTATATCTCTCAACTGCCTGCACTGTGTATATAAAAGTCATATCTATATTAATGTAACATCCCATAACCAAACAAACATAGACATCTCTCTGTGTGTAACACCTCTAAAAAGCCTCTCGATGAAGGCACAGGCTCCGCTCTTCATTTCTTAAGACACTACAGGGCCAACTGCAAGTACCACAAGCAAGCAAAGCCAGCACAAGGGTCACCCTGGCTGCAATGAAAGCAGAAGCAAATACATTGCACAGCACATGTGCCACAGGCTGCCAGCTCACTTGGAGGTACGAGTCAGGTTCAACAAAGCTGTCTGCAGTACCAGAAGGACGATCTCAGTGATTCTCATGTGAGTCCCTTCAATGTCCTACATGCAAGGACCAAATCTTACAGATTAGAACAATGCAGCTATTCCATTCAAATGTTTTGATCATAATTTATACCAAAAGTGTGGACTCCCCAATTTGTGATTAAATTTGTAAGCATCTCCACTGCTACAACTAAAGTCGAAACAATGCAAAGTCCAAACAATACGTTATTGCACATCTCAAGGTCACTGCCCTTAGCAGGCAATCAAGAAGGCATGGAAGTATAGAAAGGTCTGCCAAATAGTTGAATGAAAACTTTTGATTTGGATTTGTTTGACTGAAATCAAAACTCAATTTGGAACAAAATGTAAATGTTCAGCTTCATGTACAAAAGCTGGAGCCCTCACATCTCACAAGAGACCTAAGCCATATGTACTTAATCATCTATGGATCTTGATTAAGCTTTTAAGCATATATCTAAAGAAACTTTTAAAACTTGCCATGTGATATTTTAAGATACACAAAGCATAGAACAAGTAACACAGGACAGGTTATGGGGTATATTTGTAAGGAGAAGAACAATGGATAAAAGCCTTCACATACACAAGATCCCTAAAAATGCTTTTTGGCATCAAATAACAGACAGAGCTGAGTCCCGAGTTCTGATCCAGAGATCTATTGATTATATTGCTAAGTATTATAAACCATCTTAAATCACATACTATTGTTCTGCAGAGGCTGAATTCTCAATCATAAAGCTGCAGCTTCAATTTTAAAAATTAAAAAAACCTCATGCACTTATCTCAACTTCTTTTATAGCAAGGATAATCCAAGGCACCAGTATTGAATTTTTGTTTTAAAACTGAAAGACATCAAGGGTGACAACATGTATTAAAATTATTTTAAAGTCAGTAAAACATCACTCTGTGACTGAATATATTAATCTTCAGCATGAAGCCATTTTTCGTAATTTTTCAGGGGGAAAAATGTGTAACAATCCTTATTCCAGGCCTTCAAGTTTAGTCATCTTTTCGTTTGCTGCTATAACACTGTACATGCATTCATGTTACAGGGCTGCAGAAACTACATGTCTATGTCAACAGATGTGTTTCTTGGAAGAAAGCTACAGAAATCAAGTTTATTCAAATGTCTGCCAGCTACCATATGCTGCAATACTACTTTAAATGCAACATAAGGCTTTGGGAACATACTTTTACTGCTATCTACACTTTGTTATTTACTTTCCATTTAGACTAAATACCAGAGACGGGGCACACTAAGGGGTGCAGTGTCCTCTTTGTGAAAACATTCTACCCGTTGTAGTATTTAGAAAGAAAAAAATATACAGAGCCCTACACTACTCTTGACCACTTTCAGCGGCTGCACTTCCATAAAAAGGCTCTGGGAAAGATATTTTTACATATGGCATTAATTCTGAGAACTTTTAATAATGGCCAAATAGAATTAAAAATTATGCAAAAATTCCTGCCATGAAGAGAGCAGTACAGAAACGACTGTGTTTGAAGAAAAAGCAATCATTTGCTCATATTCTGAGTCCAGAAAAAAACAAAACACGCGTGGTACATTTTTTGATATTTGAACTACACCAGGCCCAATTCTGTTCCTATGCGAAGCGAGTGGCAAAACTCCAGAATGCAGCAGGATTGAGCCCCTGATGTTGTCACAAGCATTCAAATAAACAAACAGGGCTGTAACACATTCTAAGCTTCCACTGTGTTCCTCTAAATGAATCCAGACAGAAAAAGAAAAGCATATTTCATTGCACTTCTGCAATACAAGGATAACAACAATGTACAATTTTATATTATATAGAATTCACCCTGTTAAAAGTATAATTGTCCAAAGACAAACAGCTTCAAAGAGTCAAGAAAGCCTTTAAGCACAAGTTTGGAGGCACAGTTCTATCAAATCTGATAGGGCTGTCTGATTTCTCTGAGCTCCCAACATCAATATTTCCTGTGGATTTTCATAAAGTGCATGATATAGGGATGTTTTCACATGACCCAAACGTGGGCATCTCCCATAGCCAGCTAAATCCCCCAGGCTCTTGTACAGACAATAAAAAGAGCTGTCCATGCTCTGAATCATCCTCAAGGAACATAAGCTAAGTCTCTGCTCTCTCTCTTGAGTGACTCTAAAAGGAACTGCAGAATCTGTAACTTGCTCAAGTTATTCACCATTAACACTCAAATGGCATAAAGATGGCATCTGGTTTTTAACCAGCAGAAGAAACTTTGCTTTGCCTGCATCTTTATTTTCTGTTACTTGTGACTTCCTTTCAGCAATAATATGACTACTGATAAGCTAAAAGCTGAGTGCACCTCTCAGATCTTAACTAACTCTGAAAACTTGGACCAAAATCCAGCAAGGCCCTTAAGCACTTGCTTAATTTTAGGCACATTGACATCTCAGGTTCAAATGTAAAGGCATGTCAAAGCCCATCACTGGACCATAGCCAGAGAAGTCAGCACCTTCCAAAAGAAATCCCTGAAGTTAAATTTTAATTGAGACAACATCCATGAAATATTTTCCTTCCTGGACTATGTATTTTAAATGGCTGTAGGAAGCATTTCCAACTCTACTACACTTTTACTGTTGAGCTTATGTCAAGTCCACCTTTTTGAAGAAAAAAGAAAAGCCAAGTCTGTTGCGCTTACGATACACCTGCATATAGCTGACAGTATGCCCAGGCAGCTTCTCCCACTATGGGAAGGTGTCAAACACAAAGCCCAGGAGTTAAAGATACACATGCACTGCTTCTGACCATGACAGTGACTGATCCAGCTCTGGTGAAGTCAATCTCACCAGTGACATGGTGCACACTCCCAGAACATGAAGAGGAACTCCACTGATAAAAATGAATCTCAAAATTCCTGGTGCTCATGTTTATAGTGTTTTACATGAACATTTATGCTTCTAAGACACACAAAAAGCAATCTGTGTGCCAAAGCTGTTCAAGGCCAGCTGCTACCATCTCAAAGAATGACTGAATGAATACATAAAAATATTCATGCCACAAATTTGACGGAGTTTGCTGCACTGTGAAAGCAGCGTGTCTTTCACATAAAGTCCTTTCATTGTGCATGGATTTGATACTATTGACCTACACAGAAGTCTTTTAGATCTTTATTAACAATCACATTTACAGTCAGCATTTACTGAGGCAATGCCAATGAGGCGAATTTGTATTATAAATATGCAGCAAATGTATGGAAAAACTACTTGAAACAGTAGACACAGAATTACACAACTTGTGTCTGTATTTAAGAGACTGACTCTTTTTTCCAGCCACCTGCAACATTTTAACTGTATTCTCTATCAGATTATTGGAATAACCCCATGTATTTGGTTGCCTCAACACTGTTTTATTCAAGTCACCTCTAAACTATGACATATGTAGCAAAAACTGGAATATTCTTTGGTCTGTGACATATGTGCCACAAACACACTCTGATTGTTCTTATTAGTTGGTGCTTGTAGGGAAAAGCACCAGGTAATACACAGCAGTTAATTACTTCCATAACTGTTAGCTTGTGGCATGGCACAACCTAGATGTCAAACCACAGCCAAACAGATGGAGAACGTGCATGCCCCAAAACTGTACCACTTCACATTACATTTCTATCCTGAAATGGTGTTTTCAAAACAATCTGCCTCTCCTGCTTTCCTCAGAAATGGGATAGTTTAAGAGACTATTTCTCTTTAGTAATTCCCTTTCTTTTTTATCCCCCCTCCATGCACAGAGGTGTTTCAGTTTTGTGTTTTCCTTCCATCCCCCTTTCTTTTCTTTCTAATAAACACACGGTTTTACTCCACAAGGCATGAATCTTGTCAATTTACTGGCTAACATCCATTCACATCAGAAGCCCACCAGGGAGTGTCACAAATCCACATAACTTTCCAAAGCTAGATTCAAAATATGGACCTCTTACTTAGCTGACAGCTGTGTAAAATCATATGCAGCCAGACAACTCCCCGATGACCACACAGGTGCACATGCTGAACAAGGCAAGTTATTCTGACTAAGCCCAACATTAAGTTTGTACTTGAAAAGTTATCTTCAGAAAAAGTTTTTCTGATGGCATAATGTGATTCTGGGACCAAAACCCACCACACCCTTTTTAGAGGAGGGGAACATATTAGCTCAGCTAGGTAGTGAGGTTGAAGGAAATCTCTGTGAAAGGAGCCAAATTTCAGAGGTTTTTCTAGGAAGATATGACTATCATTTGGCTTCAACAGGCCAAGTGAGCATTAGCCAGAATTACTACAGTTCATTAATATCTATTTTCTCTTTTACTGATAACCATAGAATCTCACAGTTCTAAGTAAAAAACTACCCATGGACAAGGTATGTTAGTCACAGATTTCCCCCTCAGTTGTGCTCAGTAACATGCATAAGATTCCAGGACAGCTTGATTTGGCTCAAATGGCTCTGTGTCACCAGTTTCTCTCTCCACCCACCACAAAGCAGGAGCCCTGAGGGGCAGGATGGAAGCTGTTAGCTGGATTTAGCCTAGGAACTTGCCCTAATGATGTGGAGTCAAACTGGTCTCAGCTCAGGCAACATGAAACTAGCACTGAACAAACTCCTTCTGACCTTGTACTTTACATCTCCTCACCAGACTGAAGGCTCAAAAACTTCACCCACAAAGAACAAGCAGTAATTACTTGAAATTGCAAGTCTTTGCAGAAATATTGAGTGCATTCTTACCCATAACCCTCTATTCTCTTCAAACTTAGGACTTTCAACCTAATTTTCCATTCCTCTTATTCCTCTCCAACAGCAAAGTTCCAAGATTCAGAAGAGAGCTACTTTTCAATATTTGGAAAAAAATCACCATTGCTTTGAACTACTCTTATAACATTCAAGTGGACAGCTGAAAAGACTTCACACAGTGTCAACACAGCCATTCTATCTGCTGTAGGGAGTGCAGGAAATACCTGCTTCCTCCTACCATCTGTTCTAGCACAGAACAAAAGGCTTTGGTCCCCTAAGAGTTGTTGTTCTGCATCACCCACCTGTGCTGCCCACATAGAAAAGCCAACCATTACTCCTCGAGGTACAGCACTGACAGCAGTGACCATTTAACACTGACTGACAGAAATTTCATGCAATAAGCACACATGCAAGCCACAAATCAGATTATTACTGTCTATTCTATCCAAGGTTCACAGAGATGTAACACAACCTATTGTATGAGTGGTATGTATGAGTTTCTAACTATCGAGACCAATTGATCTAACAAATGAAAATGTTTTAATTTTACGAAACATAACAGGATTATTCCTAAACATTGTTCACTATATTGCTCACAAATGAAACTCTAAATTGGTTTAATGACCCTGAAAAAACTTAGGCATCAGATAAGACAGTTGGTATAGCTTTGTTTTCATTTCAAAACAACTGTGATTAGCACTATGGATATGCAACTAAAAAGCTAAAATTGCTAACAATAAATCTGTACAAAACTTAAAGAAGAATTGAATAATCTCTGACAAAATAAAACATAACAGAGGCAAGATGCTACTTATCACTCATATGCAAATGTATCAGATACACAGAGCTTTTCTGATGACTTGAGTAAAAGCACTTATCAATAACATTCATTTGCCACCTGTTCCTTTGGAGTGTTTTCATCACAGAAAAAAAGTAAATAGTTGCATCTGTGTTAATCCTGGCCTCCATCCTTAAGAAGTTTACATACTTCTAAAAATGCTACTTAAAATTTATTTTCTGTCTTGAGAGTAACACAAACAAACACAACCAATTAAACTACAGAATAAAATAGGTAATGGCCCAACAACCCTACTGTTGGAGCAGGAAAAGAAAATAGTGTTTGGTAAACATACCATGAACTGAAGAACTAACACCATTAAAATCATACCAGTCAACACTTGCAAGATATAAAACTAACAAAAGAAAGTAAGATTGAATGTTAGATTTTAAATCAAATCTAAAGCTTGCTTTCTTACTAAAAATCCCATTTAGGAAATGTACTATTTTAATTTGTGTTTTTCCATGACCAGTATCTTCACAATTTTCTTAGACTGAAGGTTTCCTTTCAGTAAAAAAGCCTTATGTTGCATTCTACAGGAACATTAATGCTATTTTACCTTATTCATAGACAGCAATAAAATATTACTATTTAAATAGACCATTTCATATTACTATTTAAATATTTTTAAGTTACTATTAAGCAAATTGGAACATAATTTTTTCCCACTGATTTAGGGCACATACCTCTTTCACACTGGGGTCCAGTAAAGCCATACGTGCAAGCACATCGGTTCGGAGCCACACACCTTCCCCCATTGAGACATCCATTTTCACAGACAGCTGTATCAGAGGGAAGGCAAAGTAATCACCATTGAGCTATTTCCAGAAACACATGAAGGTATGTACTTGACCAGCTTCAGTATCCTGTTGAATAGGAAACTTTTTTCCCTAGAATCTAATTACAATATTTTTCTATTTCCTGGCCCCACCAGTATCATGAACCCATCTTTTCAAGGGAGCATAACAAAAACAGTAACAACCACAGTTTTCCTGACCTCTCAGAGCCTTTCTCTTTGGGATGGCAAGACAATCCCTTAACTTCAAAATAATGTCTCTTTCAAACTTTCAACAAATACACACAGATAGAGATTGCAGATAGAAGATGCAGAAAAAAAATCTTATCTCTAAATCCTTATATATATTTGTTCCTCTACCATAATAATACAGTATTAAAAGGCTGTTAGCTGGTGTTAAATAATTCACACTATTTACCAGAATAGCAAAATGTAATCAATGCCTATTCTATGTTAATCCAAGATATTGTTCCCCTGCATGATGTTGTCACTAGATTCAGAACCCAATTTTCCTCATAATAAACTCCAAAAGCAGTTGCTCTCAAACATAATCAGAAAATACAACATGCACGTGAAAAGGGGGATTTTTAAATACAATTTGATGTTCATTGAGTAATGTTATTCTTTGTTCCATTTCACATTCACTTCAGTAGAAAGAAGATTTCCATTTATCCTCTTTTATCCACTTGATATTTCACAGAGAAGGCAGAAATACAATTCTTAATCCTTTCAGCATGTGATCCTCCTCCAGATTATTAGGGTAAATTCCTGGACCCACTGAAGTTCATGTAAAGTGTGCCATTGAATTTGACAGAGCACAAAAGGTTTTCATTAAATGAGCTAAACACATTTTCTCTGTCAGACCAATAGTTCACTAGATAGCAATGTGACAGCCTTGGTAAAAAGCAGTGTCTACATCCTTATTTGAATTACTTCACAGCATTCCAGCCAAGAAGAGCAAGAGACCACCAGAGTCAGTTTGGGAGAAATTTCAAGCAGCAGATCCAGGAATGCTTTTGGCTGAGGACTGATTGAGGAAATAAAAAAAAAAAATCTGTTGATCAACTCTAAGAAGACAACATCAAAACGAGCAAAATTTCTAAAGCATACTAGCTAACTCTGATGCAAACACTGAAATGAAAACAAGGCTTTGTATTACAAATCCTAATTTTGTCTATAAAATGAAAACTGAATTCCACATAAACTCTACATGTATGGCCTATTGCTCTAGTGACTGAAAAGTGCTGGAGGTCAAAGGCAATTATGGTAGAGTGAGAACTATAGAATCAAGTTATAGCCAATTATTATGACTACACATGATGTTCATTTTAACAGTCCTGATCAGAAAGAATTCACTCAGCATTCACTACAAAGTCACATGTCTTCCTGTTAAATTCCACTATACCTCATCAAAACCAAGCTCAACAGCAGCTGAAATTTAGTGCTAAACAGTGTCCAATCCACATGTCACAGGATTACTTAACTATACACAGTATCTCCATTCACAGAAGTGCACTTACGCTGCCCACAGTGTGTTCCTGTATATCCCTTCTGACAGAGGCAATGGTCATCACTGCAGCTCCCTCCATTCATGCACCGGATGTTACAGTGTTGTACTTGAAAAGAAAAAAGGTTTTCCTCAGTTACATCAAACCAATCAGAAACACTTAACTGTCTGCTAAAGGACTTCACTTTTTTTTTTTAAGTGATTGATTCTGTGAACTAGAAAGTATGAGAAGTCAAAGATGCACATTTTAGGACAGATACTTAAAATGACAGAACACAACACAGAGTTACAGTTCCTAAGGAATATAGGACATGGTGCAAGAATTTGATGCCCCCTTCATTCACTGGACTTTGGTATGAGCATAAATCCACAGGATTTGTTTCCTAGTTTGCAATGATGAGAAAAAGCCCTCAATAAGGGAAAAGTACTAAATTTTTGGCAGACACCACCGAGAAGGAAAGGGTGTCTTATCATGTGGGAAATAGGGGAGGGAACTACTAAAGGGAAGCATATAAGGAAGCTTCTGAAGACAGCCTTGTTTTGGCAACAAATGCAATACCAGAAGCTGATCTGGCTGGGTAGGACTTCTTGCATGAAAAGGAAAAATATCAGAGTGATTTCTTTCTCTATGCCATCGGTGGGCTCACTCCATCAGTAGAGTGCTGCCAGCTGCTGTGCTTGGGAGCTGCAGAGCTCACAGGCAACATCTCCCCAGATCCAACAACCTTCTCCTGCAAGGGGCTGAAGCAGGGGAGCAGCAGCAAACCCTCCTCAGCTGCAGCTCCACCATTTATAATGGTTAACAGGCAGCTTAAGCCCCGTGCCAGTAAAGCATAACGTCTGTGCTGCATTTCTCTAGTAATAAGGAGAAATATACTTTTTAACTAGATGTTAAGAGCAACTAAAAGTATGTCAGGCTCTTCATCAGGCATAGAGAAGTGGGCAGGCCTCCCAACAAAGTAAAGTCCTTACAGGTCCTGCTGTCCAACACAGCTGTGAACTGGGGCCTGCACTCCAGTAAGCAGCTGGGAAATGGTTTTCCTCTTAAAAGGAACCACATGAAAGGCTCCTCCCCACATAGGATTACAGTCTGATCAGCATTTCAGTAGACTGTGATGCTGCACTGGATACCTAAAACATGCTGAAAGTTCAGGACTGAAAAATAGAAATTGCAGCCTCATCAGAGCCTGTTGCTAACAGGTGCCATGCCAAGCACAGAGTTTTTCCTCTCGCACAAAACCCTTAGGCATCATTTGGCTTTTTGCAGTTCAGAAATACGTGAATGGAATTTTATTTTTATTTCAAGTAGAAATAATAATTTTAACTGTATTGCCTTCTACAGCAATATGAATCCACAGAACAGAAGTTAAATACGCAAACAAACAATCTAGCATTTAAAATACAGACACTCTTAATGCTTCGATTATAAAAGTAAAAACTGTGTATTACATTTCTTATGTGTCTAATAGTTACGATACACCTTTGTTCTACTTTGGATGTACTTCAGGCAACAAAAATGTACTAACATTCCTCAATAAAAAATAAAATTGTCTGCAAATACAGAGTGAGTATCTGGTGAAGATTTTTGGACTATGTCCTAAGTAGGTCAGAAAAAGGTGTATAGTTACTTTAAAATGTGTAGTTCAACTTAGCTTTATACAATCTTAGAAAAACAGAGGGGATTACAAAAAGTATAGGAAATGATATCATCTGTCAAGCAGGGAAGGAACTTAAAAACCACAAACTGATTTCAATTAGAGCAAGCTATGCCAAGAGCTAATTTCCATTCCCACATGAAGACCAAAGCCATTTAAATAGTTTGAACTACATTTGAGATAAAAAGGTTAACAGTAGCTTATATGATGATTTTCGTATTATTTGTTCAAGTAAAGTATATTTCCTCATTTTGGGATAAAGAGTGCTTTTACACATAACACACACACACACAAAGTTTCCATAATTTGTCTTACTGCTTCTTAAAAGAACTATTGCAAGGTAAAATATTTCTTCCTCCTTTTTAAACTAAAATCATTATGGGAGACTGCTGGGACACCCAGTCATCTTTATTAAAACAAGCCATTTAAATCAGTGAGTTTTCTTCCTTATTACCAAGCAAGAAAATCAGTGACATACAGTCAGTAAACTAATGACTCATTTTCTGCCCTCTTTTGCGGGAATGTTGAAAAGAGTATTTCCAAAATCATACAGACTATTCTGAAACATTAGCCTTCCAAAAGTTTCTAGAAACAAATTCAAAGGCTGTCTGGAGCTCAGATGATGATGTTAAGAATGCATTTTTGAAAACTAGCATACTAATGCTGGTCCGGGCTCTCTTTTCTCAGCTATATCAACAACTCTGTGAATGTCAGCGGAGTTATTCCAGTAAATGAAAAAACGTGTTCCAACATATCACACTGACAGAGACTCAAGGAAAAAGCACAGGAATTGCCATAAGGATGGAAAATCAATGCATATACTTTTGCCTTATCTCGGTATGCACAGGAAATGTTAACGTTAATAAATTATTTGGTTTAGTCAATTATTGCTCTTTTTCATATCCAATTTGTAAACAGTCTGCACTGGAAATGTCTGAAGTCAAAACAGGAATAACTGCAGGAATGCAACTCCACAAACCTGCAAAACAGCCGGTGAGACCAAACATATCCACACAGGCTTTGTGTGTGGGCAACAGTTATGTTTTTTATCAAAGTGAAACAACAAGCTGCCCACATAACCATGGCCGTTCCTGACTTCTTAAATAAATACTCAGCAAAACTGAGCGAAGATTTCGTCACTCCCAGAGCACTCCCAACACAACCACAACCGCTCACGAAACGTGCAGGAGCTCACCAAGCAGACGAAAGGTAACACACGTGTTGTCTACTCTGCAGTCGCAAACTAAGAAACATGAGGTGCGAGGGTCTGTATTCCTTAGGTGGGAAAAGCAGCGGAGCGCGGGCCCAGCAGCCCGGGGTGAGGGCGCGGCAGGGCAGCCAGCGGGCACTGCGGGAGCGGCCGCCTCTCGCCTCTGTGCCACTGCCGAGGAAACGCTCCCGGCCCCGGCCGTGCATGACGCAGGGCTTTGCCTGCCAGGAGCTGTAAACAAGGAATGACGGCCTCATCGCATCCCAGATGCTCAGCGTGCTTTCTCTGTCGAGTGACTGACTCAGGAGAGAGGTGGCAGCCAGTGCCAGGACGGGATGCGGGCCCGCAGCCCTGCACAGGGTGCAGAGAAAACCCACAGCAGCCTCAAAAACTCTGGAAACATTCAAAGTTCAAGACCTTACACCACCTCTGACAGCAGCAGAATATAAGGGAAGGGGCTGAGCCCAAGTTTTAGTGCCATTGAGCAGACACCTCCCATGGCAACCGAGGAGTGGAGTCCCGGGGTGCTGAGCCAAGGCCCCGGCTGAGCCCACCGCTGCGGGCAGTCTCTGAGGGAGACTCTGAGTGGGAAGTCTCTGAGGAAGAGCTCAGTCCCCGGCTGTGCCTCTCACGCTATGGCCGGGGAGCAGAGAAGTCCCTGCTCTGCACTCAGGCAGCGTAAGGAGCTTGCTGGGACACACGGACACTTGTCCCCACCAGCTGCCACCCCCAGCACCCACCACAGCTCCTGCTGTCACACCTTCCTTTCCTTCAGAGACAGCTCCATCAGCAAATGCCTTCCCTGTTTCGGCCAGACCACACACCATTCTGACTACACTTGCTAGAACCAAAACCAGCAGCTGACCCATAATCCTGGGGAGAGCACGGGGTGCCTGATGCCAAAGGCGGCACCCTCCTTCTCATTCACCCCTCGCTCCCCCTGGGCAGTGCAGCAGCTCCAACAACGGGGCAGGATCCTGGAGCACCGGTGCAGCACCAACACACGCAGCCACAGCAGCCACGGCCCAGGCGGTTTGGGGGGCAGCAGTGAAACCACCACCACCGAGCTGGCACAGCGCGGAGTGTGGGACATCTCCCCACAGCTGCACTGGGCAGCATCAGAGCCCCCACACATCAGAGCCAGCCGGGGGGACACCTCCACACTCGGCAATCTTATCTCCAAAACTGCTGTAGGCATACCCAAAAATTCACTCATTACACAGAAATAACCACTACTCAGCCAGCAAGCTTACTGTCGTCACTAAAATCCCTGCTGAAAAAACCACTAGTTGATCTTTTCAACCACGAATCAGATTCCTGAAGCTGACTCGTAACCAGAAAAGCCCTAACATTGACCTCCATAAGAATCAAACTTGGAGGCTTTGTTTTGCTCTACAACCCACATGCTTTCCAATTTGCATTAAATATTTGATTTCAACAGGCAACCAGTCTATGAGAGTCACTGTTAATGTCGTTTGTGTCTATGGGTGTACCTGCTATAAAACCTGTGCCAACTACTGATTCTTTAAGTACTGAAGACACATGTAGGCCTCAGACACATCTCATATGTCAGAAGCTATACATTTAATTCTGAGAAATCATGTCATTTTGACTCATATTTGTTATTTTTATTTTGAATGTGAGAAATGTGTATCATGTACATTTGATTTTTTTTATTATTTTAATAAGAGGTTTTTCTCATTTGTTAAAACGTATAATTAAAATACGTTTTCATGAATGTATATCCTGACAAAATATTAACTGCTACCAAAGGGAGCTGACAGTAACCTTTTTGACTTGATGTCAAACAGTATTTTTTATGTTTATGTTTACTTTGTTTCCTAATAACAGACTTAAGTCATTGTGGTCTATTGTGTACATACATATTTCATGGATTTTGTCCACAGTGCCAACAAAGCAAATGACTTACATAAAGTATGCTCTGTAAGTACTAATGATGTGCTGGATCATAAAAAATATGACACAAGAGTGCACAGAAGCAGTGGAGTCTTTTCTCTTTACTACTTACGGACACTTTTGCTTTCAGAATTGGCATGTTTTAATAAATAAAGTAGATGTAACCACTTACACAAAATGTATCTTAATTTATTGCAGAAATTGAGCAAGATATAAACCATATCTTTTTTATGCCAACTCCTGAGTCTATCTGTAAAGTGTTACTTCTTAGACTGTATACAGAAAAGCAGAGCTTAAGGGGGGAAAACCTGTGTAGAAATGTTAGGAAAACAATGTCAGCACTGAGTAAGATTATGATTAGTAGGATATTCACACCTAGGAGAAGTCATTGTCAACAACCAAATTAGCTATGTCACATAGGCTTTAGAAGCTGCTTGATTAAAAACTGTAGTGAAGTCCTGCACCCATTTATCTGTGTTCGTCTAATGAAAGCTAAAACTACGGAGGTCAATAGTGGAATATTTCAGAAAAAGAACCACAAGAAGAACTGTAACTTTACTCATACTCTATTATCTTTTAAGTCTTGACTCATAAAATACTTCCGTGTGGCCAAAGAAAAAAAATGAGGTAATATTAAGGCCCACTCATTCCTCCCTTTTACAAAGGTATCAAAACATGTAACAGATGTAGGGATGTATCTTTCCTTCTTTACCCTGAAGGGTACTTGTGAGAAGGTCATACTTTCCTTTACTGGTTTACAAGACTAAGGCATATGCACCTGGTAAAGCAGCAGCTGCAAACCCAGGCAGGAACACACCACCACACACATTTCTACAGCATTTTGCACCCTTCCCTCCTTCTAATATTCTCTGAGAACTCCACAGCTCCATACCCTCCTCATGCTGGCCTCTCCCTAAACGACATCACAGGAGTCTGAAAAAGGGGTTAAACTACAAAGAACAATATTTACCATTTTAGTACATGTCATTCCACTACATTCCACAGTTGTTATTGTTTTTCCACTGTCACTGCATGAAAAAGATGCTAAAACCACAAGCTGAAGTGGTCAGCTATGTGGGAAAACTCTTATCAACCAGGAAAGCAAAAAAATGGCAAGGTAAAACACACAAAGGCAAAGCAGACCACACATTGAGTCTCAAAATATATTCAGAACTAAAAGGATGACCCTTTTGCATAGTATTACAGACCTTTGTTGAGTGCATCCCCCACTGACTTCAGTTAATATTTTGTTCAGAGCTATGGGCATTTGTGGGAACCAGTTTCCTCCAAAATTCTTTCCAGAAACTTCACATTTCATATAAAAATCAAAATCTTCTACAGTCTAAGAGACAAGCACCACACTCAAACGAGAATACAGATTAAGTACTTTATAGCTGGCATCTCAGATATGAACTATTATTCCAAGCAAAATCCTACTTTATATCAAATACTCAACTCATGTTTAGCCATTGAGTTCTGTGGTTCATTGCATGAATTTAATTTTGCTTATTTTTCACTGGATCTAGGGAACCTTCCTTGAAAACTTGAAATCCAAACATTTCTAGGAAGTCATCTCTCTGAAAAGTTTAATTTTCAAAGCATCTTCCTTTTTTTTCTTCTGATGAAAAGTTGTTCCACTTAAAAATCTGGGCCAGCTCTTTACCTCTAGTACCTACAGAAGTAGGTACACCTGAATAAGGTCACAGCATTAGACCCAGAAGGTATGTACTGATCTTGGCAAGGAAATGCTATAACATGTGTAGGCCTATGTATGAAACATCCAGCATAATGTCTGCCTTATAACCCTTGAAATCAGAGAATTACAAAGCATTTCAAGTTCAGCCAATTGTCAAAAGTCATCTATCATTACAACTTCTGTGCTGTATACATGTGCATGTCTACCACTGAATAGAGGGAAGGCATCTTCCAGAAAGAAAGGAAGACTGAAGTTACTGTTACAAAGGCAAATGAAACTAGCTTCCAATACGATTAATTTGGTTTTGATTTGGCAAAAAAAGTGTCTCCAATAGCTAGTCTCTGAGTCATTCTTCACTTTCCTCATAGGAGGCTACACTTTCCTTCCTGTGGTAAAAGTACGTCTGGTGACTCAGAGGTTATTTGTCTTAAATATTGACCACTGAACTATTTTACATACCTTAGTAGATTCACAGACTCAAAGGAGCAATATCAAAGACACAGAAGAAATACTTACTTGATTTTGAACCACAGGAGGGGGCTATCTGACCATTTGGGCATGTGCACATGTTTGGTCTAGAGCAAAATCCATCCCCACAGGAATGTCTGCAGATTGCTATAAAGAAAACATAAATGCCTTTAAAATATATTTCAAAAACCTCAAACACTGTAAAAAGACACTTGGTAGAAAATTCAGTACCATAACAGCAGATGCCAAAACAGGTTCCTCTTGTTCATCTGCATCTTTATAGGGGACAACTAAGACCCAGACCAGCATCATCTGCTATGAAAAGGTCTGGGAACAGGCCACACTAGATATAGGGAGATTTCCTTGGAAAAGTGAAACAGTTGTCCATTTACCAGAGAACTCCTGGAGGAAGGATGGCACTGAGGCAGCATTACAATGCTTCCTTTATTTCTGCCCCAGACACACACAAGCACAGTAATTCCCAACTGACAGCATGCTGCCTCAGTATCTCTGGACAGAGTCTTATCAGCCTTAGGCAAAGTGCTTTTAGGACTTACTTCTGGTAGGCTGTTCCACTACACAGGATATAGCACCACAATGCATGTATATACATATATGTACATAAATATACATATCCCTACACCTACATTTCAGGGATAGGGTCCAAACAAGCAGAGAAAATGTACTTGCTGGCCCAGTGCTGTTGCCTTCTTCCATTTACTTAAATAGATTGACATATTCCACAGCTACTTGCTCCGAAGAGCTCACACACCCCTTAGAAGCCTTTATTACAGACTTAGACAGAACATGTGGATAAGATTAATCCTTTGTTAAATACTGGTATCACTTCACTGCATTGTAGCCCATAAACCTTTTATATTAGTTTAGTATATTTAAAATGGTAAAGAAATTATGTACAGCTGCTATTGAAAATATATAGAAACAGTTCAGTTCTAGTATACAATTAAAAATACCCTGACCCAGAGGGACAAAGATAAACCTCAGTCATAACACATAACTAGACTAACTTACGGACTATGCATTGGTTTCCACCAGGTAAGGTTTTCCATCCAGGGCAACAGTAGGCATTGTAACGTGATCCACACACATTTGGTCTGGAAAAAAAAGGATGAATTCTTATTTTTGCTCAGAAATACATTTTAGAAGTAGAGGCATAAAAACTGAAAAAGTAAATCAGTGTAATATACATTTCAATAATTAAATTTAGAAGTGTTGTATGTTCTTAGCAGAACTGTATGCCTGTGATTGTTGGGCTTTTTAGGTAACATACACTTTTACAAATTGGAGATTACATTACAAACATAAAATCAAGTCAGTAGTATCTGAACAACAGGAACAGAATGCACAAAATTTGTCTCATATCACTCTGTATCTGGAGAAGTAACCATACAGGTTTTTGAGCAAAATTCCCATTTAAATACAAAATGTGGGATCACATCCATCATCATTAATGAGCACAGAGGAAATCTAGTGCTCTTTGAGTGATAATTTTTAAGCTTCACGTTGCTTTCTCTTCTTTTCTCTAAAGCACTATTACTGTTCCCTGTTTTGTCCATGGGCAAAACCATGTATGTATAAGTGAAACATGCCAACCAGAACATTAGCCAAATAAATGAGTCAAAATATGTAAATTCTTTACTAGGAAAAATTACTTACTACCAAAAAAAACCCAAAGATGTATGGATGTATGGAGAGCAACAGATTCCCATAAAACGAGTATGAGGGGGCTACTGCCTTCCTTAAAGGAGGGATCCATAGAAATTTTTCTTTACAACCCTTTCCTTTCATCCACATTTACCCTGGAAAATAACTTTATAACTGGAGTTTACAATAAAAGCTGACAGGACATGACACTATTCCTATCATGATTTTATTGGTAAAAATAGAAATGTTGAAATTACACAATGCCCCCCACAGATAATAGATGTTTGGGTTTTTTTTTTAATCTATCTTGTGCTATTTATTTAATCCATTTATCTGTGCAAATAAAGCTAGTAAGAATAGCTTCAAAAATGGGAAGATGTGCCTTCTTTTGTTTTACGTTTAATAACCCTACCAAAAGAAAATTTTACAACCTCTATTAATATTGTGAGCAATTACTCAATCTACTAATGCAGCTAGAGCTAGCTATAATATAGAAACTATATAGAGAAACTGCTTTATTAAAATATTGTATACAGGTTAGAGACAGATTTAAGTGTTTACACTTTTAGGAAAGGCCTTCTACTGTTTTGTCCTTGGTCTTTCAGAAAGTTCTTCATTCCTAGTAATGCAATGTCTGAGTAAACAATAGTTACCTCATATGGTGAGGCAACATAAGACAAACAATCTCAATATATACAAACATTTCTTTATACACATTTTCTAACTAACAGAATTTTTATTCTGTATTTATTTAGGGATATGCATTGCTAATGCAATTTCAAGTATTCTTATTACAGCAGTTCCAGGGACACCTACTCTTTCCAATTACATGTTTGGCCTGAAGCTACTTAAGTCAAAGCAAGCACTGCCATTACTTTCCACTGGTTCTAGATAATTACAAAGTGGTAACTGAGATGAATGTAAGCAACACAATTGGACTTGTTGCAGGGCCCATTTCCCTTCCTGCAACTGGTGTTAGAGACTCAAAGTCTTATTCATTTAATTCCAATGTATTCAGTTTTAGTAATGCCAGCTACTTCCCTGCAGGGCTATAGCCATGTAACTTTCCTAGAGTTCTCTGTTCATCAATGCCAAATGTTCTCCACGATCATCTGCCAAGACAGACTGGCAAGCAGACAAGTGAGATTGCTTTTCACCTTCTCCAGTCAGAAGAAATAATGGAACTTATTAAGACAGACAGAGTGGGTTTGTTGCTACCTGTTACAACCTACGGGCATAAACCACCCGTTTCCGATTCCGGTTGGAGAGAATCTCTAAAAGGCTGACCATAAAGTCATGCTTATGTACCCTGTCAAATTTCAGTCTCAGCAAGTACATGGCTTTGGGGACCATCTGGTCCACGTTAAGAGTCAGCAGCAGATTTCTGTGTCACACAGAAACCTGGCTTTAAAAATCTGTTTCCAAAATGGGACTCTGGGAAACCTCGATGTGCCAGCAACCATGAAGTCAGAGACCCTGAGAGCAGTGAAACTGTCCACAGAGCAGACTAAGCCATACACCCAAGAGGCTCCAACTCTGATGCATCATGCTTAGCTTTGGGGGAAGGAAAAAAAAGTCATCAAACTCTACTTCCATGGAACAGTTGGAGCTGACAAGTGCATTTACTAGTAGAACACTTTTTCATCAGAAAGCTGCTGTCTAGCTTATAAAAGAAAACTACATTGACGTCTGAACACTATTCTTTTGAGACGGAGTGTTCTTAACTTGTGCATATTTGTAAAATGTCTTTGAAAATAATCAATTTTGAAAGTGAAATTCATTGATATTTATGAGGTGATCAGACACTATAGCAATAAATCCTCGCAAATAAATAAAGTATTCAAGGTAATAACAATTTTCCTCATGTAAAATCATGGAAACCATCAATTAAATTGTAATGGCTCTATCGTGGTAATTACTTTAAACAGTTACCTACTGTTGTGCTAAATAGAGCATTTTTCCTGCCGATACCATAAACTATAAATACTGAAGCATTTTATATTCTTATAAAACTGTTTTCCTGAACAGCACTACAAACTGAGTTCAGTTATAAAATCTGATTTGTAATCAAAAAATAAGCAAAAATGCATCTGTACATCCTCAAACCACCTACAGCACCCTCCTTTCACTCCAAAGCCTAGAGGAGGAAGAGAACATCTCAGAAGAAAGCTGGTCCATTGCAATTTGAAAAAAAGACAAGTCTTTCATTTTATTTTAGAGTCACTTAATGAATTTGTAAAATATAAAAGGATTTCTGTAATGGTATGGTGCTGAGAGACAGGATGGCTGATGCCCAGAGTCTTATCAAAGAAGTCCAAAGTAAACAAGAAAGTACGTCTTTGATTAATGATACGCAAGTACAAATTGAGTAGCAAAGTCATTTGAATAATAATCAAAAGACATTAGTCATCAACTAGAAACATCTTAGAACAGCAGAGAGAAAAAAGTTCATCTGGAAATTCTGATAAGTAACACTTGAGTGATAGATATTGCCAGCATCTGTGCACACCAAGCCAGAAGACATCCTCTTCAGAAACAACCACAGGGATCCTACACCCCCCGTAAGAAGTAAAGCCTTGTCTGTCCTTTCCCCACGTGTGGGGACAGAGCCTGGGCAGAACTGCGGCATCAGCTCCTTCAGATGAACACACGTGGTCCTGCCACTGACATCATCTCACAGAAAGGATCAACTGGGTCTGTGCCTCCCTTGCTACTCTTGTTTCCAATGCCCTGTCTCAGCAAGGACGTGCGGCTGCCTGGCTCTCCCGAACTGCACACAGCGATTTGTGCAGCCGGCACACAAACGTAAAATCATGGGAAGCAAATCATGCCAAGATTGGCAGAGCTTTCTTATCAGATATCACCAGGCAGCGAGGGTATGTGACGGCCGGAGAAGTGAGGGAGGTGTTCAAAAGCCCTGTGTGAAGCCAGCAGCAGAGAACGCCACCCAGCCCGGGAATGGTGGAGGCAACTGCGGCATGGTGACTGTCCCCTCCAGGGTCCCGGCACAGACACAGCTGGAACCCCGTGCTGCAGCTGCCTGGGAGGCCTGCTAATTCTGCACATCCCCACTCTGCCCTGCCTGTGACCCCTCAAGGAAATTACAGCCCTCTCCCGAAGAAAGTATTGCCCATCTGCAGCTCCCATGGGAGGAAGAGTTTCTGGCACTGCTCTGAGCAAAGCTTCAGGCAGAAGTTTTGTCAGCAGCACTGCCATGCACCGGCCAACGCTGGCGTAATCCGGGCTGAAACAAAAACAAAGCACGGCTCTCAAATAAATTAGACAGAGACCAGACAGAGTGGGCAGAGAACAGCTGAGTGAGTAAGAGAGACAGCTGATCGCCACTCAGAGCTGAGATGCAGGGATACTGGGCAGGGTTTCTAACCCCTCCCTCAACTCACTTTTCCTCCCCCTAGGAAAACACACAGGGATTCTTTCTTGCAAGAAGACATTTCATGAACAACTTCTATTAACTATTTGGCTGCAGTGGCTAGCATATGTTTAACATAATGAAGGGACCCAGTTTTCTGGCAGAAGAGGTAAAATTTAAAGCAAGATCATCAGCCAACAATTACTTTTAGAGAAGCCTTTGCCTATTTTTCTTCTTACGTAGGTAACTCTGGTACCTGCTAAAACTGTACACAGAACTATTTGCTGATCATTTCCACATAAAAATTGGAGTGATGCTTCCATTCCTGCACTGGGAATCAAAAAGAATGACAAACTGCACCTGAAAAAATGGGAGAGACTGGCCTTAGAAATGTGGTTGTCTAAATCGGAGTATAACCAAAGTATTAAGCAATAGCAACTAAGGCTTCAGATTGTGAAGAGGAAGAGCTTTTACTAGTAGCTAGAGATAAAATCAGATCTATACCTTTTGTTGTATAACAGCTTTATGTACCTACCTAAACTTCTCAGTGTCTCAGCGTAAATACTAAATACACAGAGTGACTCAGCTCAGCTGACTCCACTGGAGCTTTACACGGCTTTCCCATAGAATCAAGAACTTCCATCACTAAAGATACTCCAAACTTTAGTGGACACAGCCACGAGCAAATTGATTTAAGTTCACCCTGCTCTTAGCAAGGGCTGGACCACATGGCCTTCCAAGATGTCTCCTCACATAAATGACAGAAGCCAGGTACTTCATGCACAAATTAGAGGTCAATATCTAAAGCACCTCCCTTTAGCTGGCTGGCACCTACCCTCCCCTCCAAGGAGCCACAAGGAAAGCAGAACTAGGAAGGGAAGATCTGGTTCATAATGGGATGCAGCAGCCAACAGCTACAGCACGTGATGGGCAGCTGTCCCAAGCCACCTGCAGCCCTGACACACACCACTCTGCATCAAGAGCCCAGAGAAGAAGCCTAGTTGTGCTTTCAACTCACGACTTTCAGAGAGTACATCCACAAACTAAGAAACTTAACTGTGGATGGGATAGAGCAAAAACCACAGACACAGGTCTGCATTTAACATGCATAGGCCCCATTTCCAGGCTCCCCAAATAGTTTAAACAGGGATTGCTTAACTGTAGTTTAGATAAATATTATAAAAATTGGATGTTTTTATCACTGTGCCCTTTTTCATCATTCAGTGAAGATTATTAAGAGAACTCTTGAAGCTATTTCAATTGTATAAAAAGAAAGTCTAGGAAACAATGCTAGACTCTGGAACAAACAAAAATTTAGCTTCTATTAGCCTACAAAGAATAAGCATGCATTTTTAAGCAAAATATATTTTTTACATACAAAGGATTGTATCTGATGTACTCATTTTTACACTGCAATAAGCAAACCTATACCATGCAGAGAGCCTAATATGATAACTGTTTCTCACTCTGACAGTAAGGATACCGCTGTCCCACAATCCTGGCTCAGTTCAACTGAAAAAATAACACGCTGAGCAGCTCTACGGGTATCTTTGGCTCCAGCCTATGTGCAAGTCAAGAGTTCAAAATGACATACAAGTTTCCTGCAGCACCACTGAACACTTTTCTAACCCCAATCTCCACCACACTGTGACAGCTAAATACAGCAATCCAACAACAGCATTTGACATTAAGTGAATTCTTCCGTACTTGCTCTGAAAATGTGACCATGTCTTTTGCAGGGACACGCTCATCTAACCTGACAGCCAGGCATTGTTCTTATTCATAGCCAGGGACAGACGCGTTTCTGGCATGTATTCCTTCATTGTTCCACTTGAGAATGTCAACGGGTCCAGTTCAAAACCCAATCTACACGGCTGTGTAAGGCATGTAAAGTACAAATATGTCACCACAAGAAACTATCTAGCAGGCCAGACAAGTAGAGAGGGAAAACAGGAGAGATCCATCAGGTACTTTCTTAAAACAAACACACACACACACAAAAATCAAATAATAACACCACCACCCCCCCAAACAAAAACACATAAAACAAAGAAAACAAAACCAAACCAAACAAACAATACATAAATTCAGTGGACAAGTAATCATAGCCTTTTCTACCCTGGTAGCACTAAACAGCATCCTATGGGAAATGGATGTAGCTGTGGGCTAGGACAATGCTTAGCTCTCCAGAAGTCACTTCCAACAGAGGAACAGGGAAAGACCATTTCCCATCTCCAGCTCTACTTCCCACACCCACCATGTACCTGTTAATGACTATCAATGAAGGCAAACCTCTAACAGTTTCCCAAGGGAAAGCACAGGGCAAGCTCAGGAATTCTGCCAGCCTGCACCGTGCACCAAGCTGAGCAGCAAGCAGCACAAGGGTTGGCATGGGGCACAGTGCCCAGCCAAAGCCAGGGCTAGCCAGCCCCTTGCTGAGGCCTTCCTGGAGGCTGTGGGATGTGCTGGTGCCACCCACCATGGAGGAAATACAATCCTTTAGGGACTCTCATAAACCTGACACTTGCATCAATACTTGTCAGTGAACGCCCTGAGGTGTTAAGCAATGCTATTAACTTGTGTGTTAAGTGCTCTCCCTCAGGCTACTGGAAGATTCATTTTAGGTAGGAAATCAATGTTTCTCATCCTCCCTTCACTGCACACTGTATCCTACCCCCAGCCTCTCTCCTTGCTGGGACAGTGATTCCATGTTTTCAAAAGGCCAGTTACCTGCATGTCTGCCATACGGAAACAGGAAAACCCTGTCGATACAGATCCCACTGTTTTAGTTCACCTTGTCCCTAGCAGACACTGGTAATTTACTCTGTATACAGGGAAGAGAAAAAGATGAAATATTAGTGGGAAAAACAAAGAAGGAGAAAAGAGACAGGAAAATAATGTTCCTGAAAGGAAGCAAATTTTACTTTGAAACCTCAGCTGAACATCACTGGATATTCTGATGTCCTCCAGCAAAACATGAGAAAGAGGGAAGCTTGAAAAAGAGCATGAAAATGATTAAGACTGTAGACAAAAGAACTGTGGCTTTCATTTGGTATTTCTGAGGCTTTAATGGTCATGAATCATTTCATAAAATGAGAAATAGAAAGGAAAACAACAGATTCTCCAGCAAGTCAACATTAAAAATATTCTTCCAGATAAAAGCTAGAACTCCTTCATACTTCAGTGAAGATCTATAAGCAAAACCAGAAGGCAGAGGTTTTAATTTAACAGGCTACATTTTACATCCCTACGTACCTTTCAAAGAAAAGCGTAACTTTACTGAACTGTCACAAAAAAGCAAATGATTCTTCTCATGCCTCTGTCTGCACACCAACCTTAGCATGAATGAGGATGTTCAGTAGGTCTGAAATCTTTTTATAAAAATTAAGTAGAATAAAGTGGAAAAGTTAGAATGGGTGAGCAAACAACCACAGGAGACATCCACAATACAAGATCGAAAAGCCCCAAATACATTTTCCAGCACAGTGCAATGGTTAATTAGAAACACTCCAGGCCACAATTGTTCCACTCTACAAAAATATTTACTGAGTCTGGGGAGTAAGACCAAAGTGACAGACATGCATCTATATCCTCTTCATCTTTAGGGTTCAGCAGGGAGATGACAAAGAGAAATGAGATGGAAGGCAATCTTATTGCAAAACAAAAAAGCTAATGATTAATTTCTTGCTATTTCTATATGTACACAATCGAAGACCTCAAGCTCCTAAAGTCTTGTTTAAGTGAGATGGCCTCCTATTATCCAATACCTACTACATTTCTACCAAGAGGAAATTTTCCTGGTAATTCATGTAGCTAAGTATTTGGGGTCTTTCCTTTGGGTAGTACTGTAATAATAATCACAAGTTGCTTGAGTACATGAACATACTTAAAGTGACCCTTGTCAAAACTTGTATTGAAGTTCATATACTAAATACTGAAGTTTGCAGGATGGAAGATGAATGACAAAGACTGTCCTAAGTGAGCAGCACTGCTGAGAAACACACCACAGGAAAGGAAAATAAGCATATAGGACAACAGAAGCTGCAATTTTATCTGATAAGGGTGACTGTAAATTAAGTTTACAGACAGAGGGACCATCCCTGCCAAACCCTAATCCAGTGATCCTCCCATTGCTCCCAAAAATACCGATAGCAGTCCTATGCTTACTTCAAGTCTGCATCCTCAAGCCCAGAAGTTGCACACAGAGTAGCAGCTTACCCAGTTAACAAGGCAAACAGACCCAGATGTTGACTGAATCTGCTGAACAACTTGTGGAACCACCAGTGAATACAAAATGTATCCAGTTCTGTGTAACAGGGCAGAAGTCTGCTTTTATACATCTTTGGTAGGCTCTCCATTGAAGAAAGCGCAGCTGTGTTTAGCCAGCGTCTAAATTGTGCCTCCTCCACACAATTCTCTCTGGAAACCTGCACTGAAAATTACTGCACTCTGCTTCAACAAGACAAGTGTGTCCTGTTGCACTGCAGGTGCTGTTCCTCCTCCCAACCCTTTATGCCTCCAGTTTTTAAAGACAGTACACCACCTGTCCTCCATCCATAAAAGTTCAACCAAACACCAACAACCACATCAGAAAGTCTCCAGAAAGACACCAACATACATAAAAGTAGACAATTGCATAACAAATACAAAAAAAGGAAATTATTACCTGGAGCACAAAGAAAGAAACAAAGTAAATCCATGACATCTCTTGTTTTCTAAGTAAGAGCTGTAGGATTAAACTGTTTCTAACCTGTCAAGCAATTAAGTCAGTCACAATCAGCCTTACACAGGCCCCCTCAGGACATAGGTCAGCAAACTACCTTCCTGTGATGGGACACAAAGTGACTAAACCAATGTAAATTCTCCACTCACTCTGTACACGAAGTACAAACCCATCACAGGCCAGCTGTGACTGGATCAGTATATCAGGCCAGTCTGATACAGCCAAGAGCTGTGTAGATAACAAATAAATAAATAAATAAATAAGAGTGGAAGGAAAATAATTATATCAAATCTCCTGATCTTCAACATTGGCAGAGTTGTGTTTGGTCACAGGAAACCTGCTTCATCTCAGTTTCCCAGGCCAATTTTACAGTATTTCCCAAACAATCATGTTTCATACAGTACATCATGAATTACTGTATTGTTTATTGTAGCTTTTTACCTCTATTTACACTATTTGTGACCTACTATCATTAAATGACAATAAAGTATTTCTCAATGTATTTCAGGAGAGACACATGGCACTTCAAAATCAGTGGCATCCAGCTACAATATGATATGAGGAAAGATCACTGAGGGGAAGACTGGCTAAGCTTTTGGTAAGAGAATCACATGTGCCTCAGAGGCTCACCAGTGGAAGGAAGACTACAACAGTACTCACCTGGACTTTGAACCATAGGATGTTTTTTCCCTGGCATGTTCAAAATCAATCAAGTCCTAATTCTGCACTACAAACAACACAGACCCAGAAGTCTATCCCCATGGCTTTGAAAGAGATGGTGTGCAAATGACATGATTTAGAAATCTAAATTAAGAGTACAAAGACTATGAAGCCCTAAAGATTACTTACTTTTTACCATTTTTCTTCAGGCTGAAGAACAACATGGAACTAGAACAAGAATGCTAGTACAGGAGCTTTGCACTGCTACTGGCTCTGGATAAAGCAATCCAGTACAGATTATTGTCAGACAGCTTTCAACAAATGCATTTAAAAAATTCCACATAATACATGTGAATTAGTATGTAATCAAAACCTATTGTGGCAGGCAGGGGAAGACATCTATATGATCGGAACTGAAAATAATGTGTTATTCCCTCTTTAAATATTAGCCCTTCAGCAAGTGTTAATAACAGCTTTTGCCAGCCACAGAATAGATTCTGTGCTGGCTTTTTGCTTGATTCTGTCTCCTTTCCCTACTCCTCATCCATACCTCCTGCTCCCCAGACAAAGTCACACCTATATCAAATCACATCATACAAAAGAAAAGAAACATGAACATGGGACACAGTGCCAAGATCTATGAACTCACTTTGCTCTAAAACTAGATTTCCAAGGATCATGCAATAACAAAAAACAGTATCACAACCACTGGCAAATAAATTCAGAGAGGTACAAACTAATCAGGAGCTGCCAAGGCCTTCAGGTTTTACACTAGGGTGTGCTGGCATAAAAGTTCTTTGTCCTGCCTGTAAGCTTTACCCATAAGGCACAGAGGACTGGAGACAGGCCAGCCTTGCCACCTGGAAGCCAGGTGGGTGCTCCAGCACATCAGATATTACAGCAACCCATGTGTATTTTTAATTAAGTCCTTTATTCCCAAGTATTCAGGCTGCCTCCCCGTGTGCAGAGAGCCCCTGACAAGGTGTGGCACCAGCAGCTGCTCAGAGGTGTGCAGGCCACAAGTGGCAACAAAAATGTTTGAGGTTTTTCAGTATAAACAAATATTTACCAGTACAGAAAGTCTGCTTTTCTTCAGCAGGGTTTTAGTGGTAATTATTGGTTTAAAATGAAAACCAGAGGCCTTAATTATATAGTTGAACACTAAAATTGTTATAGATTTATAAGATTTATGCTATTTCAGAAAGCACTGATGCATAAAAAGGGTCAAATCCAACCAAGTTCACTCAAGTAAGGATAAGAGTAAAGTGGTCTTCACTTGAGATAACCAAAAGAAACTGGTCCAAAAAACCTCAATCTCCTGTTGAGTCCAGGACTTACATGAATCATTTCAGAGCCAACTATTCTGTCTGCAATATTCACTATCATTTCAACTTAATAAAAACAAAGAAATTAAATCATTCTTGCACAAATACATTTAATTAGTCTCTTAATTAGAAACGTCATGATTGAACTCTTGAAGAAATTTTAGTTCTTTCAAAATTTCTGGTATTTGTTAGACAAATCATTGCTTTCTTTGGTCATTATACTGAGAAGAGATTGATAAACATGACAAACATCATTTAAAATATTAAGAACAGACTGATACTGATTAGTGTTTTAAGTCATTGTCCAGCATCATCAGAAAATGGGAAATCCTAATTAATTCTGAGATCTTTAAGCACAATACTTCTTGTATTCAGACAAGTACCAATCAAATCACCAGTACATTACTTTTTTGCTTTATATTAAAATGATTGAAACACATATAAACGGTTGTCTTCAGGTATATGTTGTTTATAAAGAACTTCCCATTTGTAGCCAGTTTGTTAGGGTCTGTCTCTTACATAAGTTTGACACTACATTCTTTCTTGAGTGGTTAAGGGGTAGCAGGATAACGACTTCATGCCTTCTAATTCAATACAGTAACATCTGTGATAAAGTTCTGGGGATCCAGAGGATAAGAGTCTCAGTAACAGCTTATTATTTTAACTTGTGGAATCACAATGGATTCCAGCACATTTCCATGAAGGGAGAATCTAGTTATATCTTTTAATAATTACAGCCTTTATTCCAATTGCTTTCTGATCACTTAGAGGCATCAGGCACTAGCATATAAATATACATTACCCTACACCAAACACAGATGGCATTACAAGGATTTCACTTCTAATGCCTTCATAGCTGGCTCAATTTAAACTGCATGAGCAGCAAGCTTTAAGTCTTAAAATGAGAACATAAGAGGCATTTCCAAATAATTTACAATTGTTAAAATTAAAATATACTTCTAGACTCACGTTATCCATTCAGACAGCTCACTGGCATAAACAAAGAGGCAAAGGTCACACGGAGGAAAGCAAACATCTCCTGCATCAACAGCTTGCAGTCAAAAATGTTAAGTTGGAAAAGTCATGAGAATTGAAACAGATCTTTGGCTTCTTCATTTTAATGTACAAGATCAGTCAGTATTTACACACAGACTAACCTCAATACTTTCAAATGCTAAAAGACTTCCAATAGTCACAATCAAACACACAAAAAGCCTAAATATAAAGGGTTTTCTCTAAAAACATAAGCCCATGCTGCTCACAATCAGAGGAAGAGTTCATTGCAAAAGGAAAAAATTCTTAGTTAACTACAATAACATGAAAATAAAGTTTCCCAGCATCTGTTATGACTTGTACTACAACTATCAATTCCCATATGTATTTGTACTGATGAACAAGTTAAAAAAAATAGTATGTCTTCTTGTAAAATCATATTTTTAGTGTTTTAGTCCTCCAATTACAATGAATAATGTATATACAGTTCCTGTACATTCAAAATACATTTTCCATCTGTCCTTCCAAAGAATTGTTCCAACCTTGTCTGTTAAAATGACAATTCTCTTTATTCACATTGTACAGCAGAGTATCACACCTAAGAAAGTGCTCACAACTTCTAAACTGGAAATATCCAGCAGGATTCACCCAACAATTATCAAAATAACTGTCCTCCAAGCAATGTAAGAACTCTACACTCAGCCTTAAGTCAGGGTTACAGAAAAAGTCTAACAAGAAACCAAACTATGAATTTGTTTTGTCTTTACTGTATTTCAGATTATCTGGCAAATTATTACTTTCTTGTTAAGAATCTCATTCAGATTTGTAGTATTCCAAGTACTTGACCAACATATAGAATACCTAATATGTATGCTTCCATTATCTCAGATTTCCAGATTACTAAGTAGATACATAATTCATAGATCACACACAATTCAAGGAAGAATTATTGCAAATTACACAAAACATAGAAGGCTTCTGTTAAACAGAAGAATCAACTCATAAGATTAAATACTTACCCTAACCCATTTTAAATTCCAAAAATAATTAATACTTGAAATATCATCCCTTGATGAACAATTATTACTGTCTAAACAGCATAGTTTAGAGTAACAGTTACATACACTAAGGACATTTTATCCTCAGCTAACATGCCTCTAACTTCTACCAAGTCAGCACAGTGTGCCAGATGGTGTACTCTGTGCCAGTGGGCAGAAAATGGTGTTTATTAGTTTTATATTAACTGAGAGGTCTATAACAAGAAAGTATATTAAAACACCCTAAAGAATAAAGGCATTTCCTGATAAATATTTTTCCTTATCATCCTCTGTTGTTCTCAATGAGTCCCTCAAACTTTACTATACATCCTTCTCACCTTCTAGTTTTTGTCACACCTACTTTGGATTTGCTTCGTCCAACTATTTCTTCTGCTACAAAGAAATGAAATAAGAGAGTCTGATCCCACAAAATCAGATTCATGAAATCCAATGCTGACAGCTTGCATTCATTTTTGCAGCATGTGGACCTAAAAACATAAGCCTTTTCCAATCAGGCAAGCATTAAAAATGCCAAGATTGTAAATCCAACTATAGGTAAGCAGGGCTATAGAAGTATGAAGAAGTTAGCAAGAAATTAAAGCATATTCACCAAAGCCTCTAACAATAAAGTTGTAATAGCTCCTTTTTGAGGAAATGGGGAAAACAGTTTGCATCTCTTACTGAAGCATAACTATTTTTATACAATCTTTGCTACATTTGTCCTGACAACTCAAAGATTTGGCTATGGGCTGAAAAGGCACATTGGAATACCTAAAAAAGGAACCCTCTCTTTTATTCACATATTGCAAGCTTTTCACCTTTACAGTGAACTAGATTTTCAACTGCACATGCACACAATGCCTTTCAGCTGACTTCACAACTGGTTTTGCATTGGAAAGGTGTTCCATTAGAACTGGGAAAAGTTTGCCTGATGCAGATCTACCATTTAGAAAAACCACTCTGCTAAGCATGTACCACATTTCACAAGAAATTAAACTCTTGTATGCTTGGGCTGACTCATACAAGTCCACCTGAGAGCAAGAGAAGATGCACATCACAAAAGATTCAAAGTGGACCTTTCCTAATGAAAGGGTGATGATGTGGGCCCCGGGCCTCATCGCTATCCGGCTTTATGCAAAGCAGAAGCACGGGATGCGGGAGGAATGCACAAGCCCGCAGTGTGTCTTTATCTAAAGCCTTCCGAGAAGATAAATGAGCAACTTCTGCGCTGCTGCGGCTCATCCTCACGAAGCATCGCCCACCCAGAGGTGGAGTAAGGCTGCAGCACACAGGGGACCCAGCGCCCTGTCCCGCGGGGGTCCGGGAGGGCGGCGGGGCTTCGTGCCCCGTGCCCTGGCGCTGCCCCGCGATGCTGCGGGCCATGTCCAGTGCTCCCCAGCCCAAACTGCTCCTTGGCATGGGCAGCCCCAAGAAGGTCGGGGAGCTCTCCCACACCCGCCAGCTCCCACTGCGAAGGGGCACTGGACATGGATACACATCCATGCAGGCAGATGTGCGCCGGCTGCCCGGCCCGCGCCGCGGCACCTCAAGAGGGGCCGGGCCGGCCCCGCACCTACCCTTTGAGTGCGTCGTGCCCACCGCCGTGCCCTCGCCTCTTGGCCCGGCTGGACCGGCTCTCCTTGGCGCTC
>WEIV01004001.1:215265-232612 GCA_013390005.1 Calyptomena viridis
GGGCTGGCGGGATGCTCGGCCCCGAGAGGCTCCCCGGGAGCCGCGGGAAGCCTGCGGTCCTGCCCGGGACTACGGGGCGCTGCCGCCTCCCTCCGCTACGGAGGCAGCCGCGGGCAGGCAGCGCTGCCAGCTCGGGTTACCCCTTGGGTCCCCGGCTCACACGGCGGCAGAAGCGTCAGCGCCTGGGGCAGCCGTAATGCTCAACCCAAACTGTAAGGCAGGACTGGGGGGCACCGAAGGAAGTGGACGCCTATGCCTCCGTCTAAAGGCACACATACACATATATGTGTGTGTATATATATATATATGTCTCCTAGAGGTGCAGCATTTTGCATCTACGGCTTGTGAAAAAAACCCCATAAAAGTATCTTGTTTCCCTTATAAGGAAAAACAGCGACGACGTTGGGTTTACCTTAGAGGCTGCTGCAGAATGAATAATGCACTTTCTAGTATCTGACATGGCACAGACACCAAAGTACTGAGCTCTTCTGTACATTCTCCTAAATCTCTACAGCCACATCCAGAAGAAATGCCTGCCTCATCCTTGTCGAGGAAAGGAAGAGAAGCCAAGCCCTGCAGTTTTTATACATGCTTTTGGATTGATTCAGAAAGCCCAAAGAGCAAACCACTACCACTCTCTGAAAGGTAGACAGTTATAATACTGAAATAACTGGGGAGAACACACAACACAGCATTTTAATAGTCAGAGTTCAAGCTCAAATTCCATATGATCCTGTCAAGTAGCTCTGTACCAGGATTATCCCATTTCAACATACGCAGAAAATACAAAACAAAAAGAAGAGCAAGTTGATAAGACTGAAAGTAAATGATACTTATACATTCTGGTGCTCCTATGCTATAAATATTTTGGCAGAAATGTTGGATTTCCTAATTTGCAGATATTTTAATATTTTGTTAGTTTTAGGCAGGTACTGATGGTAAGTGGTTCTGTATTACTGAATTGATGTTGCGAAAGCTCAGCTGCACAATTTTATTAGCAAGCAGCTGACCACCCACCCACAGCAGCTGCCAAACCACCCTGCCCAAAGAGAAATGCATGGTGTACTCTGCCACTAGTGCAGTATCAGGAAAAAAGGAAGTACTGTGTAGGATTTCCTAGTACCAATCTCTGTTTACAGCTGAAATGTAATGGTGACACAAAATATGACAGATGCTATATAAAATATGTAGTTTGAATCAGTGGTTTTTATATTACATATATAAATATGCATTATCCTTTTAAACATACATAGAAGTATTTGAACTATGTACTCACCACAATAACAGCTTTCTGATCCTTTTGGCTGATTTTTATCATCAAGAAAAGTGGTAGGTTCTGCAAATTACAAAACAGTCATTTGATATTGACCATTGGAAAGTCACTGTTTAACAGTTTAACATGAAAACTTTCAGATGGACATAATATACAGGTAAAATGTAGATGTGCACTGAGATATATGAGATATTAGCACAAGAAAGGAGTGATGGGATACAGATTATGCATCTTCAGTGTGTCTAAGCAAGGCTCAAGACTGTAGCCACCTACATCTTATACCATTATTTTGTAACTTGTAATAAATGCAGTTTGCACCACAGAAGCAGAAATTAGGGGTTGTGAATAATGCAAAATGTTGATTTTCCTGCTACAATCCAGCCGGATAATTAGGAATTTGATTTTTCAAAGTTTTTCTCATTTGTCCAACACATAAGCAGACAGAGAGAAGATTTTTTTTTTATGCTTATGCTTGTTGAAGAGAGACAATATAGCATTGCTTAAAGGATTTTGTTTGGGTTTTTTTTTTTTTTTGCAGTGTCAAATTAAACCTTGCTCAAAAGCCAAAACTGACCAGGATATAGGTGGAAGTAATTGTCCATTGTATAAGAAATTCAGGACGTATATACAATTCTCTTCCTTCACTCTCATCATGCATACAGCAAAATCTAAACATTTATTTAGTGAATGTAGAAGGTAAATATGTTTAAACAAAACCACTGCAAAAAGTGTTGTCAGATATTTACTAATTATGTTTATAATGTGAAGATAGAATTTACCAGTAAACAAGAGTGAGTTATGAAAGGAATTCTGGGTTACTATTTACTCAAACATTCTTTTGGCTTCAACATTTTCTGTTTCAACCACTTTGATTTTCTGGATGAGCTACCAGAAAAATAGTCTGTGTCACAGGCTAATGGGGTGACTTTCTCATATCTTCTAGGACATTTTATGATGTATTTTTTGGTATCTTGCATGGTTGCAGAAATGTGGATTACACTATATGAAGTAATGTTACACGATCTGTGGGCTGTCTGTTCATTAATCTAGTGAAATATGTAGCACATCATCAACTTCTGGTGTGTCATTTTAAGGAATATGATTATATATTAGAAGCACTTATATGGTTGACAACTTTAACATAGTGCCCACCTGGGTTCTCAAACCACGAGAAAAATACTTACAAGAAAAATAGTCACAAGCAAAAGACTTACAACTTCTGCTCTCTGCTGCTGAGCAGAGCTACTAATAAGTGGCTTTCCCACAGCCACTTGAGTCTTTGCAAACATTTGGACTCTGAAGAACATCTAGATAAACAGATTTCTATATGGCCTCCAAAACACTTACCATCCACTCGAAGTTTCACTCAATGGAAAAAAAAGCAACAAAGAAGCAATTATGATGATCCAGTTGATCACCTTTTCCTGGGACAAGCAGAAAGACAAACCCTTGGATTAACCAAGATCCAGAAGCTGAGAGATATTTGAGTTCCTTGATCAAACCATGGAAACTCAGAAATAAACAAGGCACAAGGCAAATAACACCATTTCTACAGGCACAGTGGAATTTTCTATAACAACTAACCCACTATTTTTTCTCAACGCTGATTCTTCCATTTGATTTTGAGGATCCTATAGCTGTATTTTGAAGGATGTAGATGGCATGGATTGTGATAGCAGGGCCCAAAATCCAGGGAGGATAATTACTGATTTATTATAAGAGGGAATGATAGAAAAGAAATAGATTACCCTTGCCAATTAGGTATCAGCTGGGGACCAATGATCCTAAATATTTACATAATTACACACACACACTTTAAACCAAGTCCAGTACATGCCTCTAGTAAGAGACATGCTACTGGCTAACCATGCCTTAGTACACCTCCCTGTGCTTCTCAACATCATGTACATCAATCATTTTATACTGTGCCTAAATTATTAAAATTTAACTGATTCTCAGAGACATACCTATTTGTTCTGTTATTTGGTTTCCTTAAAAACACTGAACTGAAATTTTCAGTGCTGGTGATCTTTGTGCTTAGCAGCAGTGATGCAAAGTACTGGTCTCCCTCCTTCCTGGCCTTTAGCTGGCCAGTCCTCTTCATCTTACACAAACACTCCTTCCTCTCCTTTTAAAGGATGCTTAGCAGAATTGTCATCTTTTACACAAATTGTTCTGAACTGTTGCAAACAAAAAATATTATCACCGGATACTGTGACAGAGTTGGGAGTTCATCACATGAAGTGGGTTTTTTAAATTTCAATTTATAGGAAATTTTGCAATAATTTAATTTTTTTTAATCTGTAAATTTACTCCAATCAAAGTGAGCAAAAATTAGTATGTCCATCTTACATATTTCTTTATTAAGAGAGCCTTGATTATGCCAATGAAAACAAATAGCGTGGGAAAGTTTTGGTGTGTGTATTTTTTTAAGTATGTTACAAGCACAAACAGTAATTACATCCAGAAAACCAATTAACTGGTTTAAATCTAAAAAAAAAAAAATAGGAACTCACAATAAAACAAACTATCACCCATTTTTCTTAATGTTGTTTAGTCAGACAAGCTGTGATAAGCAGCTATGGAATCCATTAATGATAGCTTTTAGGGGATGTATTTCACTCAAGACTTCTACTTCATTTTTACAAATGGTTTTATTTGAAGTTTTCAACTGTCAGCTGAATTTATAGTGATGGAGGAGGAAATCCAAACTACATTAACATATAATTCCATAATTCTTGATACTGTGCAAAGTGTTGGGCTAATATTTCTGTAAGATAAGAAATTAAAGATCTTTTTTGGCTCACACATTATGGACCTATGTGCTTCTGGGACAATTACAGTATTTTAGCTCAATTATATGCTAGATGAGCATAAATCTATTACATTTTTTTACATTCAGAACACATCTCTCCTACTTATGCCTCTATGGAATAGTTTTAGCACGGAGTTCATGTTGTTCTAAACAAAATAATACCTTTAATTTACAAGAACAAGGCAAATGTTATATCACCCCACCAAAAATTGTAGACTTGTCCTTACTAAGATCCAAACGAAACAGATACTCCTCTAAAACACCTGGATTCTTCAGTATCAGTGACAAAGAAAGTAAGTACAAGGAAACTCAAGATGGTCTAATTCAGACACTCCTTTCTCAGCACTATTTTTAGGGAATTTCTGTACCCTGTTCATAGTTGTTTTCATTTATAAAACTAGATTTCATTTTAAATCAACCTTTACCTATTAAAAGTGAAATTTATACGTCTCCATTTACTAAAGGCATATGAGATTACATTATCAGAGTTAGTCATGGGAGTCCTAAAGAAAAGATAAGTAAACTAGAAGAAATCCTATGACTTCTATTCTGCCTTCCAGGAAGGGGAAAGACAACCTATTTTTTTAAGGCTAGTGTTGAATAGAAATACAAGTAAAATATAGTGGATTTTTTTTTAATCCCAGTCTAATGCAATGCACATAGTGATATATTTAATTCCATGTGTACTGCTACAAAACCTGGTTTAACAATAGGAATTGTTTCTCTGACTTAAAAATAAAAGTTTTGCCTCCATGCAAGAAAAGGAATATATATATATACTACTATTTTCTGTCAGCTATAACACTGTTAAATTTAATGGGAACTTTGCCAGGCTAAGAGTTGCAAGCTGAGCTTCCTCAATCTTGCATTTGTCCCCAATGACCTCTTAAATCCCACCTGTAAACTCAGAAGCAAAGTGAAATAACTTTCATGGATTAGCATAAAATGCCAACTGCTGGGTAAATTTTCAAGCTAAAACATGGAGCAAAATGGATACAGCTTTTTATTTGCATTAATACATTCCAAGTGGGTGGAAATCAGTAACCAAGAGCCTCTTCTTGTAACTCTCACTTATGCAGAACTCCCTACTGACTCCAACAAAGACAGCTGAATCAGGCCCTACATTCCTTCAAACACTGTCAGCGAGGGATTGGGTGTCTCTGCCTCTGTTTTCATCCTAGTGTTCCTCTGGCTATGTGATGTCTCGGTTGGTAGGGAGTGGCCCCATGATGCAGTTGAAATAATAAAATAGGTAATAAGAGACCAGGGATTAGACTCTGAACCTACCACATTCCATTTGCAAGGCCCTTCCTTTGAGAAATAACACTATGAGAGAATTGCATGCACCTCTCATAGAATCAGTGATGAATTTAAGTCGGAAGGGACTCATGGAGGTCATTCAGTCCAGTTCCCTGCTCAGAGCAGGACCAGCTTAAGAGTAGGATGCTCAGGCTCTGTCCAGCCTTGAATATCGCCAAGGATGGACACTCCACCTTCCTGGAGTAAACTACTCCATTGTTTTACAACCCTCACTGTGATAAATTTTTCTTAATAGGAATTTTCCTTCCTACAATTTGTGCCTGTGCCTCATCCTACCACTGCTCAGCACCTACAAGAGTCAGGCTCTATCTCCTCCGTACCCTGAAGACAGCAGTAAGATCCTCCTTAGCCTTTGCTTCTTAAGTTTGAATGAACCCTCTGCTCAAAGAGCATTCCTTTACCCCCTAACTGTGCTGGTGGCCCTCTGCCAGGCTTGCTCCAGGTGTCAATCTTTTTGGGGTTTAGGAATGGGTGGGATTTTTTTTGTTTTGTTCTGTTTTTTTTTTTTTTTGTGCCAATGTGGCCAGAGCTGGATGCAGTACTAGAGATGCAGTTTCTAAAGTCCCGAAGGAGGGGAAGAATCACTTCCCTGCACTGACTGGTTGCATTCCCACTAACAAGCCCCATGTGGAGCTGGCCACCTCCGCTGCAAGAGTGCACTGCTGACTCATGTAGGATAGGGATGAGTCTCTGGCCAGCAGAGTTCAATACAGCTCTGATCTGCACTTTCCTTTATTCAGTAACTTTCCAAAGGCTGACTTCATTTCCTCAGGTTTTCTAGATACCAGTAAACTAAGTGAGGCAATCTCATCTAGAGTCTGCAATTTCTTACTGGTATAAAACCATTTGGGGATTTCCCTCCCACTTCGTCTGTTGAAAATATTAAAAATTTACTTACTGAGAAGCACTGAGGCATTATTTTGTCAGGTTCACAAGTTTCACTGGCCAGTCTTCATTGCCTCAAATTGTCCATCAGATGCAAGGTCTTTAAGCACCATGCTGGAGAGAACATGATCCATTTATTAATGCACACATCCTTAATATATTGCATCATACAATTCCAGTACTGTTACTTGAGTGTATTCAGCCCGCAGGCATCAATAGGAAATGCCTTATTAATTTATAGATTATTTTCTTTCATATTTAGCTCCTTCTCATTTATGCATTGGCTCGACTCACAGCAGACTGATCGTGTCCTAAAACAAATAACTATAAAGCATCTATATAATCCAAATCAATCAAGTTGCTTTTCTTTATAAGGAAACAGGAAATAGTAATTACAGTTAATTAAAAAAGATATTAATTTCACAAGTAACCAAATGAAGTAAAAGAAGCTATTTGAGTAGGAAGTTGCAAGAGATTCCACCTACTATGGCTCAAAGTGGAAATGAGAAAAGACAGGAAGAAAGATCTGCATGTTTTGCGGGGTTTTAAAACCCTTTTTTTCTTTCCTACAAAGAAAATCAAGATACAGGTGCAAGTTAAAATTTATTACTTAGAACACTTGAAATGCAAGTAACTCTTACCAGTTTCTAGTACAATTTATTGAGATTACATTTAAATGGGGGAAGCAATTCCAACATAAAAAAAAAACTTTAAAGCTTTTTAAAAAAATAAAGTTATTGCCTCTGAAATGTGCCTAAAGGTTTACAAATTATCGACACCAGGTCCACCCAAAATTGTCATTACTGTGATGAATGGGGTGGAGTTCAGAAGAGATTGGTCTGCTACATTTCTTTTTTAAAGGGACAGTTTTTGACACTTTGCAAATTTAAAACAAAGATTTTTCTAGCTTTGTGAATTCCTTTCAAAACCAAAAAAGTTCAGACAAATAAGAATGGGGGTCAAACAGGCACAGAGCCAGCAGAGGAAATGTCATCTGACACCCATGAGGGAGAGCCAAGGAAAAATACTCATGGGCAGGAGATGCTTGGGAAAAAGGACATCTATATCTATCTATCTATAGATACATGGATATATGGTAAGGCTGACTTTTCCCAGTCCTGTTCATCAGTAAAAGGAAGGAAGTGTAATTTTATGGATGAAAAGTGGATGATGTAAATAAGGAGATTCATGCTGCCTTTCCAAGATAAGGAAATCTCTTAGAGGCTCCAGTCTGGACATTTTATGATAAACTATTGGGAAAACAGTTTCCCTGCACTGCAATGATCTGGAGAAACTTCCTCTGGCACTGCAAGCCTAGTCCAAGCCCAAGATAATTTTTTCCTCTCCACTTATTTCAGGGGTCTTCAGAGCATGGCCTGACTTCGGTGTGGTGAACACTATTCCACCAGTTAAGCTCAGCTAGAGCAGTGAAGTTTCTGAAAACAGCCTATTACATGGATTCAAAAGCATTATGGAGAACTGGAAACAATTCCTGCCATACAACTGGCTACAAGGTTTTTCCTCCTTTTCAAATTACACAGTGCATGCATGAGGTTCTTTACCTACCTGGGGTTTTGTCGCAAACAGCAAAACAACAACAGGCCTGTGCAGTCTTGCTGACTAAATATTCAGAGTTCTGCACAGTGAAAATACAAAGAGAACTCCTGGAAGTGTTCTCTGAACCAAGAAATTGCTGCTTTTTAAATTTACTCCAACTTGTAAAAAGTAAGTCTTCAGAATTCACATATGTACCATGCTCTAATACACATGTTCAGAGACAAATTCAGAGCTAAATGTGTTATAAAAACAACTGTATGCCATTGTATCAATTCAGTAGATCACTGATGTGCATGTGCCAACAATGGTCATTCCCGAGGGAACCCTGAAAAAATTTGCTTCTCAGCACTTGAAATGTTATTAGCATTTTCTGTGTTATTTTCTTTGGTTTCCACCTTTTCCCCTCCCTTCCAGGGGTATCACAAACTTCATTTTAAGCACTTAGGTTGACTTAGGCAGCTCTGGTAGCTACTTACCCTGCTTTGACAGGTTTGTTTCATAAGCTGTACTTCCTCTTCCTGTGGTCAAAAATGGTATAGTACTATTTACGATAAAAAAAAATTTAAAAAAGAAAAACAGAAAATTTAAATAATTTAAAGAGAATATTATCAACTATCCTACTGGCTACACCCACAATATGGAAAACATTATTCCTGTGCTTAACCAAAGCCTACACTGGAGAAGAGAGCTCTTCTAACACATTTGGAACTAAATTCTGTGGTAACTGTGATTGAAGCACTAGAGTAGAAAGATAATATGAGGAACTCCTTTCATTCATGCAGAATGCAGGTGGGATTTAGCCCAGAAAGATTCTGGGAAGTACAACAGTGTGTTAATCTGCAAATCCCAGCTATAAACTGAAGTGAGTCTGCACTGTTCAACCCTACTCCTGAGCTATCAGCAGACAGCCGTGCTTCAAGGAAACACTCCCTGACAGCTGCCAGGTGTAGAAGTTGCTGTTCTTCAGATGATCAGCAAAATATGTTCCACAGTTGCCAGCACTTCTGCAGGAAAGCATTCAGCAGACAGTGTGGTGATTTAATTTATAAGGTTGTTCATGTTCCAGAAGCTCTGAGAAACCCCAAGTGAAACTGGCCTATTGAACAGCACAGAAAGCAAGTTCCAGACCATGCAACATTGCCATTCCCTACCAGGTCTAGGCAAACTGCAACAGTGGTGAACAGACACTCTGACAGCAAGGCAGAAACATGTGCAGCAAGTATTCCATCTCTTGGATGACTCCAGAACTTCATTTACCATAACTGGATCATACAGCTCTTGGATATGGCCACTTGCATAGTCATTTTAAGACCTGTTTTCCTTGTCAACAGTCTCATACTTCTCAAACTACAAAAGGGGAAGAGAACAACTATAAGTGTGAGGGAAGGTGTCCCATTATTAGGGATTTTAGCAAATATTTCTTATAAGTCATGTCAGACATTTGTGAACGTGACTGAGCACTGAAACAGGTTGGGCCATAGAGATTGTAGAGTCTCCATCCTTGGAGATATTCAAAACTCTGGGTAACTGGCTCTAGGTGGTCCTGCTTATGCAGGAAGAGTGGGACCAGATGACCTCCAGAGTTCCTTGCCAACCTCCACAGCTCCATGATTCTGTGCTCTGACAAGTAGGGACACCGGGATCACGAACTTCATATTGGAATCTATTAAATCACTTCCTCTCTAATACTTCCACTGGGACACAGTGTTTCAGTAGATTTTCTCTGTTTTGGAGACCTAGAATCATAAAGTCTGAATTCATACAGGCCAATTTCCCTGTTCTCCTAAGTACAAGAACCCAGAAGCCTTACTTTGACTTATGTTAAGCTGTGTTAAATTCTTAAATAACTACATCTGCTCCTTGGAGGAAGGTACTGGAATATATGCATGCCTGGAACTGCAAAGTTATGGGACTGTGACACAGACTTGACACAGAGAGCTAACAAATAGAACCCTCAAAGAAGAATTATAGCAATACCACCAAAGGGGGAAGGGAAACTCGTTCCAACTATCACGCCTCAGTGCCCATGTTGCAGTGCTGGACTAGCAGAGCTGGGTTGGGCCCAGCTGCAGAGTTGCCAGGTGTCAGGCAGGATGGCCAAGCAGCAGTGCATCCTGCCCTACTCAGGCCCATGCACTCCCCAAGGCAGGACCTGCCAGCTCTTTTGAGTAAAGAAACTCCTGCACCAGCTGCTTGCTCGTGTGCTTTTTACAGCTATTCGGATAATGTTTTTCAACATTACATATCATACCTGCTTCCTACATATGTACATGGGAAGGATTTTGATTCAGTTTGACTGTTAACGCTGCTGTTCAAGAGAAGAGTTAAGAACAAGTTAAACTCCCTGGCTGATGAATTGGTCACTGCTTCCCACAGGGACTGCTCAGACATCCGCAATGATAAATAGAGTCAAAGCCTCTACTGGCTCAGCTCATGTTTATTAGAACTATCTGCTAATGACCTAAAGGGAACAATCTTGAGAAGTGTAGGAAATAGTTTCCCCAGCTATTGGTTACTATAACATGCATCGCTGACACAGGCAAATAATCTCTTGTAAGAGCACTGCAGGAAGACAGGAGTTACGTTTTATGAAGGATTTTACTTTTCACATTTGGTTTCCTTCCAGTTTGGAAGGAAACTGAGATATTTAAGTTTTCCACAAAAGAAAAATCATGTGGAAAAAAGGCTGGGTTTGGATCTCCTAAACTGTTTCATTTCAATTTTGACTTTTTAGAGTTGCAAAAATTTACAAATCAAGACTGGTTTTAAAACAAGATGTTCTACACAAAGAGTGTTAAAATATTTTGATTCCTGGAATGTTTCCATCTTTCTTCCATAACTAAATATGAAAACAAACACAATTTTGTCAAGTACTTCAGGATAACTGTATTGTTTCAAATGGAAAATCGACTCTGTACTCCTTTTATTCCCCTTTCTTTTCTTTGAAACATTAGTCCAAAGCATTCTAGAAGAAAATGGAAAAGTGACTAGTGGGTAGTTTAAACAGAACAACTAGCTTCTGAAAAGTGAATCTTCCATCTATGTTTTTCTTAATACACTCTGTTTGAGCAGAAAACATCTTACAAGTTACCCTACCTTCTCCAAGGACATGGTATTAGCAAGCGATTTCAAAACCTTTAAAATATAGACTCCAGGAAGCAAAGAAAAATTTAGCCAAGAACTTACCCATTAACTATTGCTGAATGAAGCCTGTGCTGCACATCTGGATAGTGTTGATTACAGCATCAATAACTTGATCAAAGAACAAGGGAAATACTGGAAAAGTAGAAGTTTCCATTATGATCCTTTAGGGTCTTGCCTGTTTTCCACCTAGTGAAAAAGCTGCATAGTACACAAAATGGCCAACTGGCAAGTTTAAAGGAGGAACCCAGTCATTTGACAGACTCCATATGTCCCACAACTTCCACAGGCCTGAGCAGTGTTAGACACACTGAATCTGGCACGTGCCACAGAACAAACATACAGCAACACTACAGATGTGATTGGGTTCTGCTGGTGTTCCTACAGCCTTGGCTGCAGTTTAAGTCACTATTGAAACACCTTGTGAACACCTTCGAGGGCACAGAAAGTAAATGTTTGGTACATAGCTTTGAGATTTTTCCACATGTACTGATTTTAAAGCTGTGGGTGCAGTCTGGCCTTTAATTAAAGTCAACATATAAAGAACAATTTCACTTAGAGAGTTACATTGGCAATATACCAATCACTGAACTTGTTTCTCTATAGACAGAGAAGATGAGCAGAAGGAAGAAGTTACCAGTAGAATTTTGGTTTTTAGCGAATACTAACACCATCCTTAAATGTATGGTGATGAAGTGTTACATAAACGTACATGTGGTATAAGACCACTAGAGGGGAGTAAAGTAACTTAAAAGTGAATGTTTCCTCTGCTTGGTTTTGCTGTACAAATTGCATTTGCACATGGTAATTAACAGCTATAGTAAAGCCAGAGTATTAAAGAATTGCATTTGCTTAACATTCTAAGCAAAGTTGATTAGATAATTACAGTATTTCTGTACCATTGTCCCCTCTCACTAGGCTGCAGGCTGACAGGGAACATTCGTCATCTGGATGAAGCCAGAACACCAGGGGTGGCATTCAGCCAGAACATTTGGCAATAGACATGAATTTCTTTACTCGTATTCAGATTTATAAAGAAGCAATACTACATGATGGAAACAGACTCATTTTATCAAGTGTGAAAAAGGCATCGGGCTTAAAACCTTGCCTGGTAGGTAAGCCTGTACAGGGAGGAAAATAAGAACTTCAGTTCTCACATATATCACTGCCCAAGTCTACACAACAGTGAAATATTTACCCAACCAACAAGAACAGAGAGAAACATGATTAACTTGGAAGTGTGAAGTACTCTGCATTAGAATGCTGGGTGAAATCTCACTACAGCTGCAAGTAATGTGCTCCTGTATCACTGCCAGGTTACCATCGTCTCCATTGTAAGCCATCCACACTGTGGGAGACAGGACTGTGCAGTGAATCTGCACAAAAGAGCAAAATAAATTTCAATGGGAAATCTTAGCAACTCCCACAGAACAAAGGGAAACATGAGAACAGAGTTCCAACACCAGAAGAATGGCTTTGACAGCAAGTTTTAAGGATGAATGACCGAAATATATATATGTGACTGTGTATCTCAATACTTTTGGGAAGTATACCCAGCTTGAGATTTTATGGGAAAAGTGACACTATGCAGTAGTAAGTAGACCTCAAAACCTCAGGGGAAAGTACCAACTACAAAGTGAAATGAGAGGTAAAGAGGTAATGAGATATGAGATTCCAAAGGTGTTAAGGAAAGCCTGGGAATGCAAGCAAGCCAGAGCTCTCCTTAGTTGCATATCCACAGGTTACACTTCAGGAACTCGAATTTAATCATAGGAGTCTTGAAAGGCTTTCACAATGTGATAGGGTGTTTTGCAAAAATTGTAGTAATTGTGCAGAAAAACAATCAGCTGAACCAGACTGAAAACTATCAAACATGGTAGTAGGATCAAGATTGTTGGGTCTAATCTTCTATTTATCATTTGCTGTCCTATACCATACCTGCAAGAAAAATCAGCTAAAGAACATATAAAGAACAAAAATACAACAAGGAAAAGAGTACCAATGGATTCTGCTACTTTGAAGGTGTTGTTAAACAAAGTTTAAGCTAAATAGTGCTGAACTGCAATATCATTAGAATAAAATGTAATCTGGCTCCTATAGCATAAACAGAGTATTAAAAAAGGAATCATTTGAATCAAAAAGATGTAACAGCAGGTAATCAGTTCTTGAATAAAGCAGGTAAGTTCTTTCAGCCATATAACCTCGTGGGTGAAAATACATAGGGGACTTAAGAGATCATTTAGTGACTCTGCTACAGTCTTGGCTCAACTATACAAGTTCAACCACATGTATTGCAACACTACATCCCTCTTTCTGACTAGTCTCAGCTGTCCAGTTTCAGGAGTTGCCACCCCCTATCCTAGTGTGTTACTGCTTCATTCTTTCCTACTGACATTGTGAGGAAGAAGGCTGAGGAACACTTTTGACTAAGACATGTTGAGTCTTGGGCTAAGTATCATCTTGTCCCTTGAACTATACTCACCAGGGAACAATTGCTGCTATTTGGGTATGGATCTTCTCTCCAAGCCCCTGCAGTTGATTTTCATTAAGGAAAACTTAAAACCTCCTTGACAGCTCTGGAACTCTCTGGAGTTGTCAGTGCAACAAGACACACAGTAAACATTAAGTGAGTGACGATTTAATTGAATCATTACCTACATCTGCATTCTCACATACATTCCAATTTTGGTCACCAAAGTTGCCTAGTAGTATGGTGTTATATGACACAACTGAAAAAACAACCAAACCTACCTGGGCACCCAACATCCACATTTAAATATCCTCCCTTTTACTAGATGGGATTGGAAAGATTCTATCCACCCACTTCACTTTTGCCACACCTGCATAGCATCTTCCTGCTCCAAAAGAGGCTAGGAGCCTGCTGAAGAAAACTCCCCTGGTTTCCTCACTGTAGCTGGGATCTGCTGCACCCTCAGCTTTCTCCAGAGCAGTCAGGAATGTGGAAGATCCCTCCTCATCAGTATGGCCCCAGCTTCTAAATTAAATATACAAAAATCATCAATTGTTCAAATCCTTAACAGGACTAGGATCATTAAGTACTTCATTCTGCACTGAAACCACTGAGCTTTCTGAACACAGAGAATTTGTTAAAAGCTGTGGAAATTGACAGTAAGAGTTATGCACACAAACATTGAACAAGGCAACAGAAACAAGATGTTTTAAAAAGTTACATTTTAGTGACAACGTGCACACTGCTTTTAAAACTCTACGTGTGGCATTTTGGGGAGCAACTACAGAGACGCTCTTGAACCTGCCTCAGATGAAGGAACATTTGGAAAAGTTACATTTGGTCCTCAGCAATGAGATGACGGGCCCTCAGCAGCTGTCTGGAAGGTCAGGGATGTCCTTCAGCACAGATGGATATTTACTTTTACAGATCCAATCTTTCTTCATCTGGGAAGGTTTCTGAAATAGCCCAAGGAGTGAGTTAATCTGATGTATTGGCTTAAACACTTGTACAAGTACCTCTCACACAGGAATAAATGTGCCTCTTTTTACCTTGTGGAATTTGGGAAAATGTTTAAGCTAACCAGAAAAAGCCACTCATCATTGGAAAAAAAAAAAAAAAGCCTCTGCATGGGGCTTAGAGGACAACTAGTAAAAACTTTCCCTTGCAGACAAGGCCACAGCTATTTCCTCAGCTAAGAGCTCGGAATTTGGCCCTTGAACTTAACCACTGCCCGTGTTTGTTTAGGCACAAGCAGTCTCTCATGGCCTCAGTTTGCTCCCACTGACGATGACAAACCCCACCTCACCAAAGAGGAAGTGGGGTTGGATTTATGGGCAACATTAAGGCCACCAAGAAATTCAGAAGTCTCTCATTAGATTGCCTGAGAGTCTCAAGTCACAAACCAGCCCTGCGTACCAAGAGCTGCAATGCATCCTGCCTTGCCAGTTGGCCTGAAATACAAACAGGCGTTTTTGTAAGGGAAGTTAAACACATTTTTCTTCAGATTCTGTAATATTTTTTCCTTAAAACTGAAAAGATTCTTAGACTAAACTGCAAAGTTCAACTCCAAAGACCAACTAAACAGCTTACAGCAATTAAATGTTACATATGAAAGGCACATGTATAATCTTTGAGAGAATATTCAGTCTTTTTTGTTCTAACATCACAGAACAATAGCAAGCAAAAATTTTTTGATTTTATCTTTCCTATTACTGTTGATGTGAATTGTTGGTCCATAACCACACTATTAATTGCAATAAGTATGATTTAATCACCCCTGTGTAAGCCAGCAGCAAAAAGCCTCATCTTCTCATAGGATCACTAGAAATGAAATGCTATACATTTAAGATACATTTTGCAATTCTCTTGAAAATGTGAACAAGCCTTTCAAATAGGAGCTTTCTAAGCATCAGGGGGAACATGACACCACCAGTTTACCCTGCTATTAAAGAAACATCTGCAAAACATGGTCATTCTGATTGATACCTTTCTTTTGCCCAATATAAGCTATTTTTTGCTATATCAAAGGGAAGAATACTTGAAATGTGGTTTATTATAATAATTTAAGGAAAAATGTGAGTATTTTTGCTTTTATTGTGGGAATAACAAACCAAGGCTTACAAGGGGTCCTTCAAAATGGAAAAGTCAATTAAAATACTGACTTCAAACAAATCCTAAAACATCCCTCATTGTACTCTGAAGGAATTTTGATTTAAAAAATCTTTAAAAATGACCACAAGTTACAGTAATTTTTAGATAAACACTGCACTTAATATAAAAATATTCTGTTTAATAAATTTGTGCATAATACACCATAAACAATTATGAAAGTGTTACTAAAAAGGTAACCAAAAGTCTGCATTAATATTTCAAGTAACTTGATAAAATTGTTCATGTAACATTCAAGATGTATAACATTGATCACAAAATGGACACAGTAGAACAGATTTTCCTCAATCCTCACACTTTTATTTAAACCAAGTTAATCTTCTTTTCCTTCAAACAAGGAATTGCTGGTATTGGGCTACTAAAGACCATTATCTTGCTGAGGAGACTTGAGATCCCAGACCATTTTTCTGCAAGCACTTTTTGCAGCATTTTCCTCCATTTGAATCTGGTGATGCATTGGCTTGTGGAACAGCAGAATTTGGTCAGTCAGATTTGAGGAATGAAATATGCTCTGGGTTTGTTACCTGCTGGTCTCTACTGTAAACTTTTGTGCTGCTTTTTGTAATGAGCAGCTTGCCACTGCCACCAGAAATGTCTCTCCAAGAAGTAACATTTTCATCTGCAGGGGAAAATGACTTCATATGAGGAAGGTCTTCACAGTATACAGTCTGTTCTTGAACATTAGTACTGGCTTTTTGTTGAGGATAAAAGAGAGGCATATCACCACAATCTGGATGCAGGCTTCCATTCCCAGAACTCCATTCACTGCTGCTGTCCTCATCTCTTCCCAGAGTGTCTTTAAAATTAAATTCCTGAGTTCTCTTACACTTAGTTTTCCATTTTCCACATGATTGGATACATTTATCATCTTTTGAGACCATTCTTCCATTCTTGCTCTTAAGCCTATGATGAGCTGGCCTGGAGCTGGTGTGGCCATTTGTAACACTGGGTTCATGCACATTTTCTAACATTACCTGACAAGCAGATGGAGGAGCATTCTGATGTGCTGTATTACTCACAGCACACAAAGGTCCTTTGTCTACATTTACAATAGGGCCAGATTTTTCTCTTATTCCATCTTCATTTGGATAAAACTCTGATAGAGCACCTCCAGAAGCACCATCCAGATTTTTAGAATTATTCCCATTCTGAATATCTGAAGTCACTGTTTCACAAAGCATATGTTGAGTTATGATCTGTGTTGCATCAAACTGCTGTCTCAAATCACGTGGTACACTCTTCTGGACAATTTTATCACTGGCTTTCTCAGTATTGCTTTCACCACATGATTTGCTTCCCATATGGTTTGACCTGGTCCAAAGCACACGACCTCTTTTGGAGCACTCAGCTCCAGGATCAGAATTTAAAAGCAGACCTAGAAGAGGAAGGAAATAGGATTAATTGACAGTAATGTTAATANTTGTGAAAACAAGCAGCTTATATTTAGAACTTACATTAACAAGCTTACAAATAAATTTTATTTCACTTTCCATCTCCATTTTCATTACTACACATATTAAATCAGTATGGTCAAGATGAGAACAACTATAGAAGACCTGAGCGGGTCGATTTCCTTTGGGGAATGTGTCGAAGAGGAGTTTCAAGTCCTTTTGCCATCGTAGCAAGTTTACTGGCAGCATCCATTATTTTCTTTTCAGCTCTGTCAAGAATTGCAGAACATGGAAAAAAAAAGGACCAAATTTAAGGGTAATTCCTT
>WEIV01004002.1:0-27019 GCA_013390005.1 Calyptomena viridis
CTTCTTTATAATCTAATGCCAAAGATTTGTGGTTAGCTGGCTGCAAGAATATTCTTGATTGGTATGAAATCATTCCATTACTGTTGTTCTCCTCAGATTTTCAGAATTACATATTTCCCTGTGGCTGCAAATTAAGCCTTAAAGCACTGAGTACAGGTCCTGTAGAACAGTGTAAAGTAAGTTCCTGTTATGTACATCTGTGTCCGTATGGATGCCATCAGTAGAGTTCTCTGTTTGTGTGCCCTGTGAGTCTTGAATTTGCTTTGTCCTGGGTATTTCAAATAAATCTGGTATGTCAAATAATAATACTCCTGCAGTTCACTTTCCTTCATAGAAACAGACAAATGTTTAAGAAGAACCTATGTTTGTGTGGATGACAGCCTTGTTTCCTCATAAATTTTCTTGGACTATGAGAATCATCATTTTGTGGAAGAAGCATGATACCAGCAGGCACTGCAATTGTAGGGAAGTTGAGGGACAGAAGAATCTTAGCTCAATGAGAACATCTAGCACAGCTTCTTACAGAATTGAGATGTATTGTAGGCAGGTGTCCAAAACCCACTTAATTAACATCACCTCTAGAAGTAGGGTACTCTTACCAGCTTACTGTCTTCTACCTCTTCCCTTGTCCATCTGCTGTAATTTATTATTGTAGTAATTTGACTCTGATCCGAGTCCTGTGTCCCAAGAGGAAAAGTTTCAAATTAGTTTAGATATACCTAGTTGGTTGATCCTCCTTTTTGTAGAAATTACTGTAGTCATACCTGAAGGAGGGGTTTGTTTGGTTTGGTTGGGTTTTGCAGCAGGACGGGTTAATGCTGTAGGTATTTTCTTCTCTTCTGCCCTGTAGTTTATTTCTGTACTGTTGTATAAGGTTAAAGGTAATGACCAGTTCATGATGGATATCTGGCAGTTATATTTTGTTTTAGTAAGAAGCTCAGAATCCAGTATAAGTGTGGATGGACTCAAATTCGTTATCTCCCTTTCATAGGTTACACGTAGGCCAGAAATGTCTACTAGAAGTCAACAAGATATGAATGCATGTTTTTTTTATCATCTTTCAGAGAGGAAGGGAGGTTTCTTTTGACTCAGAGGTCTTCTGGGTGAGGTCTTCTCAACCTTTTTCTTATGACACATTTCCTTTCTCCCTTAAGTGTTCTGTGAATGTATTTTTGTTTTGCTTTGTTGGGGTTTTTTTCTGTGGAGCATCCAGAAGTCTCCTTTGAGNAGAGGCTGGGGTCTTCTTGCACAATTGACATGAGGCAGTATTTTGATAAAGTCAAAGAGTAGTTGTGTCTATCTCTGCATTGATACAGATATATAGATAATTATTGATAAACCAATTAAAAAGGGAGATTACATTTACGTCTCTGTATTTCACGTAAAATTCATGTAGCAATTGTTTATTTTGGATGTACTAGGCTGTACATACTGCATGGTAATCGCAAAACTTACAATTATGCTTTTAGTACCTATCCTTTTTTGGCGCTTTGTTCCAGTCATTCTGTCTGAAATTTTATTTAGAAGATTTTTTATTTCATTTATGCATTTCTATACATGTTGAGACTTTATAGGTATGATAGGGTTTTTTTCCTTTGCTCATAAAAACATATAGAAATAATTTATTTTGTCTTACGCTTCGGCCAGAGAGTTGCCTGCTATTCTCCTGGGATGGTAAAACAAATCAACTTTGCCTTAAATTTTTCACAGGTTAAGGTTGCCAACATAGGCAGATAAGGAACATCAAGCTTGTCTAATAGCATAGATAAGGAATGCACTTTAGTTCCTTTTTCTGAGGAGCACGGTCTAGTTCCTTTGTATGAGCAGCAGCTATGCAAAGTGTTCTCAAGATGATGCAGTCGAGGCTGCAATGCTATCTGAAATGGAAAAAATTGTATAAAATAACTCTATCTGTATTAAGTCTCTATCTTCTCTGTGGACAAAAGAAATAGAAAAAAAATCATTGAATAATATTACTAAAGGCTACTGATGCCACATTCTGGGTTTTCATGAAGAAATTCAGAGAAAAAAAGTGAAGGGTAGAGTTGGTGTTCGCAAACTATACGGGAAATAAAAAAAATATAAGCCTCTTCATGTGGCTTCTATACTGAAATATTACTAGAAATATAATAGAGAATTTAATAACAGAAAAACACCATAGAGAATTTAACTAGTTGGCATCTTTGTAAAGATAGTGCATAGNNNCAGTTTCTGCCATAGGAAAAAGCTGCTTTTCAAAACGTATCTTTTACTTCTACAAAATACTGCATCTTCTAGGTCACTTCTCAGGTTTTTACAGTTGTCCAAGGATGTGAAAGCACGATTTGTTCCAAAGAAGGATGGGGAACACTTGACTGACTTTTTAACTTGTTTAAAATGCTGATTAAAAGTTAATTAATGACTGGGTTTGTACGCCTTTTTAATTGTTCTGGTTTGATTTGCTTTCTGTACACAAAGGCCTGAAATGCGAATGGTGCATGTAATTTTTAAAAGTTGCCTTTGTTCATTCATTGAGAATGTCATGAGTGTTAGCTATGATCTCTAGCATTTGTGGCAAACTTGTTAGAATTCTCAGGCAAGATGTAATGTCTCTCAACAGCATTTTTGTGATGAGGGCAGGGATACTGAATCTTTATTAAAGATGCTCTTTCTCTGGAACATTGTTCAAGTGCCCAAATTATGTAAGCCTTAAAGAAGGAACACAGTTTTTTGTATTAGAGATTGGATATTAGGTGCTGAAGTACACATTTTCCTACTGTACGATACCAGATTAAGAGGCTGGGGTCTTCTTGCACAATTGACATGAGGCAGTATTTTGATAAAGTCAAAGAGTAGTTGTGTCTATCTCTGCATTGATACAGATATATAGATAATTATTGATAAACCAATTAAAANGTGTTCGCAAACTATACGGGAAATAAAAAAAATATAAGCCTCTTCATGTGGCTTCTATACTGAAATATTACTAGAAATATAATAGAGAATTTAATAACAGAAAAACACCATAGAGAATTTAACTAGTTGGCATCTTTGTAAAGATAGTGCATAGGGCAAATGTAGCTTTAGTAAAACAGAAACCCTGCTTTGCCACTTCCTTAAAGTACTCTTGATGCATTCAGCAAACAGATGGATATGTGTGTTCTGTCTGGATTTCCACAAAGCTTCCAAGTTCCCTCATCAGGAATTTCTTAAGGAAACCAAGTATTAGTTCCATAATGAGAAAGTTCATCTTACTCTTAAGTGCATGTAAAGAAGAGAAAAGAGGAATTGCAGGTTAGGAGTAAATGATCTGCTCATCTAGTGATGGAACATTGCAAAAGCTTTGGAGTATTTGAGGACCCATGTTTATCATATTGAGAAGTGGCCTGGAAAAAAAAACAGTAAAGTGAGAAAGTTTGTTGCTCCTGCTTGAGTTATCCAGAAAATAAGGACCAAGGCTGATGAGAAACTGTTGAAAGACCTTATGAGATTGAGTGCTGGCAGCACTTGCAGGTGAAAGCAGTTAAATTCTGTGTAGGGAAGTGTAAAGTGATATACATGAGAAAGGGCCACTCTGGATTTTCCCTAATACTTTACAAAATACTGATCTCTCTACCGGCAGTAAGCAGTTAGGAAGATCTTAGAATCAGAAGACATACTAATTTGAAAAAAAGTCAGCTCAAAGCTCAAGAGCAACCAAAAAAGCAAATTGGATTCAGAGCATTTTAGGAGAGCAAAAGATGGTAAAAAGAGATTCATTACACCACTATATTGTGAGCTTTATTATACCATCTTAAATACTACACAGTGTTTCCCTTGTTTCAGAAGGGTATTACAAAATAGGACTAGACTTGCGGAAGGACATCAAGGATGATCAAAGATGTGTGGTAGTTTAATACAGAGACAATAGTGCAACTTAAGTAAACCATGATTATTCATCTTGAAAAAGTAACTGAAGACTATGGATAGGGATTTGACTGTACAACCAGCCATTACAAGAGCATTTGAAGCTAGTAGGAAACAGGCAAATCCCCAAAGCCAAAGCGTGTGGTTCTTCATGCAAGCAGTCCACCAGGGTTGATGTGGATGCTAAAAGTTTACATGGGCTTAAGAGAAGACTGAAAAAATGCTGCAAGGATGAGAAATCCATTGTGAATTTTTAAACATAAACCACATTAGGAAGTCCCTCTCGTGAAGATGGTTGGTGGCCGCAAAAGTGTTTGGGAAAAGGTAGTATCGAACATACTTTTCTTCTGTTGTCCTCTAGGTGCTTGCCGCAATCTGATACAGAAGCCTGAGTAGAATCTTTGATCTAACCCATGCAGCTATTTTTGGAGAATACTGAAGAGAGTCATACCAAAATAATTGTCTCATATGATCTGATACCACTACAGAAAAGTCTCTGGCAACATTCACAGTGACTTCACTGGGTCTTCTTATCAGTGGTAATGTGATGACCAGGCAAACGTCTCATTAAAAACAGAAACAGCTGTCTTTGATTACCATTCCCAATCATTGATCTCTTTGTTTTGTGCTCCCAAGTGCAAAACTGCATTTGCAGAATGAAGCCATAAGTTTTGCTAGTAAATAGTATGAGCAATAAGAATTTTGCACCCTGAATCCTAAAGCAAGTTGCCTGATATGCATTTTACAACTTAGTAGTAGTGTAGCTACAGTATCAAAGAGCCCCGTCAGACTCTGAGAGCCATATTTGCAGCCCCCCCTCCCCCGGGCTGCATCTCACAAGACTGAAGTGCATTTATGCAGCTCATATTACAGGTGGCTGGGAGCTGTATGGATGATGTCCAGTGCACTCTAATGGACATCTGCCTTTCACTGACAAAATAAAAAGTGGCATGAAAGACTTGAGCCCTTTGCATTTGAAATCAGTATCAGATGCAGATGCATGACAGATATGTTTCTAGACTGCAGGTCATCTGAGGAAGGAACTGTTGGGACATTTCTTTCTTGTGCAGTGATGGGACTATCGGTTTACATAGCAAATTATGATATTTCTACCTTTCGGAAGATAACAAGTCAAAACGATCTCTTCAGGTGTGCTGCTTCCCTGTATCTGTCCACTTTTGCTCAAAGGATCCAGCAATATTTCTTAAAGAGTGTATAAAGGTGGAGCTTTTCTTAATGGCTTTCACTTAACTGCCTTGTGTTAAAAAAGCTATGTTGCCCTTCACAGACATAAAATTCTGTGATGACATAACTATGTTTTATAAGAACTATGTTTTATAAGAACAATAGTCTGCAACTGGTCATAAATCTGAAAAGATTTATATATGTCATATTTCCACTAGAGCTCAACCTCGCTAGTGCTGTCCTATTGCAGAGTCCATAATGCAAATGTGCCAGAACCAATTAGTAAAAAAAAAGAGTGAGTAGTAAAAGAAGTCTGTGGTCTTTGAAATGCCCTTCACCATGGCAAATGATTTAGAAATTAAAATACAGAACAATTAATTTCCAGTTTGAAGGCGATTTTTTAATTTTTTCCTAAAGAGTTTTAAACATGACACTGTGTAGCTGTGTCCCTACTTGTTCATGTCTGACAAAAAAATGTTCAGATGGCAAACATGAAACTAGCCAACAGCACATCATATAATGTTTGCTGCGTAGTTTAAGTGCTTAGTTTAGCTAACAGCTGCACTCTGGCTTGTATAAATTATGCAAGACCAAATTAAAAGAAAAGAGTAAAGTGCAGTGATGGCTGAAGGCTTATCTTACTGTCACGTAAAGCATCAAATTTAGGAAGGCTAAAAAAATCTGCTAGGGAAAGAGAGTAATTTGTACTTCTTTTTATGAGAGAAACAGCTCAAAAAATTAGCTCTGGTGTACATGCACTTAAAAATTAATTCTTTTAAAGTAGTTGTTAAAGACTACAGCTAGATGATACATGCAGTGCAGTGACTACTTTCTCAACATCTTCAAAGAGTATCAATTAAGGGTATGTTGTATTTTAATATTATATTACAGAATTTTCTTCTCTATACATCTAAAGAATTTCATTGTTTCAGTCCAAATTGCCATCCATCCCCTATAAACTCCTAATGCTCAACTTTGTGTTGCTGCACATTTATTTACTAGCAGCATGTATCTCCTTTTTTAAAAAAAAGTTGCAGAAAGCATTATAGTAATTTTAGGCAACTTTTTTTTAAGCAGCCAATGTATTTTCCAGCAGCTTTTGTATCCCTCCTTATTTTCCAACTCTTCTGTCCGGCAATTTTAAATAGAGTAAGGTGTCCCAGTGTGATGAATTAATTAAAAGGAATCTTAGCTTTCTCAGTCGAGAAGTGATTAACTGAAGTTAGTTTTTTCCTAAAGTTTGGCCAGTATGAGCTAGGATGTTAGTGCAGAATTTCAGTGTGGTTTTCGTGTTAGCCAGAAGGTGCAGCCTCTCAGAAGTGCCAGGGGAGGTAAGCCTCATTTTACAGTGGCCCTTTGAGAATCTGTCTTTACTCAGATAATGTTCACAGTCAGCTAATAGGTTTTGCAGCAGAGGAACTTAAAATTTTGAAGTCTGCTTTAAAATTTCATAAAAATGTCTTTTTATGAAAAAAGAATGATGCTTCTTTAGCCTATGGAAAAAAAACATGCTATAATGTAAGAGGAATCCACTGTGTGGCTTTATTGCAGTTCTAGAAATAGGGTTTCTGCAACTTTGTCCAGGCAATAGTAGCAATGTCAGTTCAGTGTGGATTTAAACTGTTTACCTAACTGAAGGCTGGACTCTGTGAAATGCTGTGTGTTTCACACTTTGACTTGGATAGGCTGTTACTTTACGGAGGTGGACAATGTAATTACAAAATTTTGTAAGATTCTTCCATGGTCTGCCTTCCTGTTGTTTTCTGAAAAGCAGTCCAGTCCTACACTCTAACCTGTGTAGATAAAACCTCTGAATTGACATCAGAGTGAGCTGGTGATGGTTAATACATATACAAGAACCCCAAGCAAGGTGAGTTGCAGTGTCTTTATATTACAATTTAACTTACATCACATGGTAATCATGGAAGAATACAAGATTTGTTTGGCAGGAGGACTTCTATTTGTTTGCAAGAAGACATATGTCTTGAGAGTTGAGTCCTTGAATTATGTGCAAGAAAAATCCTTGAAACAGTCTTTCTGCCAGCATCAATAGCATTCTTGATCTTTTGCAATAATCCAGTTGCTTCTGGCTGTGAGTTCATGGTTCACCTGCCAACTGTTTCTGAACAGACTGTACTACCTGTCTTGGGAATAATACCACAACTTAAAATCTGGTGAGATCATGATAGTATCACTTGACCTCCACATGTGGTCTCCGTCAAGCACTTCATTGAAAACTGGCAAGACACTGGCTGGAACATACTGTTCTACGCAGCCCTGAATTTTGGCAGGGTTGAAACATTTAGTAAGTAAACTTCATCTGGCTTGCAAGTCTCAGACAAATAGGACAGGCTGATGTCATCATAAGCTTTAACTCTCATTAAAGAGAAAGTATGTGTCAAGTAATTATGAGCCTTTGTTGGGCATGGTATTTAGGGAAAGTTAATAGACAAAGATCATTTTGAGTAGCAAGACTTCTGAAGAACTGGCATTCAGTGTGTGATGAAGAATGACCATAACATTGTGCTTAATTTAGAAACTGGGTTTGCATCACTTTTCAGATTTTGCTCCAAACTCCATCTTACTTATATCCTAAATTAAAAAGGTTAAAAATTACAGAATAGAAAAATTAACTACGTAAATATGCGCTTTGCAAATCAGGTTTAATTTTATGGCTTAATAGCATACCACTTCAGTCATTGTTTAGCCAAAGAAGAAAACAAGGGAAAACATCCCAAGTATTATCTAGTGAAAACTGTTCTCTGCTACTTCAAGCTATTTTTCCCAGAATCACAGATTCATTAGAATTGGAAGGGACATTGTCTAGTCCAACTACCCCTGCCAAGGCAGGGTCACCTAGAGCAGGTTACACAGGGACTTGTCCAGGTGGGTTTGGAATGTCTCCAGAGAGGGAGACTCCATAACTGGCAGAGTGGCAGTCTGGGCAGACTGTTCCAGTGCTTTGCCATTCTAAATGTAAAGCAGTTCTTCCTCTATTGAAGTAAAACTTCTTGTGTTTTACTTTATGGCCATTGCTCCCTGCTGTGTTGCTGAGCACCACTGCATCCTCTTGGCACTTGCCTTGGAGATGTTTATATGCATTGATGAGATCCCCTCTCAGTCTTTAGACTAAACAGGCCCAGCTCCTGCAGTTGCTCCTCATAAAGGAGATGCTCCAGACCTCTCATCATCTTTGTGGCCCTTTGCTGGACCCTCTCCAGTAACTCTTTGTCTTGTTCTGAGGAGACCAGAACTGAACACAGTACTCCATATTTTTGAGTTATATTCACAGTCATAGCCCAAAAATAATGGAAGTAGGGAGAGCAGAATGCAAATCCAGTTCCTCTGACTGCATACCACTTAAGTTTTTCATGTTTTTGAAGGATAGATGGTATAGGTCGCTGGAGAAATGGGCATGTTATTTTGTTTGCAGTGTGACCATATGTCTTGGGGTGACTTTATGATTATCCCATATTCGTCTCCTCTATGCCAGGAGAAAAAAAAAACTAGCTAGAGAAATCTTTTCAAAACAATTCTACTGTCTCAAGGTCAATTTTTGCTATGTTACTGTGCAGTTTTGGTTTTGGNTATTAATAAGAATATAATTTCTCTGCCCTTTAGACTCCATAGACAACCCCTGAATCCTGCTCAGCTCTATGTTGCTGACACTTCCAGGTGTGGATAGCAAGCAGTATGTCATGGTGGGTTTCTCTAACAAGTCTTCTCAGGAGAGTCTATTTTTAATTTTAGATTATGAAAACCTTATACTTGTGGGGGGTAGCTTGATGTAGAGCCATTTTACACTCTAATTGACACAGTGGTACCACTTTGTTATTCTCCCATTCTCTTGATTTCAGAGGATTGTGGAAATAGAGGCTTTTGGCTGCCTTTTATAAGTGCCGGAAGAAACTAGACTTGAGTTGGAATTTACGGAGGGCAGTTGGAAGGCATGGCACAGACTAGGTGATCTTTACAGTCTCTTCTAACCTGAACCATTCTATGGTTCTATGAAATTGGAAAGGAATTGGAAACTATCACTTTACTTACTGCACAAACTGTTTCCCAGGCATTATGTTTGCCTGCAGAAGGAGAGGGCTGATAGAGGGGGTACAACACTGGAAATAAGTCAGGAATGTTTTTCTCTAAATTGAGGAGACTGCTAAGGTGATTGCCTAGGGCTTAGTGCTAAGCACTGGAAATTCAACTTAACTGTCTCTACAGAAGAAAATTTTAAGTCTAGAGGCAAATTTAAGCTCCAGGGAAGTATGTCCCTTAGTGTCAGTAGAAAGCATAGGGTTCTCCTTGCTCCTTGTCATACATTTGTGTGAATCGCCTTCCACTCTCTAGCCCTAACAGATTTTAGGCTACAGCCCATCCCCTTAGCAGAAAATTAGACAAAGATGCAAAATAAATTTTGCAGATCTTTATAACATCTCTGAGATTTTTAAGAACAGACAAGCAGACCAGCCAATCAGCCAGTTTATAATGCAGGATATGAGACTGAGAAAGAAAATATGATGTATAAAATCCTTAGTCCAGTGCCTTTCCCAAAGGCAGTCACTCAAGAAGATGACATTGGTCATATCAAACACATTGACAAAGTTGTCAGAAGAAATATGAACTACAATCCTACAGTCTAATTAATGTTCATTTGTTCTGTTAATTCTGCAGTTACAACTAAAAAGATAAGCACAAATATGAAATTGAAATCTGGAAGTTGTTTTTGCCTTTTTTGTTTAACTTCTCTAGAGGAGAAATGAATCTTAGTAGCAAATCAGTTTTTGATGGTTTTAAAATGTGATTTTTTTAACTGTTTGAGGGGGGGTTGTTGGTTTTCCCCCCTTAAATGAAGACATAAATGAGGAGGATCACATTGTATTTAGAGAAACAGAGGAAGTTCAATTCTTTGCCAAAGCAAACATCCGCAGACTTGTGTAGTCTAAATGTTTCAATGCATGTGAAAATATTTGGTGTTGTAGAGTGATTTCCTTGAGTGGAAATAATACTGTAGCTAGAAATGAGATTTTGCAAAGAAGGAAATCACAGCTATGTTAGTAATTTAACATCTCAAATTTGTTTATGGATAGTTTCCTGTCTGACACATTTAACTGAACAAGTTAAAGTGTTTAAAGATTAAAATGACATTAGTTTTTAACTGCCCTTGGCTGTGACATTTCACAAAGGGTGTGTTCAATAAAAACAGATGGAAAAATGAGCTTGCCCCTTCACCTTGTAGTGGCTTTCTTGTGTCAACTGATTTAGCTTTCTGTTGCCAATAAGCCAAGTATCCAAGGACATCCTCGGCTTTTGTCTCCTTCATTTTATGAATAAAATAGTACAAGAACATAGCAATTTCCGTAAAATCCAGTAATGCTAAGCTTTTTGTCTTCTATGAAGACTGAGATATTTTTGCAGTCACAACTTGATTTTTGATAATGAATACTAAGTTTTGTTACAAAGTCTTGTTTAACACCAAAATTATATAATAAGAAAAAATTAATCTGACATTAAGCAGCATAGGCAAAGTGACGCAAAATTTTGTGATACCTGATTAAAATATTAGTGGTAAGGGTATTCTCAGAAGAACAATGCAATTTGCACTCTAGTTCTAAGCCTGATTTCCCTCTTAACACAGCACTTGAACCCTTCCAGCAGCAAAGCCGTTTAGAAGATGAGGCCATGAGTATGGCTGGGGTACACCACCAGGTGAGGCAAACACAGTACAAGGAAGCACAGTGCAGAGTTTCAAAGTCAGGAGGAAGCACCCTAAGTGAGAGCAGAGTTGTCAGGACTGAAACATGGTTAACCTGCTCAAAGAGTTGCCTGTTATTATTGTGGACTTGAATTCATGTTGGCAGTAGCTTGGGAGTCTCCCATCTAAGTCTGTTCTGCAGGAGAGTGACATGTCCAGAGTAACACAAGCTCTTGCGTCTAGTCAGTCCAAATATCAGTTGTACTATCCCAGCATACTTATTTAAAACTAAGCCTATTATTATTAATTTTATTGTCAGTCTTGTGAGATCTAACACCAAAAAAATCAAGATGTACAGAACTAAAATGACCAATGCAGAAGAAAACTGTTTACGAATTTCTAAAGTGTGGTTATTTCTGTGCATTTTATCAAAATGACAAGTTTTCCAAATTATACCCTCTTTCTGTGTGCCAGACTTTTTAGTATCTCTATGAATGTTGGTTTTGCAATATGTTGTTGCATGGCATGGGATCCTAATGAGTATTTTAAATAACTCACACAAATGCCTTCTGCAACATAAGAAGATGTTTTTCTGGGAGACATCAGACTGATGAATGCAGTTTGTAATGTATTTGTGGATTAAACATTCATTTTTTAATCAAATTAAATGAAACACAACCCAATGAGGAAATAAGGTAGAGAAGTTCAGCGCTGAATAGCCAATTTTATTCAACATAACTTGCAGTGGTCAGCCTCATGAATTGCTCACACACCCCGTTTTGAGAGCTCATTGAATTTTCCTTTGTCAGTGTATGCCAGTGAAAAGCCTAATAATGTATGACCTGTCCAGGGGATATTAGACGTATGAGTAAATGTTTTTTAATCCACATTAATGTCCAGTTGGGACTTCTTGTGGTTTCTAGTGCTAGGCATGTTGAAGCATCTGTCGCCCTGTGAAAATGCAGAATCAGCTGGATAGACTAGCTTTTATATCATCAAGTGTAGTGGACAGATTTATGTCTCTGTTCTGCACCTGAAAGATTTATCTCTCTGATTTTCCTAGAATGACTCCTCTTGGATCAAAACACCTTCTCCTCAACTGCTTTAAATTATGTCATAGGAAAATATCTTTAAATCCAATAAATCCAAAGCCATAAATCTTTCTTACATACCAATCTACCACTTGTCTTTCATAGAATGCTATAAAGGATCAGCGCAGTTATGATTGTATCAAGAGTTTAAAACTGATAAATGAAATGTGTCTTTTTTCTTTTCAAACTTCTTGTAAAATGGAGCTTAGTTATTTCAAGATTTCTTGGAATCCTTTGTGAAGCAAAGAGGTTGGGGATGGTCCCACACATAGTTTAGGGTGATACTGTTGTTTGTTGGGTTAGAGTTTAGCTCTGATTTTTTTCTGTGAATTGCATTTAAACATTCTTGTAATTCAATAGGCATTCTGACCCCACATGATAGCATCACCAGCAGGTATATCAGAATCGGGCTTGCTTAAATCAGAGTGTGTGTCTAGTCAGTGTTGGGTGATGCAAACCAGTTTGTAATCAGGGCATGCCAGTGATTGAATCCATGTGTTCTTTTTCCAATCCTTTTTTTTTTTAAATTTTGAAAAATAATTTCAACATTTGCTCACTGTTTCCATGAATAAGACAATTTGTATACATATAGTTCTTCTATAAAACAATAAAAGATCCTGATGTGTAACACTGCACAAAAAGTAGAAAGAAGCAAGAGAGTATATGAGCTTTCTTCACACAGTTTGTATGATAAACTATAAAATTTTTTATTTGCATATGCTCAGCAACCATGGGACATCCCTTAAAATCAATCCCTATTTCAGACATAATCCTATTGCTGATATATATGTATCACCTGTAGCTACATTATTTGAGCAGGACAAAAATTCCTTTAAGGAGATTTTTGTTAAATATCGAGCCCAGAAAATTCTTAGGTTTTCAAGATTTTTCCTTTTCTATGGCCAAATGAGAGAGGCGATAGTAAAAGGAAGAATCTGTTGCCACAAGAAAAATATTTCTTGTAATGTTTATAAAAATAGTGGGAAGAGTTATTTGAATTTGAAACACAAACTATGCACTTTTTTTTTTTTTTAACATCTTAGTCACATGTTGACTAGATCCACTGAGGGGTTTTCTGTTAAGGCACAGTTAGAACTGTTTAGATCTGTCTATCAATCATCCAGACTTTCTCCATTAAGTGTGAATGCCAACTACAACACAGATACCAGCAGTTGTTCAGAGAAAACCCATTCCAGGCAACACAAGAAGATGCTGTTTGCTGTTAGCATGCAAGTCCAAGAAAGTTTTTCCATGGCAATTTTTAAGTTGTTCTTTGTTACATGTATTCTTAGCTGAGTTTCTTGAGCTGAGATCGCAGAGCTTTTTTCCAAGCTCTTTCTCAGTCCTGCATAAAGTACATGTCTCTTGTATTTGCACTCTTCTCCTCAGACATCAGTCTTGAAAGAAGGAAGAAAAGGTGGCTCATTCATCTGGTCACTGCATTCCAACACAGTAGTCCTTGAAGAGTATCAATTCCCCCTCAACTATCCAATAAAAGGGCAAAATATATTGCTTGAAAGGCAGTAGTTTCCAGAAGGCACCAAAGTGGCCTTCAACATCCAGTTTAAAGGTAACATAATATTTTTCCCTCAAGCCCACAAAACCCAGCTGGGCTTCTAGTTGTTAGGTTAAGGATTTTTCTCTGGCCATCTCACCATTTTGGAACACCCTGGTAGTTGCTAGGTTCTTTACCAGTCAAGATATAACTACAGTGATTACAACATTACAGTACTTTGTTATTTAACAAGGTACACTTTCCAAGGCTGCATTAAGCCTAATCCCTTTTTGTCATCTTTGGCGTGAGTGTGTGGGCTGCCATTAACAGAACAGTCTTGGATACTCTGAGTACGCTGCTATAGGGTGTGATGGTTTGAGTGTGCCATTGTAGAGTCTTTAATCTGTCTTTGGAGACAGTACAGTGAGATTTCCTTCTTGGTCAAAATAGCAATTCAGAAAATGGAAATATGTGGTCAGTGTCATCAAATGGGTTACAAATGTTGGTAGATAATGGAGGGACAGAAGACCACAAATTATTGGGAGGACAGAGGAGCACAAATTACTAATACAACTTCTGGCTTGCAGAAGGAGAATCAATATTGGGAGCAGTAAACCTGCGGTGAATTTAGGCCTAGTTTGGTCTGTGGATAAAAGAAAGTTGGCATTTCCCAGATGACTTACCAAGTACTTATATAGATAAATATTTCTGTTAGAAAAATTAAAAGGAAAGGGCTGATAAATACAAAACCAATATCTGCCCTGTAAGTAGAGGACAGGTAAGGCAAAGGAGTGGAGCTCACATTGGAAATTTATCTAAGAATGTCCTTGTCTTTGAATGCTTGATGAATTTTTAGTGGTGGTGACTTTTGTTTTCTTGGGCATTCTTTAATATTTTTCATTAGTTCATATTCACTCCAACCTAACCCAAGGAAAATACTTACGAATGAGGAAACTTAAATTCAGTTTACACATCCACTCTTACAGTATCCACAGATTGTTTGCAAGTAAAGTGACTGTGAAATGCTACTCTGAAAATTTCAAGAGCTAAGACTAGGAAATCTTACACTCAGAGAGGGGCTCCTGTAACAAAGTTTTGATGGGAATTTACTCCAGATAATGTTGTTAAGGCTTGATTTCTTTATAAAAGAAGCAGCCAGCCATAACAAATTATTTTCAAGTTGTATTTGGTTTGTATATACAGTTGAAAGAAAGAGACAGAATGTTCTTTGTGCGTTTTCCATTTATGTTTAGCCTCACAGGTTTACCAAATTGGGATTAAAGAACAGCTATTTTTTAGACTTTTTATTACCTATTTTTGAACTAGACACTTCTTATACACATTGTAGCGTGACTGGCTTTAAACAAGCTTTTCATCTTCTTTATGGTGTTTGTGAAGTACTACGCTTACCTGACAGTTTAATATAAGCATTTTTTTGTGTGTATTTCACCAAACTTGCCTTATTGCAGTTGCGCACTTGCTGTTTTCTAGCATTTCTTTAACTGTAGCAGGATGTTCATCTATATATCTTTCTAATGTTCCCCAACATCTATCTAATGTTTCTCAAAAAGTTCAACTGAATAATACATAGAGCTGAAAAAGATGAGCAGACTTCAAAAAGGATTCTTTCTTCATAGGAAAACAGTATTCACTCATCTTGTAGTTAGGGAAGGGTGATAAGTGATCTCTGTAATTTCAAGTGAGAAGACGTATTTCCTTATTTTCTGCCTTGATTCTCAAGATGTCCTAGACTTATCTTTTAAATCAGCCGTCCATCCATTTTTGTCCTAAAGTAAAATGACCTTTCTGTCTTGAGAGGGAGGAGTGAATGCAGAAGCTGCAAAATGCCATTAAACAACTGTAAAAGTCATAGCTTGTCCTTGAGAAGCATTGGGAAAGTTCAGATGCTGCCTATCTCCCAGATGATTCAAGTTCTCATAGCCCTGAATTTTGGAGTTTCAAAATCCCCACATGGGTAATTTTTTTTTGGGGGGGGGAGGGTGGGGGTTAAGTTAGTATCCTGAAGAATCAAGGTACAGTATTGAATGCTCACATGTTTTCAGTTATTTAAAATGCAGTGCAGAAGAATGTGAATTTTTTCCAAGTGCATGTTTTCCGATTTCTTCAAATAGTCATGGAAAAGAATGCAGCATTAGGTAGCTGTTCTCTGTGTAATTCCTCTGTAAACCAAAGCCTGATGAGTCTGTTTCACTCACCAGAGTTTTCCATGTTTTGTTCAATATTGGACATTTTATAGTTTATAAGAACCGAGAGGTGGAAAGTTGCATTTCAACTTGAGTTAGTTGCAGTCAGTTCCTGATCACAGTTTCTTTGTTAAGGTAACAAATATGGAGGTTCCTCTTAATATGGAGGAACACCATAACTTTGAACAAAAGTTTTTCAGACGAGCTCCAAAATTTTGCTGTATCCATTCCTGAACATTTGACATGGTGCTCTTTTCTGGATAGAAATCTAATTTTTTTTAAATTTCCTGAAGTTTGGTGACCAAAATTTAAGTCTGCAAAATCACTAATTACTATTAGCATTCTTGCCCATTTACTATGCCTAAGTTTATCTAGATTGGCCTCACTGACTTTAGTTATGCACACTTATCAAGTGGAAATTAAATATAAAATGCTGAAATAATTCATGGTGGCAGGAAGTAAGACCAGGACACCTTTCTTTCCCACCCTTGTTTGCTACAAAGCTGCAGCTCATCCTGTTTAATGTGCTCTATGACCAGTGCAGCTACTAGCAAGTTTCTGTGTATGCAGGATGCAGGTTCACCAAGAAGGCGTGACAGTGTCTAGTTGTCACGTGGCATGGTGGTTAAAGCATCATCCTGAAAGGTGGGAATGGGAGGTTTCTGTTTTGTAATGTAGGACCCTCCTGAGTGCTTTCAAAAAGGAAGGTTAAGTGAGGGAGGCTCTATTCATGTCCCAATATTCTTTTAATTAATTTCTTCTCAGATTTTTTTACTCAGTGTAGGAAAGGATACCTATAAATGAATGCCTTTCCTCAGAACTCTGATGACATCTTTAGGCAGTGTGAAGTGACTATTTTTTCAATTAAATCTCCCACAACAGTTGTATTTTAAGGCTTCATTGATCCTCTGGATTAAAGGAAATATGGTTATTATTGTTTAGGCCTTTGAAATAGCAGAAAACCACCCGGCAGTTCTGCAAATTAGATATCTTCAGGAATATTGGGATGGACAGAGCAGTTATGTCAAAGAAGTGAAGACTGAGGAATGCCAACAGCGTGTCATGTGGGCAGCTTCCATTACTCCGTGCCTCGGTTAAGCCTGATACTGACCAGTGTTGTCAGTACTTTTCAAATATAAAAATTCAACATATTTTCCTACATGTTTTTATTATTATTATTTTTCCAGAAAAAGGAAATAGAGCTAAGTTCCAACAAGCTCCAGAAAATATTATGAAACTCAGTGAAACCCAAGTCACTTATAAAAACATTTTTCATCCTTTTAAAAGCATCATAAACAGTAATGAAGTCTTGGCATATCATCCAGCATGTTGCAATTATTGGAAGCCAGGGTATTACAGATATTCAAAAGTAGATTTGTGAAGTCCAGTAGAGATAAATAGAGTACAGTGTGGTTTCATATCATCATGCAAGCAAACTGTCAATTCTGATTCTTCTTTCATAAGTCCTTAAATGAGAATTTGAGAGAAAAATAAAAGAAATGAGAGTTTATTCCCTATACATACTAATTGGAGTATTTAACCATAAGTTAAGGTTTGAAGAAACCAATGGAAAAAGAAGATCGTGCTATGGCTTGGGTTTAACAATACACATAGTTCATACTCTGCTTTGCTCAGTGTTGGGCTCTATAGTTCACTTTTTCCAAAACCATCAAATGCCTACCAGACTGGTATTTCTGCTGTGACACTCATCCACAGTTCTCTCTTTGTTTTCTGAGTGCAATATTACTGTACCTCTTTAATCTCCTGTTGTCACTGTAAATGTTCATTATGTATAAATGGTCTGTGCTGAGAAAATATGACAAACACTTTTTTTAGGCTACTGACAATTTTCAACATTAACAAAACATATCCCTTTTTGTGCCTATTTTTCTCCTTTGCTAGATATCACAAGGAGCCTCCCTGAATGATTTAAGGAAAAAGAAGAGGCGTGCCCCACTTCCACCAACTGCATCTGCTCCACCCACTCCTGCCATGCCAAATAGGACAGAAGATAAGGAAGACAAGAGGAAGAGCACAATGGGTGAGAGGCATTCTTTTCTCCTCTATAATCCCTATGCATGTGCTTTCAATGATCACTGCTTGAAGTTGCCTTAATTTCGTTATGCTGTGAGTTTGGAAACTTTTGTAACTTGAGGAAAAAAACTACATTTCTCTGCAGAATGAAAGTCTGGAAATAAGTGTTTGTATATTAGGTCTTTTTACTGAATGCATATGAAGCCATGAAGTGGCTGGAACCAAAGTACAGTCAAGTTGTTTCAGTGTCTCGTCATGTTCCTAAAGGCTTGAAGGCATTTGGTTTTCATGTAGTTCTCCAACAGTTTGACATCAACTGACCATATCCAGTAAAGTTTTTTTCTTTTGAATTTAATCCTCGTTTTTATTATAAATCAATCTCTGCTGAGTCTTTAGATAATCAGTAGAAGAAAAGAACTTGTGCTCTCAAGGAAATGCCATACGTAGCTGGAGACAACAAAAGAAACTGTAGCCTTCAACTGCATGTGGCACCACATTTACTCATTCAGGAGGACTGAAAAACATTCTCCCAGACCTCTGTTGATCTGACTGGTAGCTTATTCAGATTGGTGGAAACTCTTCCTGAGTGAAAACCCAAAGATTATGCTTTTAGCAAGCAAAGTGATTTTATGGTGGGTAAAGATATGAGATAATAACCCCACATATTGGAACTCATTTTTCATACATTAAGAGAATCATTCTTCAAGTGCTGTAATGCACTCAGTGCACTTCAGTTCATGCCTTTGACCTCATGTTTCATAAAGTGCCTAAGACATACAGATATGACATTCTGTCATGCATAATTGCTTACATTACAAATGCCTCACAGTTTAGAAAGAAACCTCTTGGCTTTGTTCCAACATTTATTTTCAGTAGATGTTTCACATTTAATGCCTCGGCATTTATGTAGCAGCAGGAGTCCATTATCGTGTGACATGTTCAACTCCATTGACATCTCTTATTTAAACCCTCTAAGGGGAATGTTATCACTGTGCCATATAACACAGGAGTTGTCTTCAGATTGGCTTACTTTTAGCTGCTGCAAATGTCACAGTCTCTTGCTTCTTGTGCTTTGCCCAACTGCTGGTCACTTTTGTTGAAATTTGGTGCTTTAACTTTTGGTAAGTGTTCATTTTATTTTGTATTGGTGCTCAAAATGTTACAGATGAAATGAAGCAGAGCAGAGCCACTTCTAGCCCGCTCAGTACTGTGTAGATAAGTGCTTGCTAGGCAGACTCTGCTCATGCAGGATTCTGCAGTATCGTTTACTTTAATGGAGCCTTATTATTTTACACTGACAAAGAACTCGTCCCAGAGTAGCCCTGTCTTCAGTGCTTTTCATTTTCTGCTACTTTCTTGAATGAATGTGTTCATTAACAAGAAAAAATGTTACAGCCAGAGGAGGTTGGTAAAACAGCCTCTCTTCAGAGCCCTTGCAAGAAAACAATGAGAAAGCACAGATGGCTCTGAAAGCATGAGAGAAAAGCTGTGAAAAAAGCAAGACTGTAGTGAGGGGAAAAACGTGCTGCAGGAGTCAGCTGCATGATGGAAAAAACATTAAAGCTACCTATGTATCTCTCAAGTTAGCCACGTGAATCAAAGTAAAAGATCCTGTCAAAAATAATCTCAAACTGGCAAATTCACTTCAGTATTCGATACTGAGTCATCTACTGTTACTCCAAAGTATTGTGCCAAATTTCCTCAGAGCAGTAAAAAAGGTCTTGCACGTTTGCCAGCATTAAATTGTGTCTCTGGAAGATACTCCTCGAGAAACTAGTAATTCCTAAGTAGAAAATAATAATGGTTTAATCTTTTTTCCTCCCTATCAGTACTACTACCCTTCTCAGCAGCACCAAAGCATGAGCCCGAGAGTATAGGAATAATCAGAATGGATCAGATCGAAGTTCTGTCTCTGCCAGTATTCATCGTCAGCAATGACCACAGAAGATGCTTAAGGCAGGGTATGAGAGCAGAACAAGTTCCTCAGTGCACTCTCAGCCTCTAAGAACTTTACAAATTGCAATAGTTCTAGTTCTGTATACTACAAACTGGCAACAGCTTTTTAATATTGCAAGTGGTTCATAGAGTATATTGCAAAGGTGCATATATTTGTTTAGTTATTGCACATAATGTTGGAATACACCCCCAGCCAAAGTTAGGAGCATTTCCTTTAATAGCTTCAAACACTGTTTTGCAAAAAACAACTTCATCATCTGCTTCTCTACAATGTCAAAATAATAAACCTACTCAAAAAAAGAACAGAAAAACCTGTAAGATATGTACTTCAAAATACTGACCTGAGGCATCTCTCTCTTCCTCTCAAAGAGTCCAGAAAATAGTCACATAAGGTATCCTAGATGTCATCAAATTCAGGCAGTTTTGTACTTAAGAAGATAAAAATAGAACACATTTTTCACATTTTCATACATAGGGTTTTTTAATTTTTTTTTATTCAAGTATTTTTCTCTTTATGTCTGCCAAAACTGGTGATTTTAACTGTTGTAATGTATATGTATATGCTGGGCTTTATGCTGGTCCCATTGCTGTTGATTTAAGAAACACCTACCTTTTTCCTCTCCCTTAATTATTTGGGGTAAACAAGAGCAGAATTAGACCCAGAGAGACTTTGGATATGGGTAAGGGAAAATCAATGTGGTTTTAAAAAATAACAATAAACAGAGCGATTATATTGCAATGAAGTAACTAGTCAATTGATCCCCCTGTAGGTGATGGACGGCAGGTGCCACAAAAGCCTCCTAGAGGCGCCACTCGTGGTCCACCCCAGTTAGTGATCCCCCCACCCCCACCTTACCCTCCTCCTGGCAATGACATTGTGGATCCAACAGTGTGTTACAGAGAAGCAGATGTTACAGCACCAACAGAGCTGGTACCTAAAAGTATGTTTGAAAATATATGTATTTGCATTTCCATTCTTTCGATGATTGATTTCAGGGGTAGCTTTTCCAGACTTTCCTCTCTGCTCTCTAAACACCTATGTCCGTTTTTCCCCCTTTTTCCAGTCTGTTGTCTTTCAAAATGTCCAATGCAGTGTAACTAACTAATACAAAGTAAACAAAATACTTATTTGGAGACAGTTTTGTGGATGATACCTTATCATTGTATAGAAGCATTTAAAAATAACCATCAAGCTTTGTGGTTTTGTGCAACTGAAAGAAAAAAAAAATCTGTTGTATTAATTCCCCGTGTTTGTTTTTCCGTACTAACATTTTTTGATCTCCCCAGAGACAAGTTCCTTTGAGAGTCTATGGGTCTATCACTCTAGGTTGAAAAATATAAGGTATCTCCCTTATGAAAATTAAACCATTTATAGGAGCTGTATATTGTTAACATCTTTCTTGGTATCTCTGGATAGTCTTTTGTGTGCCCTTCACCTTGGGGCATAATAGTTATCAGACAAAGAAGTACAATATTTTCCACGTCGTTGTGTACTTGTGAAAGACATGTTTTCATGCTACTTTTTCATGCTTATCCATTGACTGCCTTTAAGTCTTTGTACACAATCCAAGTCTTTGATCCTGTATTATGTTCCCTGTGGGCTTGATCTGCACTCCCATGTAGATCTGGTAAAAGCAGCAAAGCTCTGCATATTATGACATCTCATGGACTCACTTCCTGTGAAGGCTAGGAGGGTATCTTCTAACCACGGGATAGAGAAATGTCTTCATTAGCTAGCAAGCTGACAACAGATCTCTTTATGGGACATTTTCTTTACCAAAAGTACTCTTCAGGTAACAGTTACTGTGATACATTAATGTTGTTTGTGTTGATTGCCAGCTAAATCTAAAGCATTATTTTTTATATGTGTGCTAAGGAAATACAGATTGATACATTTTATTGGGGGAATGGAAGGAAATTAAGGAGATCATACTAACAGAAAACCTGAATCTTACTGAGGATTAACCCTAAGTCATTTTTACTAGCTTATGCACAGAAATCATATCATACTTAAAATCTTTTTATTCTAGATACCATCAGCTTGCCTACTATGTTTTCTTTATTAAAAATCCATTGTGAGCTTCTTTGCATTAATATTTCTGCTTCATTTGAGTTTCTATCACTGTTACTTTGCAATGCTTTCCTGATCTACCTTGGTGATCAAATACCCTTTAATCAATGCAGCCCTGATTTAATCAGTGTGATCATTTACTCTTAAATAAACACAGTATCTCAGCCAAAAGGATTTGATTAAGCTTGTACATGGAAACATAACATGAGTTTTTATTATCCTCAGTTTACTGAGAGCAAGTGCTTAGTGGGTACTTATTTTAGACTTAAAGCATCGGTGTTGGAGAGGGACAAGTTTAGCTTTATAATTATACTGTGATAGATAAAGATAAGTGTATAGATTTACACAAGAGAAACATGCATAGATGTACTCATGAGAGACAGCAGCACGTACGACAGATGCTAATTATATTGCCTAATTCTGAAAGGTGCTTAGATACTGTAGCTCTTGAGCTGTGTAAGAACAGAGTTTTGCAATGATGCTTTTGATTGACTAAGAATGCCTCAAGCAGTGCAAATAGGACTTGGGCGGTAGATTCAAAAAACAACAAAATTTTCAATCTTCCTAACTCTAACCTCAGTAAATGTGTTTTCCCATAGAACAAGGTGGGAAAGAGGATAAGCTGCTAATGCCAGCTATTGATGAAAGTCATATTTGTTCTGAAATCACTCTCTCAAAAAAGCTTTTTCTGATTGTGGTCTTCCAATGTTGAGTGGGTGACTGTGAACAGCAGTATGTCTTTCACAAGTCAAAATTCCCATTCAGAAATTAAAATTCTGTGATCATGTGGAGCTTAAATTCTTACTCCTTATGATCTGCCACTGTTTGTGAGGCACTGTGTTTCACCCCTCATTCCTTCCCAGCACACACACAGTTGTTTAGTTGTGCTCTGGGAAACCCATGTTGAAGAATTTTGATTTCATAGAGAATGGTGACAATCACTCTTCATGGAATTTTCCAAGCTTATGTGGAGTGTAAGTAATGTGTGAATAGGACCGCTAGTAAGATACTTGGGCTTTTCTGTCTTATATGGTAAGAATCCCTTCCACAAACAAGAATACAACAGCTCCTCACAGCTCTTGCTCTTTAATATTTTTATTCTCATTGTAGGAACTTTCCTCTTAACTTTTGTGTGTTAAAACCTTAGCTGCTTGACGTGTGCATGTTTAAAATGATATGTTTATGGGATCTTTTCTCCTTCCTTATATGACTAATTAGATTGTTCATGGCCTGTGATTCTAAGATTGACTGAACTTTGGGAATGCAGAAGTTGAGAGTGTTGCCTCTGTTGCATGGCACTTGGTTATCTCACATGGGTTTATGAAGTTCTCAATATAAGAGTCTGTAAGTCTGGTAAGCTCTCTGCTACTTTACCTCAGATAAAGAGTGCACATAGTGAAAGACTGCTGTACCTAGATAAGCAATTGATACACGTTGTCTTGAAATGTTATCAGATAGCACTTTAGAATAAATTCTATATTCCTGTGAAAGTCCATTATTAGCCCTTTATTTGGCTAGTTATGAACTATCATTAAGATATGCAGTAAGTAATTAAAAGCTCTATGAGAAAGAATAAACAATTCACCTTCCTGTAGAGTGAGATTCTGAAGTTAAATTCTTCACTCTGGCACTAGATAAAGTACTAGTGAACTCAGGGTTCACACTGGGTAAGGGCTGGACAACTGATTTGTAAATTTAAAAAACTGTTGTCTTTTGAAGAAATGAAATCATGATTTGAACCTGTCTTTGTTTTTAAAAAAGCGATAATCAATCATCGCTTAATCAGAAAGTTTTATAGAGATGAAGATGGGGGTATAAACATTTCCCAGTAATTTTTTGTAGATGCCATGCATACTACTAGTTGATGGATAATACCAGATTAATTTTAAGGAAGAAGGAGAACAGAATGGAGCCTTGTCCCTATATCTAATTTTTAATGTTTTTCATCATATAATTAATATATGAGCAGGTAATACAAGCCACTTGACAAAAGCTATGATGATTTCATAAGCAGTTCAGTCATATTTCTTCAGTCACCTTAGATATATATCTCATCTTTCGCACTCATTAGGGTTCATCTGTGAGAGTTGGGCTTTGCTAGCTTGAACCAAAAGTCAGCAGAAACACCGAGGAAATTTCATTTTCTTACATGTAGTTCTAAATCCACTGAGAACTGCAGGGTAGCCTGCAGTGCTTGTCATAGTACACCACCTCAGAAGGTATCTGCCAATTAACCCAGCCTTTTTTTCTTAGAGGTGGTCTTTAAAGCAAGAAAACCTGCAGGTGTGACTTAGGAGGCTTATACTGCCATCACTACTCTTATTCATCCAGTCTGGTCTGAAGCTAAAAAATTAAGTTGAATCTCCAGCATCATCTATCTTGATCACCACCTGGAGAATTAAAATTCAGGCCAAGTAAAGCAGAATTTGTAGACATACTGCATATCAGTAAGTGTTGTGCTGTTAGGATTCAGTTACCTTATACATGCACCCAGGGAGTTAGTCTCAGAAGATCTGTGGGATTCCAAATTTTAATAAATGGGCCCACACACGCATGCCTCCTTTGGGCATCTGAATCTTTAATGTTACTGAGCATGCTAGCCATTCTGCTGACTGACCTACACAGTATTTATAATTTTATCCTTTTACTCTTTTCCCCTAACAGTTTACTGTTGTGCATCATTCCCTTCATACACCAAGCGCGTCTGACAGACCATGCCTCTTCCTATGACCTTCATACTTCTGAATCTTCTGTTGCCTCTGCTACCCTGATTCTTCTGTTGCCTTCCTCCCCTGCTGGAAAAGAACGTTTTTTTCTGACTGAGATTTTGGCTTTTTTTCTTTTTAAACTCTCACATTCTCTTTTAATTATTATTGATTATTTTTGGCTGTGGTTCATACTCATTTGTGAGATGTATGCTCCAGAACTGAATGCTGTGTTATATAAATCTATATATATCAGCCTCAGAAATATTATCTGTCATTCTTTTCAAAAAGATTCTCTTTATTTTGAGCCATAGTTTAATTTGATTTGCTCTTTAGAAAGAGTGTGTTTTTGGGACAAGGTGCCTTACTTTCCATACTGTCTAAAGTTCTAGTGCAAAGTTTCTAAAAACATTTTTCACTTTTAGTTTCTGTTAGTCTAGGTAAAACATTTTGCCTTCTCTATTTGTTCTATTTTTCTTTCATTGCATCTTTTTGTTCCTTTGGAACAAAACCAGAACTAGGCATGGCCTAATCAATTTGAAGTACAAGATTCTTTCTATGTCTTGGCTATCAATCAAGCTGCCAAGGAAAAAAAAACAAAACAACAAAACAAAACCAACCAAACAAACCCCCCCCCCCACAAAAAAAAAACCAGGAAGATCTGTTGGATCAATAAGGGTCTTAAAAGGAGTACCAAGAACCAATACTAAATGCACTGATCATAGTCTTTACCTCTGCTTTCATCCTGATGCTTAGTGTGAGTAATTTCATCTTCATGCTGGAGACATCCCATGGAAATCAAGGTGTGTGTTCTATTCCTGTAACAGAGATGCAAACACTGTTTGCTGAAGATTAATCTCATTTCACAAGTCTTCTTTTTACACCTGTACTGGGAATAGTCAGTGAGTTCTAATTAAAATACCAGCTATAGGTTTGTACTTATCAAAAACTTTGTGCTGAAATAAGTTCTTCATATGAGCAGCCCATAAGACATGTATTTTTAAACATTCTGAACTACAAACATGGGTTTCATGAGTTGTAATGGTGCACACACCCAGAACTATTCTGACCTCACATGTACTGTGCTTTAAGACATTCATGTTATTTAAATGAGTGACTTGCAATACATAACTCTAATTTAAATGATGGAAAATTATTGGTTTACCCTCAGGCAAATAATGATGTTCATCTTGAATCCTTTCCAGGCAGGCAAAATGGAGAATAAGAAAGACAAGCATTCCTACAGATAATGTGAAACATGACTAAAAAGTGTTTTGACAGTTTTTAATCCAAATATGACATGTAGTTAATAAGTTTTAAGTGATTCTCTAGAAAGTACATTTAGCACCCTAATGGTCTTCTAATAAAAGTGGAGTAGCATTGAACCCTCTGCACTGCCAGGTACCTTGTAATACCTTCTTAAGACAGGACAGTGGTTTAATTGTAAGTCTTCTCTTAAAAAAAAAAAAAAAAAAAAAAGAGTGTTCAGTGTGAAGATTAAGAACTTATTGAAGAAAAACAGTTATGGGTCCTCTCCACATAGCTGACATGTTTGCTGTGAAAAGGGATCTCTTTCAGGTGATATGCTCAAACTCTTAAGAGCTGTGGATGAAAACTCAAAAAGTTTATTGCTTACACTTTATTTGACTTTTCTTTAATTAAAATTCAGAATTTTCATTTAAAATATGTTTGTGGGAATTAACAATTCTGGGGGAATTCCTATGTAAAATATTTTAATGATCTCTTTAAGCTAGCCAGCTCTGCCTTTCAGGATTTAAAAAAAAAAAAATCAGTCCTTATGGTAGCTCATACCCTTTGTTTATTAAAAAACAGAACATACAACCCAAAAAAAGAAGGAAAGAAAAATTTCTATATCTTTCCAAGTAATCGCCTTAATTACAAGAAATTTTACTGTGATGTTAGCATAGTTTAAAATCTCCCATTACTGTACTCAGTGTGGGAAAGAACTTTCAGTGACACTCATTAAATCCAAATCTGTTGAGTGGAATTGCATAGATACTGTGTTTCACAACTGTTAATTCTTTAATAGTGTGTGTGCAAGAGGGTGAAGCATTTAAGCAAAGTGTGATTATGGGAACACGAACTTGCTGGAAGTTTGGTTCATGAGCACCAGCTCAGTGCTGAGGTACAACTGGGGAATCCCTGCTTGTTCCAGGCTTCAGCTCAGGGTTTCTAATGGCTCCTTCTCATTCAGCTTCTGGAAGAGAATGAGAGTTTTTCTGTCATTTTCAATAACAGGAAGGAATGTCAGTTTAGGTCTTTTTGACGGAGTCTTAAGTTAGCAGTGGTATGAAAGAACAGTGGCTTGGTTTTACTCCTTTTATTTTAACCTTGGAGACATTAAGTGTAGTGAGAATGACATGGAGAAGTTGATACCAAATTGGCAACTATACTACAATTTTTCACAAAAATGCTATTACCAGAGTTAGTAAGAAATAATTTTTCTATACTCAGGATTTATCTGCACCTCCAAATGACTTGTTCAAATGCTTCATGGTAAGATATCTGGAGTGAAAATCAAATAAACAAAAAAACAAAAAAATTGGAAAACATCATTGAGCCCTTTCAGGAGGACAAGTAAATGCATAGATAACTTATGGATCAAAACAAATTCCAGTGTTGTAACTCCAGTGCCATTGACGTTCAGTGCTCTTAGGGAATAAAGATATATGTATAATTT
>WEIV01004002.1:33321-53979 GCA_013390005.1 Calyptomena viridis
GAAAAAAAAAGGAAAAAAAAGGCGGGAATTAAAATCCCAGAAATTTGCAGTTCTTGCTTTTGAAAACTGAAATGGATGTTAGGATTTGAGAATTCTTTTTTTTTTTGTCTTCTTCTTGATTTCTTATTCTCTTCTCCTAGACCTCATCAGGTAATTCCTTAAGTACTTCTTTCGAACTTTCTAGTATCTATACTCCAGCACCCTCTGAGTTGAAGCTTTGCTATTGTTCATAGCATTCTTCTCTCAGGTATCCCTGGTAGATAATAGAGAATGAGCTTTTATGTCAGCACATATATGAAGAAAGTCTCCTTGTTCTGTCCTTCTATCTCCTCATTAAACTTTTGGAAGTGAACTTTAGACTGTTATCCTTCCTGACTATTTCAGGAGAAGCTGTCAGCCAGTTTAAAAGTTACTGGAGGGTTTCATAGACAAAACCTACAACAGGCTGACCTTCTCAGACTAATTTCTGTAGGAACTGAGGCTAAAAAGAAAGAAACTCAAAGACATTTCCAAATTTCTCATCAGAAAAATGACCTTTTATGCTAATCCTATTTAAGCCTATTAATTCAGATGAAAAATTCCCCAAACTAGCTTGTCTGTTTTGAGGGTACGTTCATAGTGAACCTTCAAATTCTAGAAATGGCCCTGCTCCAGCAAAGCACTTAAGCTTGCTTAATCAGGTACCCCATTATACAGCACGCACATTATTATTGAATGAACTGTGTAAATGAAAGCCTTAAAATGCTTTACATGAATAAAAATGCAGACAAATTTTCCCTATGGGGATTCATCCTATGCAGGAGATATCTGCAGCTTTGCATTTTAATAGTGAACGGTCTGATCCTGCTCACATTGAAGTCAGTGGCAAAACCTAACTGCTGCAGTGGAAGCAAGATCTGATACTAACAGCACATAATATGAAAGGGGAAAATTTATTCCAAGTGGGTGTTCAGATGATGACCCATTTCTTGCATCAGGCTATTGTTCATCAGAGCATCAGAGACAGCACTGCCATTAACATTTTACTATCCAAAAATCAGTACAAAGCATAACATCCAGTTATCATTCTTGCATGTTTGCATTTCTTGAAGTTAATAGGGAAAGAGAGCCCCAGGGCAAAGCATGATTGATGAGATAATTGACTTCACAAGAGGCCTGTGGAAGAGCAGGCCAAATTCTGCTCTGACTTAAGTATTTCTATCTCTGCTTATGTCTGAAATAATCTGATGTAGTCCATCTGCTGTCGAAGAGGAGTGGTGGCATGATAGCAGTGCTCTTCTTGTGAACACTTTGTTCTCTACCTGTTCAATATTCGTCTTCTTACTAGGCTCCCAGGGAGAGCTTCAGTGTGCACTGCTGAAAGAAATAGCTTCATGGCTAGAGTGTGGAGTTCATAGAATCAAAGAATCATAAAGTGGTTTGGATTTGAAGGGACCTTAAAGACCATCTATAGTTTAACCACCCTGCCATGGGCAGTGATACATTCCATTAGACTAGGTTGCTCAAAGTCCCTGACTTTGAACACTTCTAGGGATGGGGCATCCACAACTTCTCTAGGCAACCTGTTCCAGTGTCACAATAAAGAATTTCTTTCTAATGTCTGATCTAAACCCACCCTCTTTCAGTTTAAAGCCATTCTCCTTTGTCCTATCACTACATGCCCTTGTAAAAAGTCCTTCTTCAGCACTGTTGTAAGGCCCCATTTTAAGGAACTGGAAGACTCTATGAGGTCTGCCCAGAGCTTTCTCTTTTCCAGGCTGAACAAACCCAGCTCTTTCAGCCTGTCTTCACAGGATAGGTGCTTCAGCCTTCTGATCATCTTTGTGGCTCCCCTCTAGATTCATGATACTTTGCATTTGTTTCTTGCCCCATGCTGTGTTTGCTTGGCTATGTCTGTGTCACTGAAAAAGAAGTCTGTCTCTTCCTATCCTTTCACACAACCGATTGCCTTTATGGGCTTCAGCAGCATGTCTGAAGCTATTTCCTGCTAGCGTAGACCCAGGGTGCCTTGGCAGTGTTTTAGATGGTGAGTGTGATTGGCATGCACTCTTCCGATCTCACTGCTTTTGGTTTACCCTCATCGCAGCACAGGAGTCTGGTCTTCAAAGTGCCTAGGAAACATCCTTCAAAAGTGGTACAATGCCCTTATGGAAGGTATCACACAAGATTTTCAGGGAGATACTTTGTGTACTCCAGACTTCAATTTTGTTCCCTGCAAGAATAATTTTTAATTTACTTGGCTGTTTCAGAAGGCAAGCTATCAGAAGTAGTTTCTCACCAGATATATACTTTTACTGACATGACTGGTTGTCTTACAGCTATGAGAAATATGATACCAGACTAGTCAAGTATGAATGTACAGTAAAATGTATAATAACTAAACTCAGAAAAGAAACATGCTCTTCTGTATTAAAATATTTCTGGAAATAAAATTGCCAAAGTAAACCACCAGCCCAAATTTATTGAAAAGCCTGTTGGAGAGGGAAGTGAGTATACCATTGACCAGGAGGTCCAAGAGGAGTCAGGTAATGTACATAAAAAGAGATCAGAGTAGAGCTTTGTGTCTTTATAGTATGGAGGTGTATAAAAATGTTTTCATATCTAAATTCGAAGCCAGCTGTTGAAAATCTTCTGTGTAGGTATTTACATTATTGGCAGTTTGGTTAAAGTATGTTTTGGCCAACTAAATGGAGTTGTTTTGTGCCATTTTAATTGTAAGTTAGAGAGGTGGCTTGTGCATGAAACAATTTTCTCAGGGCTCTATGACTTCAGATTATACTATAGGTACTATCCTATAAAAAGATAGAGATGTAAGGGGAAATGATGGATCCACTGGTGGGGGAGCTGAAGATTGACATCAGGTATCTAAATGGCCTGAGGTACCCTGAGGGTGGGCAGGAAAATAATCTGGAAGAGTGATGAAATCCCATTTTGTTAACCATCACTCCAGCCTGGAGTCCACTCTTACCTTTTAGTATTAAGCAAAACCAGTATTTGTTGCCATTACTGCCTACTAAGCCTGCGTTGAGAGGAGAGTTTTTTCTTACTTGTGCAGCAGTTCTCTGCAGAAGTGCTTCTGTGCCCAAGACAGGTAGACCTTGTCCCCATAAATAGAAAGCAACTATGCAAAATTTTTTTTTTTAGGTGTTTAATACCTAACGGTTTCAGTGATAGATTATTACAGATTGACCTGATTCTTTTCCACCCATCCTAACTTTTAAATCACTTTTAATTAGAAATAAATGCACAACTGTGAGTGGAATGGTGTCTCTGTACTATGGAAAAGAGCTCTTAAATCCCACAAGTGTGTGTGTACATATGTGTATGTGTGTTTGGTTTAGGGTTGGGTTTTTGTGTCTCTTCTTTCCTGAATTTGCTGGCAGCTAGTTGCTGGGCAAGGAAAGTGTAACTACAATGCAAAAGTGTTTTATGTTTTTCGCCTCTGGATTATGCTATAAATACAAAACTGTAGTAGAGATTTTATGGAATAGTTAACAGACAAACTAAGGAAGAGAATTGAGACAGAGTACACAGGGGGAAAAAGATGGTGAAATTTAAAAATAAAAATTGAGCAAATGACCTTTTTTCTGTGGTCTTAAAAATCACCTAATGAAACATTGTTTTATTGCATAGGTGCACTAATAATTTCTGGTTTTAATCATTACACTGCATATGCTTTTCATGCAATTTTGTAGTGTGGTCTCTAAGGTAGCTCATGAAAATCACCTTCACAGTCCATTTGTTTAGATTCTGCAGTGTGCTTGAATGGAAGCTAACCACCTCTGTAGAGGATGTGGATTTACCAAATCTATCACTTAGGACTGATAATTCCCAGCAAAATGTGGAGAGTAGTGTATTTCTTCACCACGCTTATTATATTGGGCAGTCTCTGGTTTTAGATCTAGAAATTAACAACTTACACTAATGATTAATTTTCTAAAATCTGTCTTCCCCTAAACCAAGTGGCAATGTTCTCCAGTTAATCAGGGATAGATCTACTTTGACGCATGATCCTTTTTCTGTCAAAGAGCATTTTGCTCTTCGTGTCACTCTTATGACATCTGATCCCTTCAAATAAGGAAGGCTAGTTACTGGCTATGATGTAGAGTTGTCAGATAGTCTAAACAAAGTTTTTATAAAAGCAAGGAACTAGTAGGTTCAAGGGAGTGCCAAAACGGAGAGTGTGAAAAGTGGTTTAATAATGGCATTAGCATTCTGTGTCAAAGGGGCTTTGCAGAGGTCAAAGAGTCTTCTTCAGTCACTGAAGGATTGTGGGAAAGAAATAGGAATAATAAAGTTCAATATGTTAATTTTCCCATGTTTGAAAATCTGTGCTGCATTAATTCAGAAATTTTTCTTTGCTTGTGTGTCAGGTGGTAAAAATAAAGGCCTGAAGTGGAAGCGTGTAGCAGACATTTACTTGCAGTGGTGGTTTCCTTAGTCTTTCAAGTGCCAGCAGGCATTTTAGGTAGTGTTGTTTTGAGAGAGAGACTTCACAATCATTTTCAGTATATGTTTGAAAGGAAAATCAAACATTAGGGCACAGACGTACACAGTTGCTTGTATATGGAAAAAGCAATGGAGGGACTGGAACGCTGAACACTCATCAATTCTCATTCTCTGGCTTGATCCTATCTTGTATTGCCTTTGGTGTAGGAAACACCTTTGCCAAAAAAAACTTTTGTAAAAGTTACAATACTTTTCTCTTGTGATATCAACTAACAAACAAGTTTAACCTCAAGGGAAGTGCTCAACTACCTCAAATTCATAAGGCAGGTTATATGACTTCATGTTGCATTTATCTTTCAACCATTGGAGGGTAGATCTAGGTAGGTAAATTAACTGTCATTGGTTTGAGATTGACTATGAAAATGCCAATGATTCACATGGTGTATATAAAAACACTCCATTTGTAACTTTCTGATGATATGTCTGGTGAGACATGCTTTGTGAGTCTTAATTTTTGTTATTGGCTAGCGTGTAAAGGAATGGATTTACTTCAGTTTGAAGGATTTATGGAATGAGAATGACTGCAATTAAAGAACCTATTGGAAAACATGAGCATGGGGCATAAGACTAGGAAGGAGACCGAAAATGTCTCATTATATGAGCACTGGGAGTCACATGCAAGACTGCGTGAGTCAGCAATGTGCCCTTACAGTGATGAAGCACTAACCACAGACTGGGTTGCACTAGCAAGAGCACAGCCAGCAGATGAGAAGAAATTATTTCTCCCCTTTACCTGGCTGCCATGAATCCACAGATGAGTCTAATGTCCACAAGGGAGTCCAGTTCTGCGTTCTGTGTAACAAGGTACTGACAAACCAGAGCAGAGGCACTAGAGTCTAGCAGAAGCCATAAAAGACATACATAAAGGTGCTGAAGCAACAGGACTTGTTCAATCTGCAGAAGGGAAGGGTGAGGAGAATTTGAATGCTGTCTTGCATCTAAAGAAAAAGGAAGAGCGAGCCAGACTCTTCTCTGAGATTCACTGCAAAAGGATAACCCTGGAACAGTGACAAGTTGCAGCTAGAAATCTTTTAGTTTGACATTAAAAAAGTGTTCATAAGTGGGAGAAACATTAGACGTTGCCCAGAGATTGATTCATTATTTTTTCCAGAGAGGCTGTAGTGTTTCCGTGCTTGGAGATTTTCAAAGTCCAGCTGCTCAAGTTCCTGAGCTACTTCATCAAAGCTGGAAGTGTTAACCTTGCTTTGGGAAGGACATTGGACTAGGTGACCTCCAGAGGTTCTTTCCAAATCAAATTATTCTGTGATTCTGTGACCTAAATTAGATCAACATTAAGCTGCTCTACATCTTCATTTTGGAGGAGGGCTAGAGCTGCAGAGCATGGTACCTCACCTCAGAATTTCCTGGCCTCACCTTCAGTTTCTGCAAGGCAGTTACAAGAGTTGGGAGAGAAGTAGTGCCTCAAAACTTGAGCCATTCCGCCATTCCTCTCATACTATTGTTAGTCTATAAGAGTGGTCATTTATTTTCTCTTTGTTTCTTTTATTATTTTTTTTAACAACAGTATGCATGTAGGATCAAATATGTTAAGAAACACATTGAATAAAAATAGTTTTAATTGTGGTGGGGAGAAGACCACCCATTCTGTCTTGTGCTTTAACTGCACACTGAATGGTCTTTAACACTTATCTATAAGTACAAGTTTTTGATCGATGAGCAAAACAAGTAAAATGTAACAAAAACACATTGTACCTGTGTGAAAACTCTTATGCTAATCCTGTGTTGTTTTCATAATCTCTGTAAATAATTGCCACAACAAATGTTTTCTTTTCCCATTTCTTCCATCAGCCTTCCTCCAAGCGTGTGAAAAAAATGCACGTTTTTTTAATGTTGGTCTTTGGTGATGATCTAACCTTTTGCTTCCAGTACAAATAATTAGAGCAGTGTTTCTTTCTCTTGCTATGAATTTTAAGTACTGTTATTGAAAGAATTTTGTTCAAATTTGGGGATCATTATAAGAATTAATATTTGTAATATTTTTTTAGAACTTCATTATAGTAGACCATTTGAACTACAGCAAAGCTATTTTGGTCCATGAAAAGGAAGGTTTTTGGCAGTGGAACAAATTATTAAAGAAATTGTAAAACAATTACCAAACTCTTAGCAAGAGTCAGATAAGTTAGAGGAACTTGTGAAGTTCAGGTTACTCATCATGTATGAGTGAATCAGCTGTTACATCTTCAAAATGCTTTTGGATGTAATGTTTCTGTCATTGTTGAATGTGACAATAAACCACCATCAGTAGTCTAAAATCAGAAGGTCACAGCAGTTCCTGAACAGCTACAACTTACACCCTGTGCCCATTGAACTCAGAGTGATGGCTTGGGCTTTGGTGACTGATTTTGTAAGTCCAAGTGGGACATGCATCTTTTGAACACTTAGGTCTGATTCTAATCTCATTCAAATTCGATAGTGGTTATTTTCATAGCATTAATCAAAGTGAGTATTTTACCCATGGTAGTTTTCACCTATTCAATTAAACCTTCATTTCTGAAAGTGCCGATTCACAGTTAAACCAGGTGAGTTTTATCTGATGCCTCATCATTGGCATTCTGTATGAGTAATGTGTCAATATATGCAATATCAAACTGCACAAGTGCAGATATGACTCCTCTAAACTCGGAGGTCAGTGTTTTCCTAATTACTTACAGGCTATTGAGATTAAAGTGACAAGATCTTTTTTGTGTTAAACAAGAAGCTCACATTCTTTAGTCATGAGCTACTCTTCTCTTTCCCTCTTGATGATTACAGGCAACATTCTTGCAAACAGACATCCCAGTCCATCCCCCTCTGCAAGAAAGCCTTTGTAACTTGTAGTTGACCTAATTGCGCAGTGACAGCACTGCTGCTGCGAATCTGGGGAGATCCCTGGTACAGAGCTCATTTGGGCTTAGCAGTGTCTGCAACCCAAAGCCGGACATGGGTAAGCAGAAATGCAGGGCATTGAGGGACTCTCTCCAGTTGCACTTGTGAGCGAGATGTCCCACAGAGATTTCAGAATTACTTGGAGACCATGAATCAAGTTCTACACCCCTTTCAATATCACGCCCCACTTGATGCCAATGAATGGCATATATATTTGAAAACTCAGTCTTCTGAGGCATAGAAGTGTTTCAATATGTTATCTGTGGCAGTTGTTACCTGTGTATTCGATCCTGAAGTACTTGCTGAATACTCTTTCTTAACCAGGATATGTCTGCACAAGGTAGTGAAGTTCAGAATCTAAAAGTGTCTTAGTGTTATGACAGAGAAAAGAGAAGCAAATGCCATCATTGTGATCAAGCTGTGCTTAGTGTATACTGGTTTTCTGCATATGCATCCCCTCAGAGAAAAAATACGCAAAATTTACAAAGCAGAATCACATCTCCTACTGGATGTTACCCTGTTCTCCATGTACAATTAGAAAGTTTTACAAGGTATTTTCTGACTCCTGAAGTCAAGACTACTCAGAAAAGTTGAGGTAGGCTTTTTTCATGATACATATCATTACCCAGTAATGCCCATCCATCTTCAGTTTGCACCACTGAAGACTTAATCAAGCATGTAGAAGGAAAATTAGTTCTTACTTAATCCGTTCAAGAATGGCTCAGATTTAAAACAGGAGTGTCTTAGTGCTGCTCTTAGTTGAAACAAGGTTGTTAACATGACACAGAACCATCACAGTCATGTTTTATATGTGTGCTTTCATGTTCAGACAAGTAGTAGCGGCAATCAAAGTGGTGTCTCTCAGCCAACAACTCATTTCAGTACCATGCATTAACTGTGTTAAAAATTCATGAATCTTCTCGGTGAAGATAAAAGACAGAGAAGTGCTTTGACAAACTGCTCTCCTTGAAGGAAGGAGGACGTTTTGGTTTTGCTTGAATAGAAAGTTTTTGTAGTTCTGTGCTTCAGGATAAAACTGTTGTTGAATGGGAAGGTTCTTATTCTGAACTAGGTGATTCAGTTGCCAAGATCTAGACATAACAGGCATTAATTTGCACATGGACCCTGGTAATAAGAGAAAGGGTTTTCTTTTTGTTTGTCAATGTGTGGGAACAATGGACTCTGGGTGGAGATCCTGCCATGGAGCATGGAGAGGCTTGAGTGTTTTTATTACTACAGTAGCACCAGGTAGGGCTGTGTGACCAAAAGGATCTAAACCCCTTAGCAGAAAGATACAGGAAATAGTTGCAGGCAGGCAAGAAGAGGATGAGGAAATGAGAAAGACAGCTAGAAAGGAAAAGGCTACCATCCTCATGTCAGAATCTGGGAGTACATACTTTGGTATACATTGGTGTGCCAGCTGTAGGGCAGAGTTCACTTATGGCATCCAGGTGGCAACAGATCTGGCCCGTATTATATAAAGGTCCTTTGCATCAAGGTATACTGCATTGTGCATTACTTCAAAATCTTCCCATGTGCTTCCACTCTTCAACTTCCAGTCTTTAAATTGATTTCTCTGCTATCCTACTTTGTCCTGGTTTTAACATATTGCTTTTACTAATGTTTTGGTGGTGCATTGTTACTGGGGGTTTTTTGATTGTTGAAAATCCAAGAAGGCCATATATTCTTACCTGTTTCTTCACTGTCTGTTTCCGTTGGGTTTTATTATTTGATGTTTAATGTCAAATTATTCGTATTTGTCTTTCATGTCTGCATTTTCCTAACTGTAGTTCTGTCATGAGCATACTCTAATCCATTCAGTGACACATGCTTAGTTCCTGTAATTGGGGTTCTAAAATGGACAAGTCTCTTGGATTAAATCTATAATCTAGAACTAATGTTACAGAAAAAAAGGTGAAAGAAATCAAATAACATTGCTTCCAAAGTTTCAATAGAGTCTTTGGATCATTTTCCATCATTAATATCAATGCTTGACAGCACTTAAAACTTCAACCATGATTTGCAACCTACTGAATTTTATTGCTTCTGCTGTCAGAAATCAATTTTAGTACTTAATAGTATCTTGTAACCTCAGTCAAGGAGAATGTTGGTTTGATTTTTATTCTAGTTTTACTCAAAGCTTCACTGCTAAGCTACACCCTTACAAAATTATTTCTTTGTTTTCAGTTCTCTATCTTAAAGGAAATATTTCTGTGTATGCAAAATAGTTCAGAAGTATTTGTTGAACATTTTTATTGAGCTGTAGCTTCATGTAAGCTTCAAAAAGTTGTAGATTCTGACCCTAAAATACAGTGAAGTGTGTGTTTAGTCTTAGTCATGCTCATAGACTTGGGACTTCTCATATAATTAATGTCCACCACAAGTGGTGAGACCATAAAGTGTTGTTTAATCTTTCTTTTGCTTATTGAGGTTTGAAGAAGAAAATGGACCACATTTATAATTCCAAATTAAACATTTAGATTAGTCTTTATTGATTCCTTTTGATCAGGAGAAGTATGTTTGGGCTTGATTTTGTCTTTCATCACTCAATAATTCAGGCATTGAAATTATTGACCTTTTTGGGAGTTCCCCTTTAATGGCATAATTGCATAATGGAGTCTAGAGCACATTTCTTAAGGGGAATTAAAAAATTGTATTTTTTACCAAAAAAAAAAAAAAAACAAACAAAACCAAGCAAAAAAAAAGACACAAAAGGGGGTCCTTCACAGGAACCAAACTAAAACAGAGTATGAGAAATTGTACTGTGTCTAATCTTCCCTCAAAATTTGCAACTTTTAATAGAATTGAACAGGCAAAGGGCATATCCCTTGATCTTCTTCAACTGACTAAACATTTAAAAAGTTTCTCCTTTAAGCATGGTACTGTCTACTTTTCTGTACACTTATTAATATACTTTATAGGCTTCAAAAAATAAACAGTTGTTATCCTCCCACTTAACACAAAGTTGGAATTTAAGCGGCGTAAAATAAGTGACACCGAGTGGGCAAGCACTAGATCTAGTTTACCAATTCAGTGTCCTGGGAAATGCTGCCTGTTTTTAGACCCTGTATATAGACTTCTTATTAGAAATGTCATTATCTGTTTGGCAGAATGGAAGAGGAATAATGAGATTATGTTACCAGAAGGAATACCAGGAGTAATTTCTTGAACCACATCATTTAAACTTGCATCTAATTCCTGGGGAAATTGTTTCTTCATAGAATTAGAGACTGATTTGCCGTGAAAGTTGTGAAACCCAAACTCCACAGGACTGGCATAGCAAACAACCTTTGTAAAAGCAAAGGACATGATTTTTGTCACTTTTTGTGTTATATACAAATACTGAACTCCCTCCTACTATTTCTAATGTATTTCATGTGGGTGGGTTCCAGTTACAAAGGAATAGCATTCTGATTTATGTACTGATGACTGATGTACTGATGACTTTCAGCTAACTTTTCTTGGTATATTTCATTTAGAGAGCCTGCTGTCTACACACGATAATGTTTATGTAGCGGATGACACAGTTCTGGAGCTATTGGAGGTGGAAGAAACAGCATCAGAAAGCAGCTGTTTTGCATCTGAGGACACCACAGAGGACTCAGGTGTCATGAGCTCCCCATCTGACATCATATCTTTAGATTCACAAAATGACAGTATGAAGCTGAGAGACATCAAGCTGGTCAATGGCTACATGGACTCAGTTGAGGCAGATGCAATGTATGGCACAGAGCCGCACCCTGTGAAGAACTCCTTCTGCAATAGCGTGGGATCTGACAGTGCTCCACAGAGGTAAGTATTTACTTGCCACCAGCTCTCAGAAAATATCTTGCATATCGTCCTGGTAGGGAATCATTTGAGAAAACCAACCAACTTTCTTCTACTCTTTCATAAACCAGTACCATTGCCAAGTGACTCCTCCCAGTGAAAAGCTCACTGCCAAATCCCCTCCAGTGACATACTTGTAGTAACAGGCAAAGGTCACTTTTTTCTTTGAACTTGTAGTTAACATTTCTTGCAAAAGACCACTGCCCTCCAGAGTTGATTTCTTCAAAAAGCGTGAAAAAATTTTGCTACAGTCTGGTTTATTTTGTACTTCTGATAGCATCTGAAGTGTTTAAAATGTTACTATTTATTGATCCAGAAAAATGACACACACATCATATAATGGAAAATTCAAGCTACTGAAAGCTAGGTGGAAAAGGATTGTATGCACTGAACTTTGGAGATTCATTTGAGAGTTTGTGCATGAATCTATATATATATTCACCTAATGGTAACCTTCACTGGCATACCTTGGGGTGGTTTTTTTCAGCATATTTCCTTTTTTTTTTTTCCTTTTCTTTTTTTTTTTTTTTTTTTTTCATAAACAAACATTTTCCTGCAGTTTTTGCAAGAAAAAACAAGAACCTGGAATTTAAGTAGAAACTGCCTTCAAGCACAAATGACTCTGACACTGTTTATTTGCCAAAACTCACATAGTTGGCGGCAGGGCTGCAAAGGGAACCCAAAATTTATAGGACTTTGCAAATACAAACTGACCAAATAGGAAGCTGTGCCTCCAGCAAGGAGGGTGGCCTGGTAATACCGACAGGGATCCGCACTGTGTGATGCTGCAGAGTCATGGGACAGGGGCCAGAAATTCCTCTGAATTCTCAGTTGACACAAATTCTATGCTTTCTGGTCTCTCTCCATTCAGCTGCTAATCTGTAGCGCCTTCATAAGAGCATGTATCATGACCTAGTTATTTCCTTCCACACATTTCTGAGAACTTCGTCTTGGATCCTGCAGTGGGTGATAACTTTGGGATAAATTAAGTCAAAGTCAGTATTTAGCTTATTGTAATGATCTTGGGGTTTTTCTTTATGCATCAGTATCAGTGGCGACAAGGTCAAGCCTCACTTAGATATTTGCTCAAAAACACATTTTTCTCATGATTTGTCCTTTTGCAGCATCTTAAGTCCTGATGCAGTGTCTATTGGATTAGATAGGCTAGTATAGTAACTGCAATTAAAATTACAGACCTGATCAAAAAAAGCAACCCATTAACTTCAGTAGACTTAGATTGGTCTTTCTGAGATAAATAGGATATCCCAGCTTTCCTCGAAATGCAGGACCTAACTGGTTAGAAAAACACATACATATTCAGTGGGGGAAGAAGTTGCCATTTTGTTGAAAAAAGATGTCAAAGCAAAGCTCTGTAATAACAATACTAGTCAGGTACAATTTGGGGGGAGCTTACTCTGGTTTTTTAATAAAATAAAAGATTGACTACAAGTTATTGTGACACACGTCCTCTTGAAAGGCAGTATTCTCTCCATCTTTCACTTCAGCCAGAGATACATTACAGAGATACAGAGATACTTAGATTTACCTGCGCACAAAAACACACAAGATTTTTACTAGTTGGAAAGAGTTCACATAGAAAAGACAGAAGGATGTTTCACACAGTGTACAGCAGGACTGCTGCTTAGGGGTCTTGCTGAGCCAAAGGAGTGGAAGATGGAAGGATAGTGTGGTGTACTACCTGTTGCAGTCAGAGAGGTGGTAACTCCCCCTGCTCAGCTGCTGTGAGCCCAGTGCTGTAGTTTCATATCCAGTCTTGGCCTCCGGTTCAGGAGGAAGATTGGCAAACTCAAGAGGGTCCAGAGGACAGCCCCTGAGAGGGCTGGGGCACTGGAGCACATGGAGTATGAGGGGGAGGGGAAGCAGCTGGGTTGTTCACCTTGGGAATGCAATGTGGGTAAGGAGGGACCTGATTGCAGTCTTTTCCGAAACAAAAGGATGAGACTTTTCTGGGATATACTATAAAAGCACAAGAAACAACTGTCACCAGCTGCTATAAAGGAAATAAAAATTAAATATAAGGAGGAAATTGTTCAAACTAGGAACTGTTAAACAGTGGAAGAGGTTACCCAGAGAAGTCAAGGAATCTCTATGTCTGGAGATTCTTAGAACTCAGACAGGCAAAGCCTTGGGCAGCCTGGTCTGGCTTTGAAATTAGCCCTGCTTGGAGCAGGAGGTTGGGCTAGGCTTCCAACTTCATTTTATCTGTGATTTTATCATGCTAAATATTCTGTATTTATCTCATATATCCATAATAAGAGTGGTTTGGGATTGAAATGGGAGACAGTTGTTGTTTGGGGAATGCAGCTATTTTTCATAAGTACTATTTATTTTTTAGGCTCTGGGACAGCAAAATTGCTTCAGATCAGCTTTAGTGTATAACGAAAACTTAACATTTTTGATGTATTTTAATCTTATGTTGGCAACCACTTAGATTGACATGACAGTGATGCTGATAGTAATATCTTTTAAAATATTATGCCATTAATGTTCCAGTAATATTTAAAGGTAAATCCAATTCCACTCCTAGCCTATTTTTGTAAACAAAACAGCTTTGAAAAATGTGCTCCTCTAAATCCTTTTGAGGTCAAGTTACTGAGTTTTCAAAAGCCACTTCCTGAGTGTAAAGGAAAAGAAAAAATAGGGGTTTATATCTATTTGCATGAAAATCTTGTTTTAATTGGCTATAAATCAATTCTGAGTGCAATTTTGAGTACTGCCAAATTTGGAGAGTTTCTCCTTCCACTGTCAGAACAGCTGCCACCCCACTAATAAAATGTGTTGGGAACTCTGAAATTTTACATAGTTCTTTGATGAATGGGCTACTTTCAGGACCAGACCAACCTCTTAAATCCTCAGACAAGTCAAAGTGCACTTCATATGAATAATTGATACCAAGCTATACAAAGTTTTAAATATATTTAATAAGCTACAAAACTTAAAGGAAAATTTTACAGAGAGTATATTCATTCCTTTCTATCTTCTTCTCAGTACACCAGAGTGATCCATGTACCAAGTTCTAACACAATTATAAAAGGAAGATAAGAACAAAGAATTCAGAAGAACATGTTTCTACTGTAAAGTAGCTGTGGTTAGCAGCAGTGAATCTGAATCCTCTTTGAATGTGAGCTCTACTAAAGCCAGAAGTTTTATTTAGTGACTAATTTGGTTGAGGCTTGGGAAAAAAAGGGGTTATAAGAGTAATAGAAACATTTAGTTTGTAATTTTAAATTGTAAAGCTGAGTAAAGCTTGGGGTTTTCACCCAGTGCAATAACAAATTCTTAAGAATTTATAATGCTGTGTACTAAAATCATTTTGTACTCTGTGGTTTGTGAAAAGTACCCTTAAAGTGGAGGCAAATTATATTTGGAGTGTGAAGGGCTATAAAAAGGTCCAGGTAGTATTTTGCACAAGCAAATGTGAAGAACTGCAGTGAAGAGCAGAATCAAGTCCACAGTTCTTACCTAGGTTTGGTCCAGAGGCTTAGCCTGTGCTCCAGGAGATCAAGAATATTTTGCCATGTTGCTTCCTTTGGTTAATTGTATGTTTAGTTTTAAATTCATTTTTCTTCGAGTTTCTGGAACTGTTTACTGGGTGTCCTGGGTGGGCTCTGTGTGGCTGAAATGCCTGATAGCGTTGCAGCAGCATTGCCAGAACATTGCAGCAGGGTCTTCATCTGCTGAAGTCAAGGAAACCTGTGAGCATTTAAGGATAGAGTTTTCGACATGCAATAGGTTTGTCAGAACATAGCAGGGTAATAGTAAGCCTGGGTCAGAAATGGCACACACCACGGGCTTTGCACACGCAGAAATGACAGCCACAGCAGAGCTCAAATCCTATTCAGTTCCTAGAGCACTGAAACAGAAATTTCTTAAAGAAGGTAAATGAGTTCCAGGGTTTCCGAGCTTTTCCATAGTTTTGTTTTCTAGTATATGGGAGCAACTTGCAAGTGCACTCTCTTTGGTTTGGTTTTGGGATTCTTTTTCAAGCAATAGTAATCTAAATACATGTATTAATTAACAATTAGAATATCAAAACAAATGGCAAAACACTCTACCCTTAGCTCTGCCTCTAACCCATTGAGCCATATTTGTCTCTCTGCCTGTGATATCCCCTTCTGCCACTGACGTTTTTTTTACAGTAAAAACCATAACACAGCTATCATATCTCATGATACATTTGTACAGTGCGTGGCGGAGCAGAATCCAGACCTCAGCTGGAGGTGCCAAGGGCTAAACCATATAAATAATTGACTATATGCAACGTTCGGCTGTGAATGTTTTAATATTAACTGCTGACTCTGAACGTTGTACTACATAGTTCTCTTTATTCATATCCTTTCTTACGGTTGATGTCTTTGTGTTATGTATCTGTTCACCAAATTTTAATATATAGTGTTAAATGAGTAACAAGAAAACCACAGAGAAGCTGAAATGTTGCTTATGTAGCAGTAAGTACATCTCATGATCTCACAGTGTTGCAACCCTGTCCTCCCATACCCCCTCTTTTCCCATCCCTTGTGTGGTGTTGTCACGCAAGCTCCTAGGGGCAGGGATCAGACAATTTTATACGCCTATAAAGCATCATGCACACCTACTGTCTGGAGCTTTATAAATAATTACACATTAAAAACTATGTTAAAACAATATTATTAGGGATGCTAGGTCACACTCTCATAGTTAAGTAACTTTAATATTAAGGCTCTCTGCGTAACCTTAGATTCCCCCCTTTAACCTTAATTCCCTCCCTTTTGTACAGCATTATAATGTCCCTAGTTAAAGTGATCGTACTTGATTTTGTTTTATTTTCTGTCTAGGTTTCAGAGCTCAGTTAATAAAATAAGTATACTACTGTTCACTCAGTTCAAATGCTCTTCTGGTAACAGGACTATTTCATTTCCTTTTGCTCTTTTTATCTTACTGTGGCACTAGTATCCATGTGCCATTCAGTCTTTAATTCATTTCTCTACACAGTGCTCATTGATACGAAGAGGTGGCATTATCCTGCTTTAGAGAAGGAGAGTTGATGGGCAGAGTAGGAAACAGTGAGACCATGCAGGACCACCTTTTTTCAGAGGACTGAGAACTAAATAGCATTACATACATCAGAATGCAGCTCTTCTTTTCCTCCAAACTCTGTTCTTGGAAGACATTTAAACCTTTTGGTTGATGTAAAACAATAGTATGATTGTGTGTGTGATATAAATTGTCATTTGGACTGTCACCTTGCAAAGATGTCTAGTTTCTCAACTTTATAAGCAATTGAAACTGGGGTTTTTAAAGGGTCTTAAGAGTGACTGGTCACTGATCTCTCTCAGAGCAGGAAAAACACTTTAAAATCCAAGACTGTTTGTTAATTTTGAAAAAATTTTAAACCTATTAAATATTTGAAAAATTAAAGTATTTTAAAATATAAAGGGAGCTTTGTAGTTATAAAGCTAAATAAATAGAGACTTGTGTGGGACAAAAAAGATAAAATACCTTCCAAAGGTCTGAAAGGGATTTTCCCCTCCCTTGAGTGTCTGTTTCAGTAGCCATAAGAGAGGAATATTTTTTCACGTACAGCTAGTGGAGGACATAGGGTGGGGGTGGGGGAACTCTCCAGAGATCAGTTCATGCTGTGGGTCTGAACAGAGATAATCCCATTTCCTCCCTTTCTCTTGGAAGAATTTGTTACCTTTGGCTCAGGTCAGGGTTGCTGAAGCTACTAAGAGTCCTCTTAGTTATCAGCCTTAGAAGTACTTGCTGTTTGAAACTAAACTGTTAGGGTTTGGATGAGTTGGTTTAAAACAAAAGCTTGAAAGTATAGGAGTGGGTGAACTTGTTCTGCTTAATTTTCAGTGCATTCAAATTCAAATGTTACAGGGTTTTGTGTATCACTTGGGAAGGACAGGAGGGAAGGATAAGTCAGTAGCTGGAGAGAATTCAGCAGCCAAGCTGATCAGAAGAAATAAAAATAGTGAGTGGTAGAAGGTAGGCAGGAAGGAAAGAGAAAAACTGCAATGAAAAATAACAGTGTATGTATGTATTATATATACCTCTGTGCACAAACACATTCTATATAATTACATGTCACTTGTAACTATCTCTGAGAAACAGTAGGAAGTTTTATTCTGTTTTTTCTCTGTAGGATAGGTCTTATTTAACTGGGTAGGCATGTTTTACTCTTTTGAAAACAGTTTTAAAGGGTAGGAAGGTAGAGAAAGAGTTAAAGTGACAGGGAGAACTTCAGGGATGAAAAATTATTTAATTAAGACCCAGATGTCTAACAGATTTGCAAGCCTCTGCTTCTTACATAGTTTTCCTTCCTTATCTCTGGCTTTCCCTTTGCCCTTGTTCCAGAAAACTTTTTAAATTTGGATACTCTTGTGTACTTTTTTGCTGGCAGATCTTCATGGAGGAAAGATATTAAGGATATTATGGCTAAGTAATAGATACTCACAGTCGTTATAGGGCAAGAATACAGATTAGCCTTTCTGTTAAACTCATCCACTGGAAAAATGCTGTATGCTTTGGAGATGTAAAATAGTTTAAATGTTAGAGAGCAGCTTGAGTGCTAAAGGTGTAGTGCTGGCTTCAAGGAGAGAAAGGCTATTGTCCTTGCTCTGTTTCTAATTTTTCTGTGTAAACCAGGAGAAGTTATTTAACTGTGCCATCTTTTAACTTGCAAAGTTATATTGCACAGGTGATGTGGCTGTATTAAGATATAAATCATTCTAGTCCACTTTACTGGCTATTTCTGGCAATGCTGTCCGCCTGTGGGCTTTCATGTTGAGAGGCTGTTGCCAGAGACCCATGCAAGGAGGGGGGAGTGGGGGCATGCTTCCAGCTGTATAGCAACTACAAGCTGCTGCTTATGCAGCAGGACTCTAGAACTGACATAAATCGTGGAACTCTGGAAGCTTAAATAACCCTGCTATGTAACAAGCTTAGAGATGTCTAGCATTAAAACACAAAATGGTACTACGCAAAAGCACATTCATTTGCTTTCTGTTTAGATTGTTGACCAGTAACTATGGAGGAGAACTGAACAAGGACAATAAACCCAGCTGCTGTTGAAAAATTGCTTCATTTTTATCTTCACCTATAGTTGCAGGTTCTTACCGTTAATTGGGTGGTAATATATCTGTAGACACTACTAGACCTGTGTATTACAGGACTGAAAAATAGTTTAATTCAATCTCTGATGATTTTTATTCAGCACAGATACAAATGCAGAGTAAAGACCTTTGTGAGTTTGATGTAGTCCCATAGAATTAGAAACAGAACACAAACTAAAAAACTTGAAGTGGAAATTATACCTCTACCTTGCTCTCGAAGATATGTGCAGGGTTTTTTTTATTATTCATCTAAAAAGCAAGGTTATGTGGCATTCAACAGAATATGACCATTTGCTTTTTCCCTTTCCTAGTTGCCTGCCACTTTCAGAAATCTTGCATCAAAGACAAGTGATGATTTTGCTATCTAATCAGCCCTTAGTTTGTTGTTCAGTCTACAACTTTCCAATTTTAACAGGCTTTGGTTAAAAGTTTATGCTCAAGTTCACCAGAGGTAGTGGAAATGAACAATATCACTGGTCAGGTCATGGCTTAGGTGATCAGGAAGTTCAGCATTTATACTAACTGCTCTCCTGCTGCTGTATTCCTTCCTTGAAAAGAAATGAAAAAAAGTCATCCAGCAAAAAGTGGAAAAATGGTGTCTAAGATTATATAAACCATTGGTTAATCTGAACACAGTTACATGCACTTTTGAAGAGTACTTTGCTGCATCACTCACAAAACAAAGATATAAACACCCTGAGTTTACTTAATTCCATCTTTCTGTCCAGATTGAATAGTTTTCAAAAAGCTTCAGTCATACTTTCCACCACTTAAGATCATTCAGCATCAGTCTTGTCTTTAATATCCAACTTGATATATACACAAGGTAGAAGCAATTCTCTTCACATCATTTGTGTAAGAGGTGAATATCATGAATTCATTTTAAAGAGGACAGATTTGGATATGTACAGATAGATTAATGGAATTACCCAGTATTGGACTGGGAGGACTGTCAGATCTATGAGGGGAGCCTGAATGCTCCAAAATCCAGTCTGGAGTAACCTTATCAGATTTTCCATGTTGCTCAATCCCTGTTAGCTGCCCAAGACACATGTGAGAAGCTGAATATTCTCAACGTCCATTGACCTGCCTGACAGCTGACACTATAGCATGTCCTACTGCACGGTGTGCCTGTCTGGATTTGCAGTGGTTCTGTCTTCCTTCCCCAGCTAGTAACAGATTCACAGGAGCCAAGTCTTTCATTGCGGCAAATATTGTGCAAAGAGTGAGATTTCAAATTACAGTCAGTTAACCTGAGACATGTCTACTGCTGTTTCTTCTTACCTGCTGCCACACAGGTAGGATATGGGTTTCCCTGTCTTCCATGTTACGTCTGCCAGCCACAGACAGATGTCTTGAATATCCTACAGCATTTAAAATGGCACCAAGTGCTTGCGTGTAGATCATTGAAGGTCTCCCTCAGTCCCTTCTCTGCAGTTTGCACAGGTCTGTGTTGCATTTAAATAGTTACGGTGGGAGATGTGGTGTGTACCTCTGGTACCACACATGAGCCTTACCAAAATCCCAAGAACTGCTCAGAGAGACTTGAGTCAGTTTTATCATTTACAGACCCACTGGTAAAGCTGCTCTACCTATAACAAAATGGCAGCTTCTCTGCCAATCCCCTGTCTTACCACTGGTTTGGATTTATTTTAATTTAGCATTTCCAGCTAGTTTTATCAGAGCATCTTCTGGCTTTCTTGGAATGTAAACTTTCTCATAAATATCTGTCTCCCATGACTCTAATTTGGTAAAATGCTGGTGTAAGTTTCTTTTTGTCTCCAACTGTGCAAATGACTGCTCAGGAGCAATTAGATGTTGTAGCCTGAGCTCAGTGGAACATTAAATGCTGTAGTTTAGTAGTCACTTTGCTCCATCCTGTGCTCTTGCACAAATCTCTGCTAATCTACATAAGTAATATGTGTACAGGAACTGTGAATATTTGCCATTTCGAGTTTAGGCTAAATACTCATGAGTGCTGTATTTTTAGCACCTCATGTTTTACCAAAAAGGCAGCGTAAAGCTTATCAAATTCTTCCCTAAGTAAAAAAAAAAAAAAACAAAAACCAAAAAAACCAAAAACAACAACAACAAAAAAAAACCAAACAACAACAACAAGAAACAAAAAAAGCTGTGTATGGGAAAATACCACTGGTAATGTTTATCCAGAATGTAAAACATGGTATCAGAATAAGTCATATTTTTCTTGGATTCCGGCCAAAACAGCTGTCAACAAAAGAAAAGTGTGTAGGGTTAGAAGGGTGGAAGGCTATGGAAAAAAAATTAGAGGCCCTTTTGTTTTCCTTTTCCTGTGAGA
>WEIV01004002.1:58157-70080 GCA_013390005.1 Calyptomena viridis
GGTGAGGTAACTGGAAAAAATTAATTGCCCAATGTGAAATCCTAGTTTCAGTGACTTAAATAATAACGTTCTGCTGGTCATGATTTTATTTTCTAAGTTTTTTCATGTTTTGTAACAGGTTGCCACATGTTGGTGTTTTTTTAATTTTAACTATTTTTTGTTAGGATTTTTTTTTGTTTAATTTTCTTTTTCTTTTCTTCTTTTAATAGGCCAAAGCAACACTTGGCACTCACTCTGATTTCAGATTTGTTTTAGATCTTTGTAAAACTTCTTCAGATTTCTGGCAAAATCAGGCCCCATTTTATGTTTCATTAGAAACTACTCTCAAGGCATTAGTTTCTCTTTTATCCTTCCCTCCCAACCCTCAGGATGCAGAGTGATTGTCCAACAGTACTCTAGCTGTACTTATTTTTCATTACTATGTGATTTTTATTTAATTAAGGTGCAGATATATTGGTACAGTGGGTGTACAGGATGGCTAGTGGTCTGCCTTAAAATTGTATGGATATGGCAAACCTTTATCTGGGCTTGTGCTGTGTTTTGACAGTCCAGCTGAAATGTGTACTTCGCAGTGAAGCCAGACCACTTCTTTGTGATGGCTTTAGTAATCCTAATCTTTTGATTGCCAGCACACTGAGTATGCTCAGATACTACCAAGATCCTTCCTAGATGTGGATGTGTCATTGTGGTGGTGTGTGTGTCTCTCAAGCTACATATTTTTCATACTTTGGGGAATGAGTTTCAGAGTGTCAGTGGAACCAAAGGGTCTGGTAATGTATTTCTAAACAACAGTACAAAGCAAAAAAGGCTTTCAGAGAGACCCAAAGTTTTTCTCATCTTTTCTTTAGCAGACAAGATGAAGCAATGGCTTTGGCTGAGCATGAGAATGAAGATACATTCATTGTGGCACAACTCCNTGTTCAATGAACAATGCCTCTATTTTGTATTTTATCATAATAAAGTGGAAGAGGATGGGACACTTTTGTACCCAGCACCTCCTCTGTGCTAACAGGCATATTTAAAAGTTAAAAATGGGAAAACATTAAACAGTGGGAAGAGATAAAATGTCATGTCGTGCTCCTCTTTTCCTACTATGAATTAGAATTATGAATTAGAAATATTTCTCTATTATTGATTTGTCAAAAATTGACATTGAATACTTTCTTTTAAGACTTTCAATCTTTATTTTAATACTTCTGCAGTGGACTTGATTCTGATTTGATATCTTGTGAATTCTCTAACACAGCAATTCCTTAGCTTCTGTGTTGTAACCTTTGATTTATACCAGCAAATTTGAAAGGATATTTAAGCTTCTTGCACAATGAGGCTTATGGAGTTACTGGTGATAAAGGGTGAGAAGAATTAAAAAAAAAATAAAAGTACTGTTTCTTTGTTTGCTTGCTCAAGGAAATCCTTCAGCTGGGCTGTTATTACTAACCAGGTCTGGGAAACATAATTTGCTGTTTCTCAGAAATGTTTCTCCTTCGGAGTCATGTGGTGAAATGTTTATCACTGAGATAAGTTAGTCAAAGATAAGGTATGAACAATAGATGAAATTCTGCTTTCAGCTGTATTTGTATGTTTCCCACTGGCTGAAGCAGAAGGACTGCAGGAATATGTGGCTGATCCTAATCAGCAACCAGACAATAAGAAGGACCCAGACCTCTCCTTTTTTTGTAATACAAGCATAAAAATATTCCATTACTTTTACTGTAACTAAAATATCTGGTCTGCTTAAGCTTGTGCCAGCTGTTTGTGTAATTTAAAGTCATATGGCCTAAATACTGCCAATATGTAACACCGTATGTGTGTTTTTCAGCATTAGATGGTTTAAGTAACTCTGACTCTGACTACATCAATGAAGCACTGAAGCCACATATAAGAAAAGTTGAGGCTGCCCAAGATGTTTCCATTTCTGTTCCAGTAACAGTCATAGACGATGCTCCAGAAGTTAGCACCTCTAACTCAGATGAAAATCAAGAGGTAGAGATGAAGGTTCCACAAAATATCTCTACCGACTCTATTAACACCGGAAACTTCACAAATAAAAACAACAATGCAGGTTCCTTTGATAAGGGACACACAGAAGGTGGAGCTGTATGTGTATCCAAGGATCTAATACATCAGCAACCATCTGAAAATGAATTCAGTCACTTGCCTGTGGAACAGCGGAGAGATATGTTTGAATCTCTCACATCCTCCTTTGAAAAAAGAAGTGAAAAGAACTTAAGACTGGAACCCCCTTCCAAACATGGTGTGAAGTCTGAGGAATGTAAATCTAAGCTGAGTCCATCTCTCTCGAAGACCACAGCTGAAATCAGTAGAGCAAAAGAGAAGATAAATCCATTTAATGAATATAGTAGCAAAGAAAGATCTCTGAAAAAAAGTAAATCAGAATTAGAAATCAAATGGCCACCAGCAAAAAAAGTGGAAGTAGAAGAAGTCCCATCAATACCCACATGGTGTCATCGTGCCCAGAATTCAGGATCAAACTATGAACCTAAAATGGGTTTGACAACCTTTAAAGTTATCCCTCCCAAACCTGAAGTGAGACATTTTGATAGAGGAGTTTCACTCTCCACTGGTGCCATTAAGATAGATGAACTAGGCAACCTTATAGGCCCAAATGCTGGTGTTAGTAAACACATACCAGGGTCTTCTTCAGATGAAAGTGAGGAAATTCATATAGGGAGAGTGAAGGCATTCTGGAGGTCAAGTTCTATGGAAAAGCAAAGTGATGACTCCACTGAGCATTTTCATAAAAAGTCAGTAGTCACTGCAAACTCTAAGCCTTTTACTGTAAAACACGATCACAAATCTGTCTGTCTTGCAGCTCCAAAACCTGTAGCACCACAAACTGTTTCTACCCAGGTAGGTGAAAGACAGTCTGAGAATGAAAGGACCAAACTACCTCTTCCAGTTATGCAGTCTCAGGTAGCACCATTACCAGCCCCAACCATTAATAAGGACAAGCTAGAACTTCCATTTGTAAAGCCACATAGGAGAACTTCAAGTCAGTATGTTGCCTCTGCCATTGCAAGACACATCAATGCAACTACCTTTAAGTCTGATTCCATGGAATATCATGAGAAAGATGAAAACAAGCAAGGGGCAGGAGAGGTAAAGAATGAAGCAGAAGTTTCACCAAAAAGATGTATTATTGTGACCAAATATAGCCCTGTGGAAATAGAATCAACAGAAATAAGAGAAACAATTTCAAGTATTTTTACTTGCAGTCAAAAACCATCCCACAGGTTTACACCTGGTGATAATTCTGGCACAGAAAGTAAAGTAGTTAATAGGGCACCAAATCAAGCAACTCCTTCCAGTTTCTATAAAAAGAATGGCAGTGTCCCACTTATTAAATCCTCTTCAAAGGATAACAACAGTGCAGAAGAAGATCATGATTCAAACAGCAAACAAAGTATAGCAGAGAAAAAGACACGTCTCATGTTTGACCAGAAATGTGAGACTTTGAACCATACTAATTCAGCCTCATCTCTCAAGTCTCCTGAGCTCCAAGGAGTCTCATCCTCTTTCAGCTTGCGAGTCACTAAATGGCCTCCTGCTAATGGTGTACAAGTTAGTTCATTTAAAGCTTCTCCTGAGCTAAATGGTACACCAGCAAATGCAGAGTCAGAACAGGAGGAGAAACCTGATGATTCGGATATTAATGCTGTTGGTGAAGTGGATGTTAGTGTGCAGACCAATATCTTTGGACCAAAGAAGAAGTTCAAACCTGTCATTCAGAAACCAGTTCCAAAAGACACATCACTGCACAGTGCCCTCATGGAAGCCATTCAAACAGGAGGAGGAAAGGAGAAACTCAGAAAGGTAAAGAGGAAACATTTTTTTGCCTGTTCAGACTGCAGAGCCCTGTATTCACCTATCAGACATCAGAGGTTTGATAACTGGTACAGTTGCTGGTGAGCTGGAGAGCACAAGGCATTTGAAAAATTTATAATGGCAAAACACAGACCAAGCTCCTGCTTATTCTGCATGTCCTGTATTATGCAACACCATGGCTGCTGCACTAGCTAGAAGAGGCAGAGAGTGCATAGACACAGCATAAAGGGGAGAGGTAATTGAGGTTAGTCTAAGAGCTGAACCCTCCTTTCAGTATGTTACGTAAACACAGGAACACACAGCATGGAGAAAACTTGTAAATAAATACAATGAAAGAAAACTGCATTTTTGTATTACTAAGGCATAATAGTTTGCCACTGACTTCATGCTCAGGGGATATAAGACTGCATCTCTAAGTACAGCATTACTATCTACACATATCCTCACTGGTCAGTGTGTTTTAAAAGCAGGCCTGAAAAAAGACAGACTGATTAATCTTCATAGTTTGCGTTCTTGTACAAGTGCCAAAAAGTGTTTCCAAGCTATCTCTAAGTAAATATCTAATAACAATGTGAGGTTTATTCTTTTCATATTCTAGGTTTCAAACAGTGCACTAGATGGCAATCACAGGAAACCCTCATACACTGAGCCAGAGAACGCACGCTCAGCCCTGCTAGCAGCAATTAGAGGCCACAGTGGCACCTCAAAGCTGAAAAAGGTAAGGAATCAAGATGGTAAATGATCTTTAAAGTGCGATCTATCCCTACTGGATGTTTTGAATAAAACCAGATATGCCACAAACTAAGCGTTGTGCTGCCTAGGGAGAAGTTGTGGGGGAAGCCATATGACAGAAGACCAGATCTGACTTTGGAAGACAGTATAGCAGGTCCAATTCTATCCTCTGCTCTAAAACTTAAATTCTTTCAAATGATATGCTTTAAGCTTAGAAATCCATACCAGTTACAAGGAGTGTACATAGAAGATATCAAATGTTCCTTGTTTTCACATTTAGGTAGGGGGGTTTTGTAGAATCATAGAATAGTTTGTGTTGGAAAAGACCTTAAATGTTATCTAGTTCCAACTCCCCTACCATGGGTGGGGACACCTCCCACTCAACCACATTGCTCAATGCCCCATCCGGCCTGCCCTTGAACATTGCTGGGATGGGGCATCCACAACTTCTCTGGGCAGAGAAGTTGTACTTTAGGAGTATGCAGTTAGATTAATATATTTGCATTATCTACCATGTACATCCAATCCCCATTACCTGAAAACACACTAGGGCTTTTTGTGCTGTTTATCTGCTAACATGGTGCATGCAAGTTGTATGCAAGTAATTGATTTTGATGTTCCATCAAAATTCACCACAGCAGGATGATTCCCTCTCTCTGATTTACCTAGTCGTTAAAGCATCTCTTATACCTAATAGCCAAAAACTGTATCGTTTTAGCCTTAGTTTTCACTCAATTGACTAATCCATCCAGGGATGTGTACTTGGCAAGGAGGTTCCTATTTCCCTCGTGCAATGACTCAGTTCATTATCAGATATCCAGACAGCTGGCATTAGAAAAAGTCTCTTGCTTGTCTTAGGGAATTACTCTATCCCTCAACTATCTTACTGCACTTGCTGCAGGTAGGGTACAGCTTCCTCTGAGCCTGTGAGCAAGATGTGCTAGGTAGCAGCAATCTTCACACATACTTAATTGAATTCTGCATTCTTTGGGAATAAATGTAAATTTACATAAAAGGGGCTCTGACAATTAAGTGATAATGTGTCATCCCAGAGACATTTTGGAATACTTTCCTGTGGCAGGAAAGTTTTTCTTAGCATTTTAGAGGAAGTTGCCTAGAAACCATACGCTTCTTTTTCACACCATGTCACCTGTGCTAGTTAAATGATCATGCTTGTATGTGTATGGGGTACAATACAAATGTGCTATGATGAAAGGGCTGTTTCATGTTATCTCAAATGTTCATCTTTTATCTAACATGACATTATACTTGTATATATATTGTGTGTGTACAGTGAAGGAATAGAATACAGGAGCTGTCTGTGGATTATTTGATGGGAGATGAATCCTTTAATTTTTCACCACAGAAATTCTGTGCCTCAGTTTATCTGAGAAGGGAATTATAATGGATCTGCTTGGAAACCTCCTATTTGGCCCATGAAACTGAATTTCCTGATAATTGCCAAATCATTGTAATTACTAACAATTTATTATTAGTATTACTAGTAATAGTGTTAATGGCAGAAGTATCTCTTGTGACAGTTGATGGAAAAGCTGGCTTAGTCTGATTGTCTTCTTCACCTGCATGCATTTAAAGTAGGATGAGTTTCCAAGCTGGTTATTCATGCAGAAATTTTAGTTTCAGAAATTCCACAGAAACACATCTGGAAGAATAATCAATTGATTTTGTTCTCAGTGCTTTCATGTAGTTCTCTCTGGTCCTTTATTTTATTTTATATTATTTTAAGTATGGCTGGAAACTGTGTTTAACAGCATTTTTTTCAGTGAAGCTATGTCTGAGAGCTCGGATCTGGAAGAGCCTTCCTGTCATCCGAGATTATTTCTGTGCAGCCCAGACTGCAAAAAGTAATTAGATTCCTGGGTGGCTACTGAAGCCTTAATATATCTTCCTGATTCCAAAACCCGTGTGGTTGTTTCCAAATTAATACCAAGTCCAACTTTCTCTCTTAACCTTACATGCCAAGAAGAGTTACAGAATGCAGGAGCTCACAGTAAATAAAGATTAAGTTTCTGAAATGGACTTGATGCCAAATCCTCAATGCTGGTAATCAGCCCGACTGGGTGATGCGAATGAGTAGTAACAGATGTTCGAGCCCATGAGCAAACAAAAGTTCTATGTGTTTTACATCATTCAAGCAAAGTGAAATCGGGATACTGAAAGTGCATGACATGTCAAATAATTACAATTTAGCCATGCTTGATATTAATCACTTTCTTTCACCTGCATCATGAGCAGATCTCGTCATTGGCCTCTGAAGAGCTGCAACGTTTTAGGGATGCAGAACTGTCCTTGCAGAAAGCAGAAGACCTTCAGGAAGAGCAGCTTCGTATCCCACCTGCCCCTTCCCAGCCACCACCACCACTTCCCACTCAGTTGTCAGCAGCAGCTCCTAAATCCTCTGCCACAGTTATAGGTAACTCATTGGAGGCAAGGGAAGCCCTAATGGAGGCCATTCGCTCTGGTGCTGGAGCAGCAAAGTTAAGAAAGGTAAGTGTACTTTTATATTTTACTGTGGATGAAACAACCTATGCTTGCTGTGTTTTCAGAGCCCTTTCTAAGCTGTTATAAACACACATTTCCTTCTTCCATCGGAAGAAGGTACATGTACTGTTTTCTCTAACTGAATCAAAGATTAGAAAATGTATTTGAAATCTTTGAACAACAAATGAAACGCACCTGTGCATATATATAATAATTTGAATAGTCAGTACTTTTTATTAAGAGATACCATCAAGAGCATGCATATAATTTCAGAAAGCATTTTCATGACCTTTTCTTTCTTGTGTATCTGAGATAATGCTATATGTCATTTAGACAAGGTGAACCTAAGAAAGATCAGATATGAGACCCTGAAGCAAATTTATAAATAAGTTGTCTGTCCTACTTTCAGTAGTGTGTCCTAGACATTGATTCCCAACAGGTACACTTTGGTCATGTGCTGAGAGGTGTCAGTAAAACTGTGAGGTCAATTTAATGTCCTGAACTTTATTAATTGAATGGTGTGTGTTTCACATCTGTGGTCAGCTGTGAATCAGTCACCTCCCAGATGGCTAAATGCTTAGTTGCCTGTGTGTGATTTTTGGATAAATTCACTTACCTCTTTGATCAAAGTTTTTCTTTCTGGTCTGAAGTTACGCTGCATTTCTTGGTAAAGAGAAGCAAATCAATTGGCCTTAGTAGAAACATCCCAGTATTACACTGAAGTATCCAAGAATGGACTTTGATCCAAGGATTTTAGGGAGTGTACAAAAGCACATGTAGTTTTCCCAACACATGATTTAGCTCATGCCAACCATAAATGCGCAAGTAGGCTTTAACCTTGCTTACTTGTTCTCTTTTAAATAATAAAAAAATGTGCTCAAATTTTAACATTCAAAAGTAGCCAAAAATATCTGGTTTCTGATAAACCAGAAATTCCACAGCAACATAAAAATGGCACAAGCAAATCAGTGTTTTAGGGAAATTTACGTCAGCATGTTCTGATTACATTAGAAATTTGGATGTGCAGTTATTTTTCACATGAAAAATTACATAGGCATATGATTATGAGGAGCAGCTGAGGTGATTTGGCTTGTTCAGCTTGGAGAAGGCTGAGGAGCGATGTCATCACAGTCAATGTCTTCCTTAAGGAAGGCACCTGAGGGGCAGGTGCTGATCTCCGCTCTGTAGTGACCAGCAATGGGACACAAGGAAATGCAAGTGCATTGGGGGAAGTTCAAATGACAGTAGAAAAAGGTTCTTCACTGAGAGACAGGTTGGTCACTGAAATAGGCTCCCCATAGAAGTGGTCACAGCACCAAACCTGACAGATCTCAAGGACCATCTGGATGACGCTCTTAGTCATATGGTTTAGTTTTAGGCAGTCCTGTGAGGAGTAAGGAGTTGCCCTCAATGGTCTTTATGGGTGCCTTCCAACTTGAGATACTCTAAGTTTCTAAGACTACAAATTTTCAAGAAATCAGACCTTTATTTCTCCACTTCACCAACTGAAAGAAAACCAGGATTTGGACATTCAAGGATACTTCATGCAGTTGTTTTCTTGATCCTTCCAAATTTCTTGTTTTTCCAACTGCATTGCTCTTGCAGAAGTCTTTGAGGACTCTACTCATGAAAACAAGTCTTTATTGTATCTTTGTGGATTTATTTCAAAACACTTGGATAACCAGTGCAGGCCATGACTGTACACCACATATACTCATGTATTCTGCTAAATACTGTGCGTGTCTTGTTTCACTTCCAAAATGAAGTAATTTTTGGTAGTTTTGACATTGAAACAATAGAAGAGTGCATCTCATTATATAGGTCTTTTATGAAAATAAAAGGGAGCAGTGTTTTGTCCAAGACAGAGTATGATTTTCTTATTACTGTGCTGTCCTTTCAGATATTGGATATGCAAGCTAGTCTTGTATATGCCAAAGTCATCAGAACACTGACATCTGAGATCTCATGCCATTGATAACTGATAAAAGTAAAAATGTTGTCAGATTCCTCAAGACTTTCTATCTAGCGTGTATTAATATGTCTTCTATTTTCCTGCATTAAACTGAGAGCTGAATACTGATCCTTCCTTGCAGTTGGACAACTTGTGACAACAAAATTTGAATCCATAGAGGAGATAGAATACATGATAGCTGCATATCAGAGTTTTCTTCCTTTACCCATGTCTAAGAAACACTGAATTTTTGTAGGCAGTGGCTGACAGGTGATTATGTGCCAGGGCTGAAGCAAACTTTTTTTGTTTGTTTTGAATTCTCTGTCAACATTTTGCTGATGTGGTTTGGAGATGTGAGCACAGAAACACTTTTGGCTTTCTGGAAGAGTTTGCTTGCAGCAACTAGACAGCAGAGTAGGTAGTTCAGTTCAGTAATGGCATATGTTTCTCTTCCATTGTCTTCTCAAAGTTTTCTGGAACAGGGACTTCTGACAGCATAGTCATTTACTTAGCAAATATTGTGGAGAACTGGAAAGAATCTGTGTTCCTTAGTTATGTGTGACCCGATGCTTATTTTTGAGGGGTTATTTGCAATGGAAGTAGATCAAACAGGGCTGTCAGGGGAACCAAATGTAAAAAACAACCAATTGCCTAGATAAGGAGCATCCCAACAAATATCTGAGCTCTAGTAATATCTGTGAAAAGGCAACTCCTCCAATCCTCCCCTGATTACACAGCTGTTTGCTAAAGTCATGAACTTTAAGGTTAAAAGCTCCACTGTGCAGGAAGGGAGGAGAGAAGTTGCTGCAGGCTGACCTTGCCTTGCTGAGAGTCAGGGTCTGCACAGCACAGTCTCTTAACTGGGTCAGCCAAAACAAACCAGAGCAGAAATAGGTGCTTGAGGGAAATGCTAAGTATAGGTAAGGCAGTATGTGCATAAGCCTCCTGTCTCTTCTTTAGTCCATTTCTTGGAGTACTGTGCCTGTTTTGGCAAATGAATCACTCTTTGTTTTGAAGAAACAGCTTCTGTTTTATTGCACACTGTTGCTGTCCACAGACTCCTGAAGGAAAATTCTTGTGGGTGCCAACCCCAGTTGGGCCTGCTTAGTAAAATGGTTCATCTGCAGTGCAGGGCAGTTTAGAGACCTTCCAGAAAGTGATTATACTACAGATCATACCCAAAGGTAACAGAGACAGAGATGTGTCACAGGAACAAGATGAATTTACCAAAATGCAAAAGACCTGACAATGTGCAGGAAGTGACTTTTTTCTTCAGTTTTCAAAATGGTCTGTCAAGGAACCTGACAGGACTTCAACACTTCAAAAGTATAACAGCAAGGCAGGGAGGTGGTGTCAAGTAAAGCCACCAACCATGATGGCTGCCCTAGTGCCATTGGTGGTTAATTGTCTTGAGAAATGAACGTGTATCACTAGCGAGGAACCTGCTTCCCAATCATGCAGTCTGCCTCGTGCAAAGGAGAATCAGTTGATCTAGGAAATAAACAGCTGATTTGAGACCAAATTTTGGGTAATTCTTCTGGTGGGCAAAACTTAGATCTTAGAGCTGTACCATTTGAATTTCTGATGTTAAAAGTGAACTAGTGTTTTCCTGAAATTGTGTCAAACAGTATCACATAGTGAAGATCTATATGTCCAACTTTTAACTTTCTATTTCCCACCTCAGAAAATGCAAAATAACCTAGGTAGATTTCTGGAATTCTGTATATCAATGCATGTGTATTTTTGTGTTTGGGTAACTTGCCTTGGGATTTACTGTGATTATCTGTAGAAAAAAACTATAACTACATATGCAAACAACCCGTTAGATGTCTAGCTGTAGGTATAGTTGCAGCACAAGTCCATGCAAGATTAAAAATCTTACCCAACAAAGTGAAGCTATAGAAGTTGCTTTAGCTTATATGCCATCCACCCATTTTAGGTAGAGTTGTACCCAGGGCAGGGAAATGTGCCTGCAAATGGTGGGGGAAGCAAGTTGTATCTCTGAGGAACAGGCTGTTGCTCATGATAAAATGATTGCTATAGACCACTTGTTAATGGTATGTGCAAGGGAGATTCTGCAGACTCTACGTATTTTCCAATGAAGAGTTGCACCAAAGCAGCCTTTTCTGTTTGCTCACTGAGATTTTAAAAACTAATTTGGCTCCATCACAGTATCCACAAGCATTCATGCCAATGTTTGGCATCATCATTAAGTCACGTGAACTCTTGATACATGCAGTGTATCATTCTGTTGGCAATCCAAGGAGACAGGTAAGATAATTACTGCACCCATTACAGTGAGTCTCTGATGTACACTGGGATGATTTGGAATTGGTTGTCTACAAGTAACGCATCAATCTGAATTATGGCACATTGTCTTCTCAGAAGCATGGCCTAGTTCCATACCTCTATGTCAAGCAGTGGACTATTCTGCCCACATAGGAAAAGACATATAATTGTGAATGAACAAGTACTGTTTCTTGTCATTAGTATCTGTGGGTGCAATGACAGAGATTACAGACTCAGAGCCACAGTTGATGTTGGCTTTGGTATGCTGGAACTGGAGCAGGAGGCCCCATGATAAGGTTGGCCAATCTTGATAGACGGGTAGTCAAATGAGCCTATAAAGTGATTCTAGTTCCCATGCACAGTGAGAGGCAGGCATTTGCATACTGTTACTCTATTTGAATTGAAAGNTGCTAATAATTTATACCATGACCTGTTTTTTTCCTCAAGAATAAAGCCTCTGCCATTGATACTAAGGCCAAAACTGAAGATTTATACTTGATCAGATACATTATTCCTGTTTAGTTTTTGTGGTGACCTTAATGTATATAATGTATATAATGTATATATCTATATATAATGTATATAGAATTGAAGCTCAGTAAC
>WEIV01004002.1:75354-124932 GCA_013390005.1 Calyptomena viridis
ATCTGCTTTTCTTTTTTGTTGCTGAGTGGAGTATGGAGTTTGATTCATTGCTGATGTCTTCATTTGGCTGGAGAAAGTTTCTATATAGTTGCATTCCCAAGGTTGTTCACTGAAGTATGCTAAGATAAATGAACCTTTCTAAGAGCAAAAAGGTACTCTTTTATTTTTATTGTTACTAAGTATTCTTATGGAGTTTAGGAACAAGCTCGTTTCCATAGTCTGTTCCCTCCCATCACTCATTCCATATGTATAGGACCACACGCACACACAGAGAGTTTCCTTCATCATTTCAGGTCAGGAATAGTTAAAAAAGCATCTTTACCATAGGATCCTTTTTCTGTTTTTAACAGTAGCTATTTTTGTCCTGTAAAGAGGAACTTTCAGAAAGTCAGGGATTAAGTTTTGATGCAGTCACAACAGCTCTCTGCAGTCACTGCTGGAAGCAATGTCAAATCCAGCTCCAGATAATGCTATCTTCAGCCAAATTATTTTCTTTTTTTTTTTTTTTTAACCTTTTTGTCCGTGGACTGATAAAAACATGTACGTGCCACGTCTCCTTTCTGACGTCATTATTGTGCTTAAAACCCTGAAAAGTTTTCCCTTGAACAAAGCATAGTGGTGTTGCAGTTGAACACCAGACTGAAAGAGGACATTATTCATACACAAATACCATTGTTTGGTTTGCAAGTCAGGAGCTGAAAAAGGAAACCTTATTGAAAGAACAAGACTGTGGAACATCATTGTCTTCTACATCAGAACCTCTGTTTACTGCAATACAAATACAAAACAAGCACAGTGCAAATAGGCATGGGTTTCCTTTGTCTTGTTTCATGCGTTCAACAGAGGGGTTTCTATCAGAAGCACTGGTATTTGTCCCTTGTAGTGCTTGGCACGGGTGAGTGGGTCACAACTTGAGGGTACTGATTTGGGTGGCATGAGCATCACTGATGAGTTGTGTCACTGGTTTGAGTGAGTTTTTTGCCTTGTGATAAACCAAAATGTGGTTTGATTTAACCACTACTCGAGATGGCAAACCAAATGCGTCTGCTGCAGTGATAAGCAGAGGCTCCACAGATGGACAGCAGTTGAGGTGCAGACTGATTCATGATCAACCAACTACAGTACTCAGATCCCAGTAGCCAATAGCCTGTGCAATTTCATCTTCTTAAACTAGATGAAATGATAGTGGTAAAGGGAGAGGGAAATGGATGCATCTGCCCTCTGACAGAACCTGGGAGTGAGTAACTCAAAGAGCTGCAGCCCTCCCTGCCACGGCAAAGTCTAACAGTGCAAAAAACATACAGAAAGTGCCTTGGTAAGCAGGAGGTCCACCAAAACTACTGATAGATCTGAATTTTGGAAATTACCAATGAGATCATGAGACTGCGCCCATCTCTGCTAGTACACCTACCTGGTGGTTTAACATGCTGAAGATTAGACTCAACTATCCCCACTATATATCCCCACTACTATCTCCACTTTGCTGATAAAATCCACTGATAAAATCCAGCCCTCAGTCCATCAGTCAGCCTGAGTGGTGACTGTGCTTGGCACACTCCCTAACCAGCCAACACCAAACACAGCAGTGGTTTAGCTTTCTGCACAGTGCATGTCCCCTCATTCATTAGCTTCACTGCTAATGTTCCAAACTTTCCAACTTATGGAAGAAACTCTCAGAGGCAATTTGCAGACAGTCAGTGCTGCAGAACTGCAAAGAATTATATTTTTATGTGTTGATGAATAATTTAGGAACAATTCTGTGTTATGTAAAATTACTGCTTTACTGCTACTAAGGCCAGTGTTCGTACAAAGTGTTCTTCTAAGCCCAGTTACACAAGTTAAAGCTTGCTAGTTTTATCCTATGCATCTGTTATTAGAGACAATTTTTCCAGGTTCAAACTCGGAATCAGAGCAAGTCTTTCATTCCAGGAGAGGGCAGTTCCACCTCCTCATTATCCCTTATAGTCCTGATCATCCTAACTATTTCCAAATAATCAGTTTTGCACTAGGTTGTGTATTAGTAATGGTTTTCCCCACAGAGGAGGATGCTGTGTAATATTTTTGTGTATAAACACCATGGAAATCATCCATCCTCATAGATTTTTATATTAAGGAGCAAGCTAAGGCATACTTTCATGCAGAGTGGCTACAGGTTTCATCCTCCTATCCTATGGATGAAACCTGTGCACTTAGGTGGGCAGGGAATACAGAATATGGGCAGATGTAGATATATCTGGTTTTGGTTTCATGTTGGAAATTGTTGCTTTGAGATTCCACCTATTCTATCGATAGAATGGGATTGAAAGGTTAGGTAACGAAAGCAATACTATTGCCACCCAAAAGCACACTTGTAAGAATAAAGATTAAAAACCTGCAGTAATTCAAGACAGGGCCACATCCAGAAATGGAGAAACTCACAGGCTTCCTTAGGACTCTGCATCTCAGCTATTGCCTCTGCTGTTACTCTATAAGTGTTGCCAAGAGATTCTTAGTTGCAAATGCAAATATGTTCAAGGCTGAAGGATCAAAGAGCAATTAAATTAAAAACTGCTGACAGGTCAATCTTAATAGTCATTTCCATGCTGAAATAAGTCAATAAATCTTACCATGCAATAAATCTCACCACATAAAGGTGGGCTTGCATAACAGGAAAATGTAGTAAAATATAGCAATATATTTTATGTAAATGCTTTTTTAAAGTAATGAGTAGCATGTTTTATTCATCTTGTCCTGGCATCAAAGCGGTCAAGAAGACATTGGACTTCTGGAATGGGTTAATCCTCTGCAGCAGAAGTATGCTGAGCAGGCAGAATGCCTTCTATTTATATTACTGTTTACTCATATTTGTAAATACAAGCCTTAATTGAGCTCCCGAGCCCTGCTGTGTATTGTACTGTGCAAACACCACATAAGTGACTGTCCCTGCCCCAAAGACCTTTACAAACTAGAAAAGTCAGAAGAGGAGGATGGGATCAAAGCAGTCGTGTGAGTTGCCTGAGGTCACTCAAGATGTTAGTGGCAGAGGCAAAACTGGAGCTTGGGACTCCTGTGTCATTCTTTGGTCCTGTTCTCCAAGTCATGCAGCTTCCTGGCCTATATACTGAATGCAGCATGTAAAGATCAAATAAGAAACAAACTAAACCTCTCATGGTATTGTTCAAGCTTCAGAGAGTCAGAGAAACAGCTGTTCAGCTGGCTTTCATACCAGACACCTTAACGTACCCTTGTGTATTTATCTGTTCTCCCAAATGCATCAAGTATGAAATATTGTATAATGTTCTTAAGTACTTTAATCTATAACTAGATACATCTCCAACAAACATATAATACAAGAGGGATTTGGAATCCAGCTGCTAAATTTAAAACAGATTGTCTGTATGGTAGAAGTTCCCTGATTGTTAAATAGCTTGTATCTCCATTACAGCTTCCTGACCACCTGTAGCTATACTGCCTGGTATCCCCAAGGGCAGATCCAAGAGGAAAATGTTCCTGATATTGCTGCTTCGGCAGCGCCTGAGTGCTTTAACAAGAATCTTTCTATTAGCCCTTGTATAAACAGAGGACAGCAGCCCAGGCAGGCAACTCTGGGTGGAGGGAGCAGAGATCACTTTAAATCATTTGCACATTCTAAATCATTGGGCATGATCTGTGAAGAGTAGATCTTGTGTTACATACTGCCCTTGGGAGGCAATGGAGACTATTTCAAGCTAATAAAATTCCCAACAAATGGCCCAGTACAGGAGAAGTCCTGTTCTCAAGGAAAAGCCAAGGAAAAGCACAGGCTCACAACTCACTCTTCTTTTCACAGTCGAAAGGCTGAGGATTTTAATCCTGATTCTAAAACAAGTCAAAACTTGGTGAGTGCAGTAATTGCACAAACAAAAAAAGGGCTTAGGGACAACCTGTACTTCCCCCTGCTCCCCTTTTTTTTTGCATCAATTCAGAAGAGCTGTTCTTAGGCTTGTGTGGTCTATGTCATGATGCAGTACCTCATTTCCAGAGTGTTTTTCCTGGCACTAAGCGACAGAGCTAAACCTAGGGTAATGAAATGCTGCATGTTCCAAAAAATGGGAACCAAAGGTGAGAATTTCTTGTTTTCTTCGAGATGCAGATTTCATGTTACATGACCAAGGGTGCAATGCAAATGAGATTTCAAAACTAATTTTGACCAGTTCCCTTCACACACCTTTAACCAAAAGAAAGTTTTCCACCATTACCAAAAATGACAAAAATGCACTTTTGGATCATATGCCCAGGACAGAAAATTTTCACCAATAATCAAAGGTGGCATTTGAAAAAATAGGTTTAATTTGCCAGGGGAGGTTACTCGCAAGAGCAGGTAACATTACTCTCCACAACAGCAAACTACTCCAGCGCTGAATCCTGCCAGTGAAATGCCAAATGCAAGATGTAAACCAATTTTTTTAAGAAATACATCCCAGCTCTACCTGACCTGTGCCTAGGAGCAGATTTTATTTTTCATTGTGTGAGGCAGAATTTTCAGAGATGAAGAATCATGAGTCAGACCCACAAAATCATGAGACCAGTATCCAGTATGATGAGGGTTGCATTTTTCTGTTTTTAAGGGAACAGGTTCTGCCGTGTGGTTTGGTCTGCCTGATTTCTGAAACTCCTTTGTCTATCCATGGGGTGTGGGTATGGCTGTCAGCACCGTTCTCTCTCACCTCGTCCCCCCAGCTGTGCTGCAGAGTCAGACAGGGAAACCCAAACTGGCCCCAAAGGCAGTAAGCAGTTCCAGGAGAAGGGATGCTGAGTCAGCACAGTGCTCAGCCAACCTGAGAGAGCACGGCTTCTCACTCAGCCCATATCCACACTAGTATCTCCACACTGGGTGTTAGTTGATGATTAAAAGGGAAAAGAACCAGAATAAGAAGGATTAAAATACGATATTCCCTGCGAGCATTTTCATCACTCTGGGAAGCCTCCCTGGTGGTCAAACTACTAAATATTTGACCCACAGTTACCAGTGAGCACTAAAAGGTAGTCCAAGCTCATAAAATATTTAGCCAGGTTTATTGTTTATTAAGACAGTTTTTATAGTATTAAGGGGGGGAAGAAAGAAGTCTGAAGTTTTTGCTCAGGTCTGGTTAACTCAGGTTTTGTGCCAGTACAGCTATTTCCATTACAGGTGTGATGTTTTTACTCAAATATATAAAACAATATAACCACTAGTTTGGGACACTGTTGTACTGGCACAAAGGTGTTCTATACCAGTACAGCTTATTTGCCTGCTTGTATGGAAATAGAAATTTAGGCATAAATAAGCTTGTTTTTACTGGTATAACTGTTTCTACCCCAGGGAAATTATACCATTTTTACTTTACCAGTATAGTTACAATTTTGTGTGTAGCCAAGCCTTTGCAGTGGTAAGCCTTCTGTGTAGTAAAGCCCTCATGGTGACCAGTGCCTCACTGTGTCAAAAAGCAACAGTAATCAGTGAGATTATTGAAGTATTAGCTATTCCACTGGACCAGGCTATCAAAATCTGGTGGAAGAGGAGGAGGAGTGCTTTTGTTTACGTTGCTTGGCTGGTAAAATAGTCCATGTATCTGGCATCAACTGGCAATGTTTTTGCTGATATCTAGGGGCAGCAGACAACAAAAATGAGAGTCAGCTCTTTGTAACACATTCAACAAGAAGAGTTGCTCTTACAATATCTACTTAAATTCATTTTACAGGCGAGGAATAATCTTCGGTAGCAGAAGCTTGTCACTGTGTGTCTCTCTGCTTTGAAAATGAGCATCCTTGCTCACACCTGGGTATCTCCAATTCAGCTCAGCACGATGTAGAAGCAGAAAGCCATTATCCCATTGGATAATAGCCTAATAATTTGTCATCGCTTACGGACAGTATATGTTAAGCAAAAAAAAGGAGAAATACAACTTTTAAGGGCAGTCAGCAATTATATGAAGCTTTTCACCTTAAAATGCCTTGCAAACTCTAGTTATATTTAAACTCATATCACTAGATTATGTCTGTTCAAGTCTACCCATGTGAGTTCTTTGTCTTTTTATATACTCTATGTAAACATAGAAGGAAGATAGCCAACACTCAGCAGGTCAGTATATGTAACAGGAAAATGAGTGAACTGTGCATAGCAGTGGTTGGGAAACAGTTGAGCTCCTGCTGTCGGGACTCCTGTGGGAGGGGAGGGAAGGGAAGGACAGGACATTGTCTCTCACAGCCTCTAGTTGCACTAAGAAATGGAGATGGCCTCTCCATTTATGTGATAAGAAAAATAACTTGAAGAATGAGGTGGAAATGATTTTTAAATACCTGCTGACAGTATGATTACTTATGGTTACTTACGGCATTATTAATAGAGTATGCATATTGGTGACCCAAGCCCTTTCCCACTAAATACAAATTCACAGTTTTCTTCTCATTGTCTGTAATAATTTAGTGGTCATTTTGGCAGTGTGAAAAAGGAATTAATTCACCTGCTATCCTAATGGCCATTACGAGAAAATGACAAAGTCAGAGCAGTGGTTTGATTTTTATGACTGAAGTCTTCTGCAGGCATGAGTCTATTATTCAGCTGCAGAGCTCTGTGGCCCTTGAAGCTGAGTTGCAGGGGTGAAGGTCACTGCTCTGCCAGTAATCACATTGCCATTACGTGAAGTTTTAATCAGCAAATACTGGGCAGATACAGCTCTGGTACCATACTGTTAAATATAATGGAATTTGCCCCACAGATGACTGTAGGTCCTTGTTGTTAAATCAGTTCTCCCTGTTTACCTTTCAGCTGCAGATTAAACATACAAAATATGCTATAATCCAGCTTTTCCCACATCAGAGGCTTGAAGGAACCACTTTCCTGTAGCATTGCATAAAGAGGTAAGGTTTCTTAATTTGCCTCACATATCAAAATTCAAGGCAATCAGTCATTCATTCTACATCATAAATAATACATGTACCCAACCAAACACAAAAGGCTGTACTTCTGTAAGTTTTCCCTACACACTTTAATAAGATTGTCTGAATTTCAGGATGAAATACGCAGTCTCATATTTAAATCATTAGGTCCCTGTGTGGTATTTCATCTCACTTTTGCAAGGTCAGGGTGGTCAACGTGGTCAAATTAAAAAAGAAAGATAATGACTATCAGCCGAACAAATGCAACTGGTTCAGGGTGAAGAGGAAATAGGGGACCCACAGAGGGTGAAGATTTGCTGGAGATTTGCAAGGGAGCTGTAAATCAGTGGTTTAGACTACGAGATGCACCTTCCCTGTGGTACAGCGTCCTGCCATAATGAGCCGCAGCTCCTCTGTCAGCCCTTTCCCAGGTCTCACTGTGTTTTGCTGAAAGGGTAGCAGTCCAACTTCCAAATTACATGTGGCAATTTTAGGGAAACTGGAACAGTCACCCAAGGGAAACAAAATTCCACAATATCAGTATGTGGCCAGGAGCTAAAACCTCCTGGTTTCTGAGCAGTTTCTGACTGCGATTCCCTTTGGAACAGAGGATGGTCCTGAGACCCAGCAAGCCTGGGTTGCATTTTTGCCTCCTCGCAGACTTCCCCTGTGACCTTGGGCAAGTCACTGCATTTTTGCATGCCCCAGTTTCCAGGCCTTTGTTTGTACAGGATATCCGCTCTGCTGGTCTCCCTGTCCTGTCTGCTTCAAAGGAAACCTGCCAGAGAATGAGGAGGTGTCTGAATTGGTGTACATTTGTTAAGCACTGAAGAGTCCAAATCTTGGGCAGCAGTTCTGATCCTCCTAACATATCCCTATTACAATAATGCAATTATTTTAACCCATCTATGGTAGCTGGATGTGAAACTGCAGGTATTTACAGTGGGTTGCTGCCTCATAAAGGTGTTGTGGGTAATGTTTGTGAGGCACTGGTGAGATTAAAGGTTCTAACTTATCTTTTCTTCCAGATCTCAGCGAGTACTCAAATAAATCCATTGAACACAGGAGAAAATGCTACAACTCTCATTAGTTTTAGCACAAGTAGAAGCAAGACCTCAATCACAATCCAAGAGTGAGACAAAAATTTGTCAGGCAAAGTACGCTGTATTGTCATGTCATCTTTATATAACCATTAACTAAAAAAAGTCACCTATAAATCCAGATAGAGCCAGAAAACTGACCTTTAAATCTAGTTTACAGAAAAGGTTTCCAAAGCCCATATGCTTGTGTATGAGATTAAAAATGTTATCTTAGACCATGACAACCTGAGCAATACCAGGACCACTCTCAGCAGTGACAGCTTAGTCACAGAATAGCTACAGAAGTTCATGATTAAATGCAGAGTGTTGAATGGGTAACCCTAGCAGAAGAGCCATGCCTTGCCCCCTAGTTATATCTTCTGTTATTCTCAAAGCTTTTCTCCCTCTTCTGTGATGCCCCTTACAGGACCTTTCAACAAGAAGAGAGATCACAAAGGACCTTTATGAAGGGCTAACTAGACTGTGGAGGAGGTCTACCAAATGCCACCACAAGACAACTTTAACCCAAGTAAGCTTATTCAATAGTAGTCCAGATTGGGCTAATTATGGTCTTTTGGCAGGTTACCTTTCACACCATGTCAACTCTTCCAGGCACCCACTGATGGAGCACTGACTTGTGGCATGGCATGATTCTCTCCCACCATCTCTCAGGCAGCCTCATTTCCAGCTGTGATGGTGGAGGCAGGAGCAGCTGGAATGGAGATCGTGGCATCACTGTTTGGTGGAGAGGTCAGAGATTCTCAGAATTCGGTTTTCTCACAGCCAGCACAGCCAGACCATAATGGTCAACAAATAGCTGACCACAGAGCAGTCACTGGCCCAAGCTGAAGATTATTCATGAGAGAAATAGATTGTTTCCCCCTTCAATTATCTTTTTACTCCTGAAAGCAAGAGTGGGGGGGGAATCCTTTAATTATATGGTTTTTTTCAAATCCAAGGGTTCAGGATAAACTAGCAGGCTTAAGAAAGAAAATGTCCATACAGGATAAAATGAAGAATTATGACTATTCAAAACACATATTCTTTCATACTTCTTTTTCTCTCTTCTCTAAGCTGCCGAAAGAAGATGGGCTGATAGACATGTTCTCTTGGTACACAACATATCTAGAAATTAAAATAAATGCATACAATGAGTTATATTGACTGCCTTATATCTAAATTAACCAGACGGAATGAGAAAGATTTTACACACTTTCACACACACACTCAAGCAAGTGTCATACCTCCCGAAGAGGTTAAAAAGGAAACCTGTAAAGTGACAAATATAAAAATAAGAGTCCTCTCTATGTTTATTTAAATATGCATCCTCTGCAGTGCTTATCTGAACCTTGAGCTCTTAGAGATGCTGATAAGCAAGACAGACCTAATAAAGCCTCATTTGAAAATCTCCAGAACAGCCACTCAGCCCCATGTCAGCTGAAACCTCACTGTCTCCAGAGCTCCTGGGCTCATGTAGAAACATTAGTGATGTCTGAAAAAGCATGGTGTGTTGCATCTCTGTGCCTCACCACTTCCAGACTCCCTCTCCATAACCAGTAAGAGTCCACAGCTCCCCTCTCTCCTCTCTGAATACTGCTTAAGCATCAAAAAATATTTCTTGTCTTCAGGTCCTGACTCAGCCCAACATCATCCCTAGGTCTTGTGCCACACATTTTAAGCCAAAGGCTGAGGTCTTCCTTAGAAACTCGTTCCCTATCTTCCCTTGCTCCTCCTGGCAAGCTCAACTGCCAGGATAATCCTGGCTCCTCCTGAAAAAACAACTAAATGAGCCTAGCTTTCTTCGTCCCAGAGGGCACAGGTCTTTCCGACTGCCCAGATGGCTCAGGCTACCTAGAGGGGTTTTTCTGATGCTCAAGCAAATCTTACAGAGGGAAGAAGAAGCCACAAAGGGAGCAGGGACAGAGAGCCACCTTTCAAGAGCAGCCCACTACGGTGTGCCTCCTGCAGTGTGGTGGGGCCTCTAGGAATCACCTCAGAGCTGCACTCACTGTCCCTCAATGAGTGAATTCACTGGTGATGGCCTTAAGCCCTTTTTAAACACACAGTCTTAGAGCCAGATGGATCTGGGCCAGTTTCTGGAGTAATTACAGTCCTAAGGTGTCATTTGATAGAAGACAGACAAAGACGCACAGTAAGAACCTGCTCAAACTTGGTTCCTCATAAGCGCAGTCCCAGTAACTGGGTGTTAGTGAAGGAATGACCATAAGTGGTCTCCATGTTCTGAGGCCTCCCTTCTACTATCCTACCAGTGGCTGATTAGTTAAAACTCTACCATGACTGATTTGTCTCACACATCAGCTCCCCCAAGAGTGAAAATCTTGACCTCAGATCATGAACAAAAGTTTGTTGGTGACACAGCTCGCATTTTGCTCCATCCATCTCTATATGGATGGTTTATGAGCTGTCACTCCCTGTTTGTCTATGTGATTGTCATGAGCTTGTGAGCTTCCTAAAGCAGTATTTCCCATGAGCTAGAAAGAGTTTTTTTGCTCTGCTGCTGCAAGCAACACTTACTGTTACCCATTCACAGATCACTTTTCCAGCACTAAGGTTTGGAGCCTTAATTACAGCTGAAAGGCAGTTGGGTTTCTTTTACCCCTTGTTTAAGCCTAGTCAACATGTGTTGTTGGGCAGTTCATGTTTCTTCTATCTCTGCAAATGTTGGAGAAATGCTGCAAAACTTGTGAGTTGAAAAATAGGGCTAAACATTGACTTCCATTGACCTCATCTTCAACCACAGAGAGCTCCTAGGTATGGCCCTGCCTCTCCTCTGCAAGTTTAAACCACATCCTCATGTCAGGCAGCTGCTGCTGCAGGACCAAAAGGGTGTTTTCTCCCTTTCTGCCGAGAAACTAGCTTGCTTGGAGCCGTGTAGCTGAAGAGTGTATTTGCACAGCAGAATAGCTGGTAGCTATTGTGGTAGAAATGGCTCTGTAGTCTGCTCAGCCTTACAGGTAAGTACCTGCCTGCTTAACAAGTTGTTGTTTTGGGGCAATTTCTAGGATCATCTTGTATTACAATAGTCCAGGCTTAAAAGTTTTGATATGTCTGTGATAGAAACTTCTGCTCAAGACAGGATTATTACTCTAAAAGTGCTTGAAGAAGTCCTAAAAGGTTTGCTTAATTTTTTTGACCTGTAAGGTAGTTTTTTGATAGCCTTGTTCATGCCTGTCCAGAGGGTTAGGATTAGTGGATTGTGAGATTTCTCTGCCATTTGCTGAAGAGACAAGGTTATATATTTTTTAAGAAAGCTTCTCTCTCAACTGCTGGGAGTTCAGTGTGTAGAAGTGAAGAGCTGAAGACATTTTGGTTCACCTTCATGGTTGCTTTACTAGTGCTAGTGGTACTCCACAGGCTCTTCTGCTACAAGGCACAGGTGGTTGGCTTTGCCCAAGTCCTCAGTGCTCACATCAAGTATGACAGCAAGAAGCATGCCTGAAAGTCTGAGCTAGAAGAAGAGAGACAGAACTTGAATTTCTGAGCTAAAGTTTAAAGAATATACATAAACAGCTTTCCTGTCTTTTATGAGATGAGAGAAGTGGTCAGGCAGGTAGACTGGACTTTTTGTTATGGTTCTCTTTAAGACCTTAAAGGAATTGAAGAAAAGGCACAATTTCATATCTTTCTTTTCTAAGGATACTGGTTTTTATCTGATTAGAGAAGTAAAATCCTGGCAGAAGGGGAAAAGATGTATCATTTTCTGAGGGAATGCTTCCTGCTGGTTTTTGTAGCCCCTCGGCCAGGCTATAAGCCTTTGGACATGATAAACTCTGTGACCTCCTCATGGGAATGAAAGGTGGTTTGATTTCTTTTTCCACTTTCTTTTTTTTTCCTTACTGCTCCAAGTGATATACAGCTTGGCTGGAGACATTAAAGGACATTAAATTACCCAGTTTCCAGAGCTCACTTTCCTTCTTAGAAGGACTGCTTCTCTTTTTTTTGTTTGATAATTTGATGCCGCTGTCTGGAAAAAGGTCAGGCTTGCTCCTATTGTACAGCATTTCTGGGTATTTTCTTAGATAGTAAAAGCCTGGGTGCTATCACCCTCCATGATATCCAGGTCCTATCTTGCACTGAATATTGAAAAATTTCTCACAATTTCATTAATAGAATTGAGGTCTATTTGTAGGGAGAAATTGCTCTGTAGAGTGTTTGTAAGAGTGATTTCTGTATCTAATAGAGATGACATCTCAATCAGTGATTGTGGACAAATCTTCTTCTAGAGTAAAGGCAGCCCTTGCTCAGTCAGCCTTCTTGTCCTGAACACAAAGGCCTGAGATTCTCATCAATTATATATGTGATACCAAGTAAGCTGAAGCAGGAACTCCTTCTAGGTGGAAAGGGCAGTGTGATAGCTTGGCTCCATTCCTTCTAACACTGAACAAGAAATTGCATCAGGAGAAGGAAAAGAAGCTGTTTCCCTGCTGTTCCATAGCACCAGAGCTTTCCTGCCTTTTGCCTAGGTATTCTTTACAATTCTTCATAACTCATATCTGCAAGGCAAGCTTTTTAATATCTATTCAGCATGTCCCATCCATGGCCATGCCAGTTACAGCACAGGACTTCTTGGAGTATAGTGGGCTTTTTTCCACAAGCTCTTGGGTCAGTTCAGCGAAGCCATTGCAGCTTGCTTTCTCATTCAGCTTGTCCATTTGGTGCAGCACTGCTCATTGCTCTGTGAAGCAACTCTGCACATAGAGCACTGCTTTCTGTCCATAGCTGCCTTGCCCGACCGCCTTACAGGAATATGTTTTTAGTGGCACAGCTAGCTGTGGTTTATAAAGGTGAAGAGAACAGGGCTATTTCTTGAAAGAGCTTGAGGAAGAGACAGAGACATGAATGACCACTCCATGTATGTTCTCACGGGGACCTTGGTCAAAAGCTTACACAAAAAGCTTAGGTCTAGACTGGGCCAGAAAGATGAGCACAGGCTGAAATACTGTAACAGGTTGACCTCCGCTGGATGCCAAGTGCCCACCCAGTTGTTCTATCCCTCCCACCTTCCCAGCCAGGCAGGGGGAAGAGAATAAGATGGTATACAACTCATGGGTTGGGATAAAGCAGTTTACTAAAACAAAGCAAAGCTTGTGTGCACAAAGGTGAAGTGAAAAAAATATAACAAGTTTATTCTCTACTTCCCATTAGCAGCAACATCCAGACATGTCCCAGGAAGTAAGGCTTCAGCATGCTTAGTGGTTTCTTAGCAGGCAGCCAACGGAAACAATGAATATCCCCCCTTCCTACTCCCTTCCTTAGCTTTATATCTGAGCTGATGTCATATGTTATAGAACATCCTTTTGATCCATTTGGGTCAGCTGGCCTACTTGTGCCCCCTCCCAGAATCTTGCCCTCAATTGGGAAGGGAACATTACAGTCCCGATGCTGTGCTCAGCAGCAGTCAACACACTGCTGTGTTATCAACACCCTTCTAGATTCCAATGCAAAGCACAGCACTGTGAGGGCTGCTATGCGGAAATGAACTCCATCTCAGACAGATCCAATATAAATACCAAGCCATGGCTATCAACCAAACTGTTCAGGACATAATCATCAGTGAAAACCTTGTGACCTTATGTCTTCTAAACCATCATCAGCCAGTCACAGATGCCAAAACTACAGGGGAAAGACCCAGTGTGCCCTGGCGTGTGTGAGCCAGGGATACAACACATCTCCCACCACTGTTACTGTGCTTGGAGTCACACCATCTCTTTTGCCCACAGTCCCACTGACCAGCACAAGTGCTCTAGTGCCTATCTCCACAGTAGCTCAGATGCACTCCAAATGGCTATCAGTTGTTTGTCCAAGCAAGCTATAAGATGCCTGAAGGCCAGCAGATACTGCTGAAAGGGCCAGTGAACTGAGCAGCGCTGTCAGGATTGTCATGGTTTGCTGTGCCCTGTCCAGCCTAGGCCAGCACCATGGGATGACCTGCCAGTTCCATGGCCCTGGGGAGATCACATGGTCCAGAGGGTGACCCTTACCCTAACCCAAAAATTTTCAGTTTAGGAGATATGACCCTACAAAGGAAGAACTCAATAACTCTGTGTATCTTGTCTTGTCCTTCCGACCTCCCTTCAGATGCCACATCACTTCTTACAGCCATGTCACTCTTTGATTTGAGATCTTTCTACCATTGCCTTCAAACAATGTTCCCAACCCTCCTACCTTTCCCAGCAACCTGTGTCTACTCCTTCTGTTAACATCTGTACTGGTTCATCCTTGTCAGGCAAAGCAACAGGGATGCCTGTCACATGCATCAATAGAACCTCCCTATTTAAAGAAACACACCAAAACCTCCTGGCTTTTTCCTGGAATCTCTGGCAATTAGTTGTAATGAAAGGTGCTTTTGCCATTTTTCCTTCCCCTAATACTCAAGGAAAAGTGCTTCCCCTGTGTTACCTCCTGCACTCATGAGGTAACTTTGTATGCTCCCTTGCCAAGTCACAATTCCTGCCACACACACATGCACACACACATGCAAACACACATGCCATGACCCTGCACAGCCACTCTCGACTCATTGTCCTCCCTCTCTGTTTGAGCTCTAGGGCCTGTCGCAGTGGTCTGCTCTTGAGTCCACTCACATCACTTCTCCTGCCCGTGGCTGCCCTGGTGGCTGAATCACCGCTCAGTCACCTCTCATCTCCTAACATCTCACTTTCCCAGGACTACTGGAACAGGGTTTCCAGTAACACTGGACAAATACTGATATTTCTCGCATGATTCAGTCATGTCAGGGAAATAATTGAGCTTCTGAAATAGGATGGAAAGGTATGCATCCTCTCATCAGCCCAAGTAAATAAAAAGTACATTGGGAGTTATCCTACCAAATTAATGAGCTTAATTTAAACCCCTGCAGTTTTAAAAGTTTGTACTTTAGGTTCTCTGTTTCTTTTCTAGTTTTGAAGTTCTCTCAGTGCAATTGGGAAGACACAGAACTACTATTTCAAAAGTGACAGTTGGCCTTCAAATGATATTACTACATCCAGGCAATGGGCTGAGAACAGAAAAAGAAAACTAACATAATGCAAAACTCATGATGAGATCCTGAGCTGTCAACATCAAATGCTTCAAGATAATTAGAAGACCAGACATGTCTAGCCCAAATGGATATTTGATTTACTGCATACCGTTGCAAATATGTACCCATGGGTCATTTAATCCCTGCTTCTGAAGCAAGGTAGAGACAGTAGCAACTGCAGGCAGGGATATGGTATGCTGGGGATGGGAATCCCTTTTATTTGTTGACTTTCAACAGAGAAGCCATTGGGGAGCACAGTGCAAGTCAGGAAATCCTGTTCCCATCACCTTTCACTGTCACTTACTGCATATTTGGTAACCATATAAAGACACGGTTGAGCTTTTTGCAGTACTCCTCTGCTAAAGCAGTTTGGATGTAGAGACAAGGACTGGTGGCTGCTCTGCAGCTCATGCTCCACTGCATGGAGCATCTGCCCAGACTTACTCGTCATGCCAGAACCAATGCAGCAATGGAAAAAGTCACCACACAAGAAACATGAGGTTCTGTGTCATTTGTATCTGCTTGGTTTTAATCCTAGTTCTGTTCTACTGCCCCTTCTTCAAGACTACAAAAAGCAGAGAGATGCTCTGGGGTAGGTGAGGCATTTCTGCATCAGAAGGAGGTTGGAGGCATGGGCAGGGGCTGGGTATGTGGTATAGGGGAGGGCTTGGGGTCAAGCACAGGAGCTAAATGAAGTAGGAAGGTTTTCTACCCCCTAAGACAGTTAAGTGAGAAATTAAACCCCCAAGAGAGGTGAGGAAGAGTAGAGTAATGCTGAGATAGGGCATGACTGGGAGGTCACTGATTGTGCCTCAGCCCTGGGGAAATGCAGGGAGAGGGCAAGGAATGGATAAGCAGTTTTGGCTCTGCGTCTGTGTCACACCAGCCTGGCAGTTGTTCCTTAGGGGGAAGCAGACAGGAGCCCTGGCCCAAGACGGTAAGGGAAAAGCTGGAGGAAGCAGTGGGAGGGGAGAGACTCCAGCAAGGGCCGTGGGAGACAGTCAAGTCCAAGCAACTCACTGTTTTCAGTCTGTACTGTCAGGCAGGATCTGTTCAGGGACAATATATTTCCCCATTATGACAGCTCTGGCAGACAGTGCAAGTGTGGCTGGTCCAAAGCCCTGCTCAGGGGCTCACTTCCTAATTAGGAAGAGCATTAAGGAAGAGTTCCTGATTTTTATTGTTGTTTACCAACACCCTGGTGGTCGCCTTGCTAAAGCAGTGCTGCAAACAAGACCTTTGGTAAACCTGCCAGAGGAAGGATGATGGAGAAAATATTCATGGTACGAATTGTCACACAAAGCCTCTCTTTGCACAGAAGGGATGCACAGTTTTGGAGCTGACAAGACAAATGAACAATGATTTTTGAGGACGTATTTAAAGCAGAATAATGAACCTTATAGAGGAACTCTTATAATCAGAGTGCAGGAGCTAGAGAGGATCAAGCAAATTAGGAGGCAAATATAAGTAAAATACAATCCTTTTAAGGAAGGGCCTTTATACACAACCAATAATTAACTTGTGGAACTTACTGCCCCAGCTACTATTATTGAGGTCAGCAAAGAAATGAGATTTAAAAGGGCCCATGAATAATAAAAGACACCAAGTGTTGCACTTAGTAAAATAACAAATTACAAAGGATATAAATCACCATGCTTTAGATCTTAAATAATAATAAATTGCCCAGTGATTAGAAGGCAACTTTTGCTAGGGGCAGGTTCCTAGGTAATTGCTCATTTTAGCACTTCTAGGTTTTGGTTTTTTTTTTTCTCTGAATGTGTGATGCTGGCCACTGCCTCAACAAAAGAAATGAGTTTAGATGGCAAGCAGACATTTTCTGTGCATGGTGTATTGTAGTGAAGAATTTCAGCTTCTTCTCTTAGATAGCAATTATTTAAGAGGGAGTTTCCCTTATAGAAACAGTACAATAGGAGCATAAAACCTGCAGTAGGCTATTGTAATTTGCAATGTTGGGGAAAAAACTTAAAATAAATAAATTCTGAATTATTTTAGTATTTTTAGCCTTCCCAAATTAGTTCTTAGTTTTTGTCATAATTTTGTTTGCGTGTTTTGGGCTTTTTTATGGAGATCATAAAAAATTTCAAGATAAACACTGTGCTTACACTATTGTATTTTTGTGGTACCTGCTTTTGACTGCTCTGCCAGACAAACTGATTTATAGATTGGATAAATCCATGTTTCTTCAATTGACACACCAGAAAGGCTATGTTCAAGCTATTTAGATTCCAGCTCCTTACTAATAGAGATTAATACAGTTCTCTGAGTCAACATTTCCTGGGCTGCCAAGAAGAAAGTAATTTGAAGCAGCTAAGAGACAGTCATGGAGCTGAGCTGGGTACAGATTGAATCAAGGCTTTCAGAGCTCCTCTAGCTGAGGCGTTGCTCCCTGGCTTAGCTTCCTAGCAGGATGCAGGGCAGTGTTACTGGCACAGGCTCTCTACAAAGACATTTTGCGCTGCTTCCCCATCCTGAGGTTTTCCATATGTTTTGTCCATACTCAGTAATTAAGCGGGGCTCAGGCAGCACCACTTTGTTACCCTTAGGATAAGAAATGTGTGCATGGGTCAGAGGTTTTGTAGCTTAGGACTATCTGTATGGACAAGTGGTTATTCTGGTACCACTCAGCTCTGCTGGGCATCATTACAGACTTTGTGGCCTTTCAACATGCATAGTTGTTTATTTTTGTTGGGGTTTTTTCCTATAACAATTCGTTATTGCCTTTGTTTTTGAAGAAAAGGCAATTGCATTAATTTTCTGTCTGCCCTCACTGCAAGATCCCCTGAAATGCACAACCTCACCCTTCTGAGTATCTTTAACCCTTTCCTCAAGGTCACCTTGCTACCAGAGCAAAGCATGGTTGGCTGAAACCAAGTTTGGTCAACTCCCCTTCACTGGGCAGCCACATTGTTGCTACAGTGAAAACCAGGCTCCTGCATGACACCAAAGCTGCTCCTAACCCATGTCTGCCCCTTCTCTCCATGGGAAAGCATGATCAGTCCTGCCCTAGAGAGACTAATAATACAGTCTTCACTGTTACTGAACCAGTGGACCAGCTGCTTTCCTAAATTTAAATGCATTGGAGTACCTGAATTTCTACTGAAATGTTTATAAATGTTAGGCAAGGACTTTACACCATTGCTTATCATTTTTCAGAATGTGCTAAGGCAGTGCCTGACAGAGCATGTATATCGCTCATACTGCACAAGCAAAACTTGTGTCAACATTAATCTCCCCGGAGGGAAAAAAAGGGAACAACCTGTTAGGTTTAGATTCAGAGAGCAAAGAAATTAGAAAAGATGTAATTGCACTAAAGGCAGCCTGCATCTTAACTCTGTACTGAGGACATGATTTTCAGGTTTTCCATAGGGTTTTTCCTACTTGCCCTATTTTGCATACACAAACACACACGCGCACACATATTTACTGTTTGGAAAGGTGAGATAGTCACAATTCTTTTTGCAATTCAGGCCAATGTGGTACAGTACTCCCCTAGCACAGCCCTGGCCAAGGTCAGCAGCTGGCCCCTGAGGTCTCAGTGGAAAGAGGACATGAAGGGGAATGGCCATACCCAGCACAGTGACCTCTTGGTGCCAGCTTATGAGTGGATGGCCTGTGGCCACATGGTATTTACTTGTGAACACAGATGTTTAGCAAGAGGTTTTTGTTTGTTTTACGTAATATTTTTGTCTCACCACAGGGCATTTGTCATCATTTACCTGATTATTCAGTGTCAAATGGTTCTGCTAACTTTATTCAGCTGGGTTATTCTCAGGGAAGGACGGGTGTTCCCATCCACTGAGTCCTTGATTGAGCAGTTAAGTCAGCATGATCCAGCCTTTTTTCAGGGCTTCCAGATAGAGAGAAAGTAGATGAAAAATCTTAGAGCCTTGAGACCAAAGGGACAAGACAGTTGTTGAGGTTAATGATGTCTTGGATTGAATCAACACAATTTTGGCAGATCACAGGAAGAATTTATGGTACTCAGAGATGAGATTCTGCACCCACACAGACAAATGGGCATTCCTCCCACGACTATCGTCTGGCCTGCTGCATGTAGCACATAAATCCACTGTTGGGTTTTTGTGCAAAGAATCCCACACAGGACCAAAAGGGCTTGTGATGGTCATTCCCCTGGCCTACTTCTCCTCTGGTTTTGGTGGTGCTGGTAAAGCATGTGCCACCATGATATGCACACACTTCTATGTGTGCTTGCATGCATGTATACATGGAAGAAGAAATGCAGAGAAACGTTCAGTCTCAAATGCTTCCTAGAAACTCTTCCCTCCTCTGCCAATGCATTTCACTGTAGCTCAAGAAAATCTGCTTTTGCACTGTTGGCTGAAACTTATGAAGAATATTGTAACATTGACAACTGCTGTGAAAAGGAACCCTTCCCATACAGCACTACAAACTAACTTACAGAGATAGAAGACCATCCACAAATCAGGTAAAAGGGATGATTCAAAATTAAATACGTTTTTTCTCTGTCTTAAAATGAGGTTTTTTAGCTGGAAAAGATATTCCCTTCAGCTATTGATTGCAAATTACCCTAAAATGCTTGCTTGTTTGTTTACTTGCAGACAGAGCCTCATTCTTCCCCCTAGAGAATAGGTAAACTGGCAAACTGCTCACCATGACTATTTGCTCATCCTCATTTAAGGCTTGTAACTGATATGCTAAATGACGTGATATGTTTGTGTTCTCTTGGTGCTGTGATTAGATGAGTGGATTTCTTTTAAGCAGAAGAATAATGAAATAATGACTAGTGAATAATAAATCTTTGTTTGCATGCTAATACTCTGTGGAATATCAGGTGTGGTATAAAAAGTGGCTACCACTCAAACAATTTGCTCAAACAAAACCCTTGTTCTGAATTCAAACACTGTTTCTGCCATATCCAGTCATCTGTAGCCAGAGGCTTTGCAGAGAAAGTGTGTTTCAAGGAATGATTTAAATGAAAATGGGCAGCTGCTTGGATCATAAAAGAGGGAAGGAGTTCCAAGAATGAGAAACTACAGAAAAAGGGCCAAAATCGTAAAATGTAAATTTGAGCTTTAAGAAATTGTTCACTACTTTTCAGACAAAGGGAACCAGTTATCCTCCACTTCTTGGGACGCTTGTCCTCAGCTCTGGGAGAAGGGAAGGTTGTGAGTTTGATGGGAAGATAATGGATATCTTCCCGTTAAAGAGGCAGCTCCAACCCCAGAATGTGCTGCCTTGTCATCACTAAATTCAGGCTGCACCCAAGGCCCCATGCTGCTGACAGGCCAAGGATAGGCTCCTGTGCAAGGCCAAGGGCCTCTGCTTCTTGGGCAGATGAGCATGCACCTGCAGGACCTTCAAAGATTCCCTGCTGATATTATGATGGAGATCAAGGAGGAGCATGACTTAAAAAGCATTACAGGATATGTACACGTGCACGAACACCATGTGTATGGGTAGCAGACCTGACATGCTAGTGGGATGTGGGTGCATGTGTGTGCATGAGTGTGCTTAAAGCATCAGACTGAGAATTGAAGTTGGTTTCTAAGAAACAGTTTGTTTCTAACACAGTTTGGGGAAGTGATAAACTTGACTGCTGAGGCTGAAGAGTTAAAATTGTCGCATGGTGTACAAAGGATATTTATATTGCTATATTAATCTTAAATTAATTTTAAGAATTTTATTAGATTTACTTAGGTATCTGCTTTGTTTGCTTCATTGGATTATCCATTATGAGGACTAGATTTCTCTCAAATGTGGCAATATGCACGTTGCTATAGCTACCACGGTTCTGGCTATTTTTTCCATAAAGCCAGAGTTATGAACAGCCTTCTTGTTCTACCATCTGAAATATTTCACCCATAGTTTTTGTATTCACATGTATCTTGCATTTAAGACCTTGGAAGCTTCTGTTTCATTCTCCTCTTGAGAAACAGTAAGGATCTTTATCTGAGGACAATTAAATTTCACTTAGGTACAGGAGAGGACAAAAGGTCTTTGAAGAACACCTTTGAAATGAAGGATTTACAAAAGGCACAATGAGGAAAATCTGGAGAAGAAGTAGTAAAAGCAAAAAATATTTCTCTGCAAGAAATAACTAGCAGGAAACTAAAGAGGAAAGGCCAAAAACTAAAATGCAGCAGAAGTGTAAAAGCTTAACAGCCTGACAACTATCTATAAGATGCCATCCACTAGAAAATCCTAGAGGTTGGGAAAACATACGGCTGTCTCATGTCTGCTCTCCAACTAATGGAGAAAAATCACTGGAATTCACTTCCTACCAGGGCCAGGGGAGAAATCTGACCTGAAGTGCCATTTCTCCATGCAAAGTTTCACGAGAAAGAATCCTCTGGAGATCGAATATCATCTGTGTAGAGTGGTCCAAGTGCATAATGCAGTCCACATTGACCAACAACCCTCTGACGCTTTTGCTCAGGTGAGACTTGAAGAATGGAGGGGCATGCGGGCAGGTGGGTGAAGGAAAATGTTTTGTTGTGCAGACAGGGCAGATGCAATTTTACTGCCTTGGCAACTACCATATATCCTATCTAACAAAAATTACATTTAAGCAATCTTTCTTACATGGCTCCTGACATTGCTTCACCTAGAAGCAAACGCAATTTATAGCTCAGTGTTTCTTATGCAATGTTCATACCAACAGGCTGACTGAGAAATGTTGTGGAGTTGGTGGCACAAATGCAGAGCATGGGGTCAGGAGGTGCACCAGACTTTCCCTATTTGTGCTTGACAAGCTGTGTAGACATAGCCTAGAATTATCACCATCCTCTACTCCATTGACATCTCTGGTATTTCCTCCAGGCCCTACAACTGGCAGCACTGGATTCTTATTTTACCTGGCATCTGTTGTTTCCTTCAGACCAAATGGTAGCCAGTGTGTCTCATAGACTTTAATATCTTATTAGCAAAGCCCCAAAATATGTTTGAACACTGGGAATGTGGTTTCCTAAGGTTACACATTGTCAACTATTTTAAAGTGCAATTCAAGCATTTTGAGTGAGGTAAACAAAATGGGGAAGAGAAAAAGTTTCTACCCAAGTAGCAGGTTTATCTTTCAGTCTGCCTGAAAATCCTTGAAGTTGGTTCAACGAACAGGGAAGAAACAATTGGCTCTGTGAGGCATCCTTACACCCTTGCAGTGACTGACTGCCTCACCTCAATCAGCTCCAACTGTCTGGACTACAGAACTGGCATTTAACCTTGATTTCACATTTCATTGAATGCCAAGTCCAAAGGCTTTTATTATTCAACAGTTCATTTAAGCAGAAGGGCGTGACTCTTGACAGAAGCTGGGATTTCAGACTTCAGGAGTGTCCAGCTACACCCTTATCGCATATTGAATTATTTTACGATTTCTAACAGCACAGGGTAGATTGCCCAGGATGTACAGTAAAGCCTTGCCATTTATCAGCAAATACTATAAATGTGACCTTATGTTCCTCGAATGAGTTACAGATGCAATTCACATTTCCCTGACTCCAGCTGTCTCCTACTTTGCCTCTCCTGAGATCTCTCCCAACTCCCTAAGGACACCCTTTCCAAGAAGTAGTCAGGTCCCTTCACTTCTTTCTTAGTATTATGAACAAATGATCTCCTTACTTCTATCCCCAGGCAATACTTTCATGCCAGCTGAGCACGATGCTTGCCGTTTACATTCTATGTGACAGCCATCTGAAATTCAATTCATTCTTTGGGTAGGCATAACTCAAGCAGACTCTTCTCTGGAGAACTGAGCCCTGGTTAAACTTTGGGCTCTGACCTTCTGCATGCCACTTTTTGAAAGTGACTATTTCCTCTCTTCCAGGAATCAGGCCCTTAGCAGATTGCTGTCTTTCAATTGCTCCCCTCTAAGCTTTGGCAAACAACCCTGCTGCTGGGCTGAGGAGCTCAGACTGAGGAGTCACCTTGAAACTATAAATCTGTTTGAGGAAATGCTGCTTAATTAGGGCAGTGTTTTGATCTTTCCTTCACCTTTTTTTAGCCACCACTCATGAGCTAATGCAAATCATTCAGGTAAGGACAGTCTGCAACACAGATACACTGAGCTTATATGATATGCAGCTAAGTGATATATATTAAAGCTCAAACTTTGCGCTAAGAAGCTAATGATCAAGTTAACCATATCAAGGACACCTTGGCCTGGTAACCTCAGCAGAGACAGCTTCCCTTTTACTATGGGCATGATACAAATGTTTGTGCTCGTGTGCTGGTAACTAGTAATATTAAAGCAATGCTTTGCCCAGAGATCACCATTTTTCCTTCATCTCCTGCAGGCACAATCTTGGTCATTAGCCACTGTATTAGTCAAATGCTTTCTGGTTATCAAAATTTCAAGTATACAGAATGTGCATCAAAAATCAATATCCTGACAAAATGTAGCAGAGACTGACCTCTGTAATCTCTTCTACACAGAGACATCTTCTTCATCAACATGCTTGAAAATCAAAGGTGAAAAAGTTGTGCCTTTCCCAACCACTAACGACCTTTTGTCACCAGAGCTACTGCCTTTCCTTCTTTATCCATGATAATTTGATGTTCACTGCTCTCCCACTTTCCTCCTCCAGTTGCATCATTTTGTTTAAAACCAGTTGATCTTACTGTTGTCCTCTTTTTTTTTTTCAAATTTCAAATTTCTCTTGTCCACACAGATTTCTAGTATAGAGCAACTTACTTTTATTTTATGTTCAGGAGAATCTTTGAATAAGAAAGGTTTAAAAATGTTGACCTTTCATTTCTCCAGCTCCATGGATTTTTATTTTTTTATACTCTTGGTGTCTCCAGTACAATATATCTGCTATGTATTTGTAGACTTTGCTCATCTTGGTCTTTGCTTTGTAATCTGAATTTGAGAAGTAGCACATTGCCACTATCAAGAAACTATGCTTAAATAGGGAAATATGACTTATTTTGAACTTCAGCAATATGAGATATTCATCACAAAACTATTTAGGAGTGAATTTGTTTATCTTAAGTTTTAGAAACAAAGAAAGATATTCTTCATATTTTCTTGAAGTAGCTCATTGTGCAATTCAATTAATTGCTCAAAAATAGCAGAATAATAACATTAAATTACACAGGGATACACTGAACTCCCAGCACACTTGTTCAATCAAATGTAAATGTTATATCTGCAGAAGATTTTTAACAATGTGTTATGACTACAGCATGTCATATAATATGTTATTAAACACAATAGAGAAAGTAATCTAAAAACATCTGTTCTGTAGAACAATGGTATTTTAACACAAATATTTTTCTGTATTACCAGGCTGCTACAGAAAATGAAAAACTATAATAAATACAACTGAATTATCCAATGTTTTATCTCCTTATTTTCAAATTTGGCTTGCATGTCTTTCAATTTTCAACTACTGACTGCTCAGCATGGTATTTAAGTTATCCAAAGACATATTATATAATTTATTTATATAATTGGTTCCAGCAATATGCTGAGTGTTGTTTGAAGCACAGTGATAAAAACAGCCCTCACCACAAATTATTTACAGTTTAGAGAGAGAGGCATGGTCCAATTACCTCACAGCTTAAAAGCTCAGGACACAAACATGCTTTTAAAATGTTAAGGATCACACTGGTTTACAGAAATGTAGCAAATAGCAAGCTGACTGTGCATCTTTGCTCCAAGTCTCTGTTGTAGTCAGCAGTGTTACATGGAGTTACCTGCCACTCTGTCTGACACCTTCAGGCACCCTCAGCCCCTTGCTAATGGGCTCCAAGAACTAGACAAAAGTGACTTTGTTTGTGATCCATCTTGTCTCTGGTTCTTATATGCTGGAGTGCAAGAGTTTGCCTGCTCAGGAACGAGACAAGGGACTTTCTTCACTCCTTAGACCAGTGAGAAAAAACCTGTGTAAACCGTAAAAGGAAGGCATGATCCCTGCCTTAGAAAAGGAGTATGAAAAGAAACATGGTGAATCATGTTAAATGCAGTAACATGGAGGTTGTTAATTAAATCATAAAAAAAAAAAAGGGGTTGTCTTAGCAATTTACTTGCATCAGGAATTTCTAAAATATATGCTGTCCCACCCAGATTTTTCATGAACTGTGATCTCATGACATGTCTCTATTCCCAGCTGTGCAGAGGAGATAGCATTTGTCATACAGAGAATCAGAGGGAGATGAGATGAAGCTGATTCCTGCAAGGCAGCTTAAACAGGTTACAGCACTTCATGCTGCACCACAAGCAAGCCTAACCACAAGCAGAGCTTTGCACAAAGCAAAGCTTCAGGATTGCTGCTGCTTTATTCTTACATGAATCAAGTATCAGATAGCACTCACCAACTATCTCTCCCTGAACCATGTTTAATTTATTGAATTGTTTCATTTATCACAACCACAAGGGTGCTTTAAAGCTGGAATGTATTATGTCACTAAGAAATGCATGCTCAGAGAGGGCTAACTGTCCTGCCATTACTGTGCCATTACTGTGGTCATTAAAGAGAATGGTCAGAGTTTTAATTGTTCCCCTAATCATTGCATAATATCTTGTTTGGGATAGGGCAAAATGTTTTATGGGGTGGTCACTGTTCCAAAAAGTGACAGAAATTAATCACCTGCTGTCTCACTGTGGTCTGAGGATGCTGACCCTGAGGAAGACAAACCCCAAATCACCACTCTATCGATACGTGTGGCTGCTGAGCTGTGCAGCTCTGATTCCCCATGTGCTGGTAGGAGAGGTGGGCTTGACACCACTGGCATTGCTAGAAGAGTCCTCTACCTGGAAAAGACATACACATAATAGACATACACAAGAGATAAACTCATAATCCCAGTGTATGCCGTTTGTCCTCTGTTCACCAGGAACTGAGGGTGCAACAGAAACAGGAGCCAAAGAAGAGGCTAGTTTTCTTGAGGACACTGCCCAAAAGCTGAAGGTGACACCATATTGTTTTTAGATACTAGCTTTCTAGAGGGAGTTGGCATGTGTTTTATATGGCCAACTGCCTCAAAATGAGCCACTCTAAATCAGTCTCCCGGAATTCAGGCAATGTAAACTTTTCCTGTCCCCAACACATGCCAGCATTCACAGCTGCTGAGATGTGGGCATACTCCTGCATCCCAAAAATAAATCGTGATCATAGCCGATATACCCAGCCCTGCACCCGAGGCTGCAACTGTCTTAGAGGCCAGCTGCAGAAAATGCAAGGCACTTGGATGATTAGGAAGTGCTGACTATAGAAAGGAAGAGAACACGGCAAAATGCTTTTCCTAACTTGTGAGTTGAGAAGCCAGGAAGACAATAGATACAAGTTAAGACATGGCAAGGGCTGAGGTGGACAGAATGAAATGGTTTTGAGGGCAGAAAACACTGATGCACTGAGCTACCTCCAAACCATTGCCCATGTCTTCTCTGAATGGCTTTGATGGGACTATGGTGAAGTACACCACCCAAAGCCTCTGAGCCATGGGGTGAGGTGAACTGAGAATTTTTGTGTGATAATCTCTTGGTCCTTATGAGAGCCAAGGGAATAATGGGAGAGTGGTATCCTGCCGAAGCCAGGCAAAGCACCAGATAATATGAAATGCCCACTAGAGTGTCCCATCACCTCTAATATGGTGGATGGCGTAGTGAATTTGATTGCTGAGTTACTAGATCTTAGAAAAAATTCACAACTGGTGAATAACAATTTCAAACTGACACTGCTCAAACTGTGAACTTCTTTGTATCTTGAGGAACACTTCAACTGCAGGAAAGAGAAATCATGTCCACAGCTCAGTATTCAGCCCTGCCTGTCCTTGATCCTGAGAGGTGAGGTGATTGCCTGACTCCCATTTTTTACTGGTAAGGGCTGAGGCTGCTCAGCACCTTGCAGAGGCAGATCTTGGAGCTATTTATGAGGAATATTTGCATGTAGTGATGATTTTAACCACTAGCTGAAAGAGCACTGCAATCTGCCAAAGTCCCAAATGCATCAGCTAAAAGTGGTAGGAAAAGGGGATTATTTGCTCCTACTGACTGTGTTTAAATACTCAGGTCTCCAACTGAAAAGAAATCTGCATAAAATACAGCTTATAAAAATATTACATCATTCAAGAACAGCCTAGGCACTTTTTGTGAAAGATAAATGGTTTAATTATAAACTGATGCTGTTCAAAGTACATTCTCCTATCACTGCTACTGTGATTTTTGGAGCTGAAGTTTGTGGTTATTCTTTTTAATTTTCATTTTGGGTGCAAGATAGCTCTGTTTTGAGAGGAAACAGGATAGAAATGAGGCAGGAAATTAAGGGAAGACATCACACAGCAACTTCCCCCTTCCTACTAGCCATGAAATAATTAAGTAATAGCTTCACCACACTCAGCCTTCACCTTTCAGAGCTGGGGATGAGAGTTACATGGGTGAGACCACAGGAAACTCCATCTCCCTATAAAGTAAAGAAAATGATAGGGCAGGTTGCAAAATGCTGACACAGGCAGTTAATTTCTGCTCATAAAAAAAAAGACATGGTCAAACTGTGTTGGATATAGATCATTGAAGGGGTGATTAGTCAGATTATGAACTGCCTGAAATCTAAAGGCCGTGTCTCATGATGTGCCCCCTTTCATAGGTGCCCTGTTGTCTGACTTCTCCCATTGTCTAACCACATAAAGTATATGGTTGTTTTTTAACCCCCACACCTAGACTGTATAATGAGCAACTAGTAAAAACTTCCTGAGAAAATAAACCAAATCTTCATTTCTAAATGGCATAAGAATGATTAAGCATAACTGAGTATTCTGAGACAAGAATTTAATTTTGCTACATATGCTTAAACCCAGAATCAGTTTATAACATGACTTTTAAGTGAAAAAGTAAACTTTAAAATATTTTTAAGTGGGAAGCCCCACATCCTTATATTCTATGTACCAAAGGGCTGTGTCACTTAAGATGTGATGTGCAGAGTTACTTGTATATTTGGAAATCAAATTTAGATCAGGAAAAATGGAGCCACCCACAATGATTCCTCAATATAATAGAATATGTACCCTAAAAAGGAAAATTCTGGCAGAGCCATAGCCATTTTACTGTCTTCTAATAAAAGGACTGTTTGGTGCTCAGCTGTGTTGCCCGTCCTAGTGTGACTGTCAGTGCCCATCAGACCTAGCTTGGCTCTTTCTTCAGGCCCCATTTTAGGTGAACTTGCTGAGGTTTTCATTGGAATGTTAAGAATCTTGGAACTTATCACAACCAGCATCATGACTGGCAGATAGGAACCAATTTGATGAAAGAAAGACTGACCACAAAAAAAGGCTGGCCTCTTGCACCGCTGGGTTTGCTTGCAGGATGCACAGCTTCTCTAGGCTCCTACTGACCTCACAAACAGGGCTTGTAATGAGGGATTCATTCACTGAAACACCTTAGCACCTGAGGAAAACAATTCAGGCTGAACAGCTCTGTCTGACATGAAGAGACAGAAACAAGAGGGTACCATTACATGTGCGTGACATAGTGTCTGGGCTGAAATGCCCACAGCAGGAGGGCGTACTGTGAGTCTTATGTTCACATGTGACATAGGATTATATCACCATAAACTATTATGGCTTTGTTTTTTATAGTTCTGACAGATATAGCTATGAATACTCAGGAAAACAAGGGTCATTGAGTTTTTCTACATTTGTATATCATAGATGTACATCTCTGAAATGTCCAAAGATTATTCATTTTCTCTTAGACCATCTGCAACATTCTAGAACAAATGCAAAACCTTTTAGTTAAAACCTAAAATAAAATCTCATATTCTGTAAGAGGCAGTACAAAGAAGACCCTGATCACGGGGTTGAAATTCTAGCACAGATGCTCATCTTGGCTTCATTTCAGGAGGCACCGTGCAATTAGACAAACTCTTACCCAATACCTCCTAGCACTGGAACTCTACTGACTTGTGTCAGATGACAATGATGCTTTGATGGCACAGTCCAGCAGCCTCCTTCAAACAAAACAAAACTGCACATCACTTTCCTCGTTCACCCTGCTGTAGTTTTAGAAAAGAAATTTTGAAGCAGACAAGAGTAAATAGCACAATTTCATCCTTGCTCTAGATCTGGTAGCCACTCTTTGCTTGTTTGCTAGGCAGTTGAAATTTCATGAGATAGTTTCTGAGATACAGAAGCTGGGAGCTGAACACAGTGAACTCAATTGGCAGGCAGCCTGGGAGATGTTGTCCTTTCCTAAACTGGGGCAACACTGGAGAATATAAGACATCCCATCTCCCTTAGTAATAGTGTCCTTACCACATAGGGCCAAAACTATTCAGCCCTTCAGTTTTCCTAGTTTGTCCATTCAGGAAACATATTATTGCCTCGTAAAATGGGACACCTGTCTCATTTTCTGCTAAATATTAATAGCAGCATCATAGAAATGAACTGTAATAGTGTTATTGTAGTAATGTTCTGGGTAAATCTTATTACAGTGTCCTGTGGATGTCAACAGGAAGTATAAAAACATGAAGTTTATAAATAATTGCAGATTGTTGTGATGTAGACACCATTGCACCCTTTTGGCACAGGTAACAATACTGAGTACTTTTTTATCCTTAAGTACTGTGCTATAGAAATGGTAACACTTAGCACTTCTGAAGTATCTTCGTTATCAGTAGATATCAAAGTATTTGCCTAGGACTGCAAAGGGCCTTTGCAGGTTACTTCTGTAGCAGAGGAAAGCAAGGTACAGTCAGCACCTGGAGCTGGTTGCATCAGCCGTAAGACAAATGCTGCAGAAATAGGCCCAGCACCCTGACAACCCACTCTCTGGCACCCTCCCTTATCCACTTAGTGGTGCTTGCCATATAAGGGACAGCATGCCACATCTACCGACAACTTATATCCTACACAATCTCCTTAGCTTTGCTGCCTGGCTCCTGACCTTTGTGGTCAGAGTACACCAAATCGGGGCTCTGAGAACCCTGCTTAAAAAAGTCACATACTTCACTCTTCCCTGCTTTGCCCAGGCAGGAAGTGGCAGTACAGAAATACCGCACTGAAGGCTGTTTCTGCTGCTTTCCAAGCCTGACCTTCCCATTTCTCTTCCTTGTGGACAAGGTTCCTGAATCCTCTGGCTTTCTCAGGGGCTTTCCAGTTGGTCATGGGTTTAGCTGAGGTGGGAAATCAGCAAGAATAGCTTTTGTCCTGTCGCAGCTGTATTCCTGTTTCTCAACCCTGCTGAAACAAAAGCAGCACAGGGAATATTTTCAGTGTCACAGATGAATAAGATTTTCCTGCAGTGAATAGAAAGGTCAAATTTGGTTCTTGTCACAACTCCTGTGCATTTCTAGCTCATGGGCCCTTGCTAAGGTGCAGCCACTTCATGCTCAAAAGCTAGCCATTGCCTTTTTGCCCCCCTTTAGTCCTTTGTACAGCAATTTATTTAAAACACACAAGCAAGTAAATGGTTTATACTAATTTTGTGGGCCCAAATCAGTAACTAATTCCATACACATGAAAGACAGAAAATCAGTGAAGACTCAGTTTTGGTGTTTCTTCATGTTTCTTAAACTTCCCAAAAGCAAAGTTTTCCAGGTTAAACCATCCTTAATGTGCTCTGTTCTTGCCAGTGGTATCCAAATGATGCAGCCTGGAACACAGTAATAATTGAACTGGGAAACTGTGACTTCAATTGAAATATGTAAGCTCATAAGCCAGAAAACAAATTACAAATTACCCAAATAATTGGCAATAAAGTCTTACCTATACAGTACCTTCATAAACTCTTTGTATATTACTTCCTTAAAAAAAAAAAAAACAAAGGTGCTAGTTTTAAAAATAATTCAGAGATGTCTTTGTTTAATGTAAGTGCTATTTTTCATATGAATTATTCTGTGATAAATTCAGACTTTTATCATATTATCCAACTACCCTACAGGCCTTGAGAAACTGTGAAAATAAAAAGTTGTGGTGGGTTAGTTCTGGAAAGGCAAAAGCTGCCAGGGATAGGTTTTCAATACATCCTAACAACCCTTAAAGGAAAGAATATCTACATGTCTAGTTTCTATCTTTTGCCTTGATAGAGCTTATACCTTGGTATAGTCCCAGACTAAACAGTGTGTGGGAATTAAAAGGAAAGAGGCAGTTACGCTGTTAAGGAAAGATAAGTTTTGTAGACATTTTGAGGGGGGAGTTAACAAGACTTGGTGTTTCAACCTGATCAGGAGTTTGTCTAACTCAGTTCCAGAATAGATGCTCAGGGATTTTTACAATTGAAGGGTCAACACTGTTTGGGACTATCTCAGGAGCCAGCTGAATGATGAGAAGACTTACAAATGTGTGTGTGAATAAATACCTTACAGCTTCTTGTAAGACAGCAGCTTTTGTTACCTGAGCTGTTTGTAGGGTCCTAGTAATTTGTTCCTTTAAAATATTTATCTGATCTGAAATTGCAAGAGGTGGTTGGTTTATTGGCTTTTTCTTTTTTTTTTTTTTAATTGCTCTTCAACGTTATCCTGTTAAACATTTTCAGTCATCTAGTCCAGGTGCTACAATTATGCAGTATAACAGCATGATAAAGCTAGTAAATAACTAGAGCAAACAACTTGCAAAATAACTACAGGCAGACATACCACTTACTCAATTTAGAGAGCAAATTTTTTCAACAAATGAAATTTACAGGGAAAAGTAGGAAAGATTTCATGACTGCTCAACATTCCAGAGAAAAGACAGAATGAAAGAAAATTTATGCAATGCTGGCTTCAATGATCTTCAGTGATATTTTTCTTCCAATACATGTTACTTATACGCTAGTTACTTAACTTGATTTTAAGTAGAACAAGAACCCATCAAGTACATTACATACCTCAAAGAATTGATATTCTGTCACTGAAAAGTAGTATTAATGGTGTTTCAGATCACAAAGTTCAATTCTGGATTAATGAGGAGCATGTATCAATGTTATTTTGTACTTGAATAGACAAATTTAAAAGGATTTTATTTCTGCACAAGACCAGTGTTACATTTAATGTCACAAAGACCTCACACACTTGTCAAAAATTAACTTTAACCTCTGAAAAAGCTGTTGCTTAAAAAATTATTTATACATAGCTAGGAAGACAAAAAAGGGAGACTATGGAGCTGAGTTCTATGTAACCGCCCTGAGACTGAAAAATGTAAACAAATAAAAAAGGTAGAAGCAATAACCCAGTTCAGTTGTGTCTAATGGCAAATAATATTGGTGATAAGTACCGTAATACATTCTGCCTCCTTATCTGGAAAGACCACAAATTACTAACTACTGATAAAAATAACAATTCCCTTTGCAGACTAGCTTTTTTCCCTTTAACTAATGTGGATTCTATGAACAAGAGCCCTGTGATGATGATGAACTTATGTGTTGTCTTGGAATAAATTTTTAATTTATGACTGTGTTGATGAAGGGGAAAAAGCTCGAAGCTCCCAAACCCCACCTCCTCTGCTTTTTCATCCTCCGATGTTTTATTTTCCCAGCAGTCCAGCTGTACTACTCATACTGTGTGTATTGTTGGGATTATCTTCAGCCATGTGAACTATAAACATGGCTCACTGGAGCCCAGCTAAAAGAGTGGCAAAGGGCCAAGAAGGAAAATCATCCTGTTCATCTGAGAAGCATCTGGAAAATGGACCAAGAAAGGGTCTTTGTCTTGGTCTGCTGAAAGTTCTCTGAAACCACAATGACAAAGCAAAGCCCACGAAAAAGAAGAGCAGTTGTTTGTAGGTGATGGGATACTCCCAGGTAATCATCATGACCACAATGATTTTGTTTCTTGTTGCTTTTTTTTTGGTTGTTTGTTGTTTTTAAGTTATGAGGGAAAGAAAGACTTGTCCCCATTTCCCACCAGAGGTAGGGATGTTCTTCAGCAACACATTTTCAGAAACAAAAAAAGCAGAACTCCAGGTACTCACTTTCCAAGCACTATGAATTTGGATAGCACAATTCCTCTGTGTCTCAGGTTCATCACATGTAAATATGGAAAATAAATTCGCACATTGACTTGTAATGTGTCCTTGTAGCTGTGATGTCCAGTGTTGAGCTTATTGCTACACAGAAGTATTTTATTTTACTGAAGTCTACCTGAAGAGTAAGGCTAAAGACCTCAAAGGTTTGAAATCACTTAATAGCCCTGTGGAAAACTAATTTTCTTTAGAACTATTGTGTAGTAGAGGCCTAAGTGAAAATTAAGAACATAAAGAGCTCTCTGTATCTATGTTTGTGGTGATATTGACATGACAAGGCGTACCAGGGCTAGTTCCTAATTAAAAGAGAATAGTTGTCTGATTAATGGGCAGCACCAGATGGCATCAAAGGAGTTGCCTTTTTTAGCTTTATTTAGCCATTCTTCAAAAATGCTGATTTCAGTCTGTGATGAAATTCTTTTCTGTGGGGTATCACCTATAAATTTATGTTCCCTCCATGTTGTGGTTTTAAGTAGCCAGAGTTTTTTATTAGCTGGGGGGGCTAGGAGAGAGGCTTCTTTAAGAAGCTGCTAGAGTTTTTCTCTGCTCTAAGCTAGCCAAGGTCAGGCAACAACGCCTCTGTGATAACATATTTAAGAAGGAGTAGAAAAAAAAAGTCTGCACAGAACATCATGGCCGCTTAAGAGACAGGAGGGTGAGGAGTTTGATTAACACCAAGGTCAGAGAAAGGAGAAAGAGAAGATGCCTTAAACACTGGAATAGGGCCCCAGCAATCTGTGAGGAATCATAGGGGTGAAGATTCTTCAGCCTGTGAACCCGTGGAAAGACTGGGAGATTTTTCCACGCTGGAACAGAGACATGCCGGAAAAGAGAGGCTGTGATCCTGTGTTTGGAGCAGAGGGGCCTGGTGGAGTCCTGTGGGCCGTGAGAAGAAGAGACGCTGGAGCAGCAGAGCAGCATTTCTTGGGAGNAATCCTTATCACAAAAGTCGGGTTTGTTTCTTTTTTTCCCTTCTCTGAGAAATTTTAGATCTATGTGTGGGCTCTCGGCTTTTAGCCAGAGTCAAACCATGACACTCCATGAATTCCTCAAGTGCCTGGGAAGCAGCATTCAGAATAGAGCATCTTATCAACCTTATCATGCACTGTCATTAACACTCAAACCATGTTTTCACTTCCTTACATCACATGCACTTACTGTACAGTTTGCTGAAGGAGAAAGAAGGGCTTCATCTCCAGCCCAGGTTATTAATGTGCAGGCATATTGATACTGCAGTCAGCAGTGTTGGAACATGTGTGAAAACCCTATTGCCAGCGACCCTCAGCATATATCTAAACTTTAGATTAAAGGTCAAACTTTGCTTCTGCCTTTTTTTTTTTTTTGACTCGGAAAGCCAATGTCCTCAGGCAAACAAGCTATTTTGTTTTATTTTATTAGTTAGTGGAAAGCAGCTATACTGCTTAGCATAATTAACAAGGACGTCAGACAGTAATGCTTTGTATGCAGTAGTGCATATTTTATGTCCACCACTAAGGCAAGTAATTACCAATAAAAACAGTATCTTGTGAAAACAGTGAGGAAAACCCCCCTCCCCTGAAATAAAAAAATAGAAGCACAGTACTTCCTTTTAGTCATCACTAAAAACATTCCCACTTCAGATTCTTCAAGGTCAGAAAACCATTTGCCAAAAAGATTCAGGAAGTAACCCACAGCAATACTCATTACTGTTTACTGAAAATTTGCAACTGGCTGTTGCAAATATACATGAAAAATATCCATGTAAAAGGAAGGCAATTCCACACTATGCTGTATTTACCACCCCTCCTGGTGTGTCTAAAGGTAGTTTTAAAGGTATTACAAGCTGAGGTTCTCAACAGTTTCCTGTAAGTTCCATTGTGGATTATTTTTGTGCAGGTCTTCTTTGACTGCAAAACAATACGTTTCCACATGCAGGTGGAAGAAAAGGTGGATATATGGTCATTCATGGTAAAATGAGCTTCTCCCCTGCTGAATCCAACCAAGGCAAGAGCAGAAGGCATATTTTCAGAAATATTGAACAGGCTAGCTCAACACTCTCTCATACTGAGTCATTCATTCATTGGGAAACTGAGAATGCTGGAGAAAATGGAAGGATGAATGGCATCCCTCTTAAGCTAAGTTTTAATAGAATAGAATAGAATAGAATAGAATAGAATAGAATAGAATAGAATAGAATAGAATAGAATATAGAATAGAATAGAATAGAATATTTGAAAGGGATCTACAGTGCCCATTCAGTCCAACTCCTTGATCAATTCAGGGCTGACTAAGTTAAAACTCGTTGTTAAGAGCACTGTCCAACAGATTCTAAAACACTGACAGGCTGTGGGCATTAATCACCTGTTGCAGGGTTTGGCCACTCTCAGTAAAGAAATGTTTCCTGATGTCCAGACTGAATATCCTCTGGTGCAACTTTGTACTGTTCTTTAATTTGTGTTTGATCTTTTTTGATAGAAATGTAGAATGGCTTCTGAAAAACACGAAGGTGGTAAAACTGAGGATACATGAATGGCCGTCTGATTCACTCCACTGAAGAGACGATATTCAGGTCCAATGAAAGGCCTCTGGCTCACTACCCTGAGCATTTTTTTACAACTTTTTACAACAGATGATAACACAGAGTGTTTCTCAGATATCTTTTACTTAAGAAAGCTGTTCCTGTCTTTGCTGTAAACATGACATCTGGAGAGTGTGCTGTCAGACTTTCTCATGCTGACTTTGTACTTGTGCACAAAGGTATTCCACAGAGGTGGAGGATGGAAGGATCACAATATATATTACATAGGTTACAGCATGTATACAAAACTTCAGAATGGAGCCTTACTCTGTATCAATGATGTGGACCGATGCCAGGCAGCACTTAATTTACAGTATCACTAATTTTGGTGAGGGTGTTCCCAATGCAATATGGATCAATACAACTGACCTGAGAAGATCTGGTCCTGTATAAAAATTTTAGAACCCCATATAAGAAGGTATATTAATTCCCCTGGAATTGTCTATTTTATATGTTTTGTTTGAGATTATCAGATGGTACTACTTGTACATGTACCAACCCGTCTAAAAGTAAGGAATATAGTCCTGTTTAGTCTATTGGGGAGGTCACCCATGCTTGTTGACTATAGAAGCAATTTAGGTAATCATTTTGAATTAAACACCTAATCTTTGGGTGGCCAAATCTGGTTGAGACAAATTCCCCTCCATCTTGTCAGTAATGTTTTATACACACATACACACATGCAGAGAGAAATAAAACATGTACATATATATATGTTATATTTTTATTAATAAATTTGTTACATATATCTTATACACATATATTTCAGCATTTACTGAAATCCATATAACTAGTTATTTTCCATGTAGTAAACTACTTCAAATGCAGATACACCTGGCAAAACTTGTAACACACATTTAATAGTGTTCCACTTTTTTTTTTTTCTGATTCTTCTTTAGATCTGCAGAAAGTTACCTAGTAACTAGAACTAAAAGTTCTACTATAGAACTTTTCTATATACTCTAAAATAAAGTAGATAGTTAACTAGTGCTGACTAGCTTTGCAAAGGACTTCAAAGTTGTTAAACATCTACTGCACAGGTAGGATGGTCACTGTCTCCCACTCCCCAGTGTGGGGAAGGTGGCTCTCTATGGACAGGTTTTCACTTTGTCTTTCACATCTGTGTTATCCAGACTTCTGCTCACTATGACTGGGATATCAGCTCCAATGGAAGGAGCATCTGGAAGGAAACACTCTTGTGATGTGCTCTGTGAATACTTTACGTTAGAAACACTTTCGCATCTTGGTTGTTTTGGCATGTCTGTGACTGCCTTGGGGGCTGTAGAATCAAGCTGGAGCTTGGGTTGTGAGGGGGTTTTGTCATTGAGGCCTGAAATTAGGCAAAATCCTCAGGAGTGTTTTTCAGTGCACTGAAGAGACATGTTAATATTTCAACCTAATACACAAAGTTAATAATATCCTTATGGCTGGCTCTTGGACTCTGTCCTTGCAGAGACAAATGCTACCCATACATTCCTTTGCCCAATACACAGACAGTCATAACTTGGCAATTAGCGTGGTTTCAAGGCCTACTGAAATAAATCACAGGGAAGCACCACATTGCTTTATATAGACTAATAACTTGAAGCAAATTAGGAATGCAAAGAAAGCTGTAGGAAGGGATATTTCTAATGAAAAGCTCTCTGTCAATGATAACAGCAAGGAGCACAAGTGACAAATGGCACCAGCAGAAGATGGAACATAGCAGAACCAGGGAGGAATCTGAAGCCCAAACAGTCAAAGATATAAAGGCAATTTATAAATCCTCAGCTAATTCTGCCATATCTGAGATGTGATTAATGTGAAGAAAATCACAGCATGTGGATGTCTCACAGAAAAATAAAATGGTGCTGAGAAGAGAAGCAGAGTTTGTAATTTCTAAACTGAAAAACAGTTGTGTCTTTTTCCTTTTTTTTTTTTTTAATTAGGCATCATTATCAAGAAGACATTGCTGATTTTTGGAAGCAAGTACTCTCCTGGGAGTAGCAACAATTGAAATCATGTGTGAGCAGTGTCCATACAGAGAAGCAAAACTGCCAAATAGAAAAAAAGAAAAATCAGAGCACTCATTTGGCCCTTGCAGGACATCTGAATTCATGAAAAGGATAGTTAACTGTCTCTAAGTGTAGAATAAAACAGAGTTGTATTTTGGCTTGTCTGAAATAACGCAAGGCTAACAAAAAGGAGAAATAAAAGTGTTCATTTTATACAGAAGTTCCACATTTTGCATGCATCCAAACTGATATGAGATGTTTTCTATTAGATTTTCCCCTTTCAGAAACAAGAGCATATAAAACATTGCCTGTAAATTCATTCTAATTGCTGCTTCTTTGATTATGGAGCTGAAATAATGTACCCTGCAAAGCCTAATATTTCTATTGTGACCGGACTTGTCCAGAGTTTTACAATCCTAATTAGTTTCACAGTTGTCTTGTTGTTTTCCTGTACTCCCCCTCTGTCTGCTCATCACCATCTGCTGTTGTCCATGGTAAGATCTTAAAGCAAGTACCATCTCTTTGTTCTGCCTCTATACAGCACTTCATAGAAATAGCTCATTATGGGAATTCAGGGCTGAAATTCCTAAACACCATGGTAATAAATGGAGGGAACAGAAAGAATAATGAGTCTCAGAAACAGTAGAGAAATGCCTAACTCCTGGCTTTTTGGTAGTATCTCCTGCTTTTTGACTCTGTCTTTTATTCCTATGCCGTTTCTGCTCAGCCCATTACAAGAATTGCTAGAAGTTAAATGAGCACCAAGAGCTTGATAACAATGCAGCCATCATTTGAGTAAAAAAGGCAAGGATGGATGGGGGAAAGGGAAAAGTGAACATCAGATCAAATCTTCTTCCAAATTCACACAAGGGCAAATAGTGATACATCACCTTTGTCGGTACCTGTACTTCAGACTTCTGTTTGAGGCTTTTGTTCTGTTTTCATCAAGTTAGAAACATTTAAATGGAGATACATTAGATGCCAGTCTGCCCCAATAGGGAATGGATGTAGATGTGGTCAGTGACAGTGTAGTAAAATGGAGCATTAGCCCTTAGAGATCAGTTATCATTCTTCAGCAGCTCTTTCTCTCTCCAAGAGCAGTCAGCAGCTGGGCATAATACTCAGTGGATGCTTCCTACTTACTCCACTTCTGTCCCCTATTTCTCACAAGATCTTTATGTTTGTTATTTAGATGTACTAAGAACATAAGACTGGTTCATTCAGTAACTGAAAGAACTGATGACATAGGAACAATAAAACAAAAATCTAATTTCAGCTGGTAAGTAACGGGTGGACAGAACTAGGACCTCTGCAACTGAACTCTGTTATAAATTCTTGTGTTTTGGGGTCAGGAGATTCGCTTAGATTTGTGACGAAGGATATGGAAAATCTGAAAGAAACAGATATATTTCACTATTACATAATAGAAAAGGCTAAACATAGTGGAAGTAGGTTAGTTCAAAGGCCTTTCATGAATTTAATGTGAAATGTGATCAAATTGCCTCCAAAATCTGAGGTTTGTGGCTATTAAAAACATAGCTGTTTTGGAGATAGTATATGAACCTCAATGAATGGATTTTGGCACTTGAACAAGTCAATATAATATGGTGAAATAAAATATTCAGGAGGACTGATATTTTAGAATTCCTTAAGAGGTATTCATTTTCATAGCTGTTCATCTTATATTGTATTCCATGTATTTGGTTGCTCATGAAATTCTTCTTAAGTAAAATTGCATTTTTAAATAAGGCTGAAATTGTTATTTATAAAGGTTTATTAACACTTAATCAATTGTTACAAAGTTCATCAAGTCAATATGTTGCTTATTCCCACAGTTCATGCCCAGTTTCAGCATTTTCTCATGGAGTACTTATTCTACACAGCACATTCATTTATAGGACCATCACACCAAGACTGTAACATTCCTTCAATACTATAAAATATAAATTTATAAATGCATCATTAATATAAAATACAACGTTGATAGATATTTATTTTTAATGTTTTGAATACCCACTTTTAAAATAAATGTCCGAATCTGTCCTGTTGTTTTAAAATGATATGTGCAAGTAAGTAAGCTACAGCTCTGTTTTAAAGAGCTAGACATCTCTGTAACACATGCACTCTGTCTTAGTGTAGGAAATTGCCGGGTGATGAGCAAATGCTAAGGTCATACTATTTAGTCATTTAAGGTGACTTTAAAAGACCAAAATGACTACTAAAAAGATGACAGTGTTCCCAGGGAAGCCTCTAGCAGGGGTAACACAGCAACCCATTGTGCAGGGCAGCAATTAGGAGTGCCAGCACTGACTAGAATCCTGGGGCGCATTGTTCTTCCTGATTTTCAGGTCATTCCACCCAATGGGCAGATGCTGAGGAAGTCATAATAGAGATTACCAGTTTGGGGATGCCACATCAACAGAGGACCATGGGTTAGTGTGGGATTTTCAGTTGCTTGGGTTCTGCTACAAGAAATAACTGCTTTTGAGAGGAAAAGCTAACTACAATGAACACAAGTATTTAGTGTTGTGTTTGGGGGAGATAATTGCCAGTGTGCCTCTGGCACCTATGGGGAGACATCGAGGCTCACATTCCTTTCCCTCCCAATACCCTGTGATCACTAGGGTAAAGACCATCATTACCTGTCACCCCCCTGCAGAAGTGTTTCCAGGATGTACTGACTGTTGCACCTAAAGCCTATGGATACTTCAAAAACCTCAGAGCCGCGGTAAATGGCCCAGAAAATGCTTGTGAGCAGTTTGGCAGGCTAGCTTCTGGCAGATTCCCGGGGAGCTGAACACTTTGGGTACTCTCCCTGTCTGTGCTGGTGATTCTCAAAGGTCAGCATGGGGCTCTCAGTAGGGTGTAAGAAAGTAGGACTTGGAAGTGAAAGGCCTTCAAGTTCTGCCACAGAGAGACTGGTTGGTAAAACTGATTTTTTTTGTGAAGTAGGGCCCCAGTGCAAGAAGAGGTCAATGATCAGCGTACCCTATTGACTTGCTTCTCAGGGAGCAAATTTTCTTGAGCAATATCTGCATGTTCAGATCATTTTCCCCTATCTGGGATGTTTTTCTCTTCCCCTTCCCTCTATCTTGGACCAGACTAAATTAGGGTCACCTGTGTTCTCCTTCCCTTTCTTTATCTTATTTTTTCATCTCATTTGAGCTGCCATAAGTTTTCCTGGCAGCGGTGCAATGACTGTTGCTGGTGGGATTGATGCACAATGCGTTTATGTTGGGTAACAGACTGAGGGCTGCCTTAGCCTTGGCCTTCATCAGGTAAGGCAGCCTGATTAGCGTCTGCTTCCACTGCTGAGGGATTACTCCTGTAGATCATGGGGCTAAAGCAGGCAAATGGCATGGAGGCAGTGTTCAGGAACATAGTGACCTGAACAAAGCCCAGGAGTAGTGGCACACAGCTAACCTGATTGGGTCTCTAAGTGTGGTGTTGCTTTTAAGAAGGCACATGAGAGTTCTTAGGAAAAGATGAGCAAGCTGGGGGGCACTGAGCAGGGAGATTTCTATGGCTGCCTGAGGCAACACAAAGACTTACACTGAAAGATTAAGAATTAGAAAAAGGGCACCAAAAAGTTGGGAAAGATCAGAAAAGGGCAACAAGAAAGGTTGGGAAGGCTTTGCTTTATAACAAATGACATAAGGATGCTGATCTAACCATTTAACAGTGAATGTAATTAAATGTTGATGTAATTTACTGAAGAACATGATCAAATCTAAACCACCTGAAGTTTTTAAATTAAAAAATACAAGAGAGCTAAAAAATACTTGAAACCATGAAATAACAAAATTACGTCCTATACCCTTTGTGTTGGGTGTATTTCAGAGCCTCAGCATGCTCTGCTTCTCATTAAGAGCAACATATCATTCTTAGCTAAACTAGTACCCAGAGTTGAGCAAATTCCCTATGCTTATAAGAAAATATCTCTAATTTCTAGACAAAACTTATTTTCTGTGCCTGTGTTTTGCAAAATTTTTCACTTACTGTACAATAGGTCATGAGGAGGCAGGAAAATTTGTGGTCAGGATCCTATGAGTGTATAACTGTGCAGTGGTAAAGTATTTACTTGCAGCAGATGGAATGAATATGGGAGAACATCTAATGTGGTAATTGATGCTAAAATCTAAGGCATTAATTAAATGTGTGTTCTACTTAAGGAGTCGACTAAATGATGAGTGACAATTAAAAATGATGTCTTTATAATTATTCCAATTCCTATTTATGAGAGTGCGACTGCATATTAAAATATGATTGAAGGTTTGATGACTCCTTATTCTTTCACAGTTAAAACATTTGCAATTATTTCTCCCTCAGATTAGAGCAATGCATAGTGATGTAAAGTAAAACAGTGTAGGCTTGATTCTCTTGTCACTTAACACAGGTTTTATATTGGCATATGGTGATTCCCTTAAGCAGAGCACTCCTCAGTTGGGGTGATTTGAATGGACAATTAGGCTCAGCATGCTAAATACTGCAAATTCAATATGAATATCTGAAAATGCACTTAAGGATCAATGATTCCTTTTTTTTAAATAATATTTGTTTAGGTTTGGAAAGTCTGCTGCAGCTGTAAGAGTGGAGATTTCTCCATCCAAATGAAGCAGTGGGAAAAGTCCCTTTCCTTCACAGGGCAAAAGATTAGCCCATTCATAGTAGTCAAGGTCCTTTCCCTCAGTCTTCATGTGCCTAAGGTATTTCTTCAAAAATACTTAATTAGTATAACAGATTCAAACCTTGCATACCACTGTCTTTGGTTTAGCTTAACTAGAAGTTGTAATTGAATGCAATACCAAGAGATGTTCTCAACCCAATCCTCCTACACTTCTACAATGAGTCTCTAAGATTTCAGACAGTAGAAAATTCCCTTCTCTCACAAACGTTTTGAAAACTCCTCACAATTTCAGCCAGAATTATTTTTTTTCTTGCCTATTTTGTAACTATTAATAGTCCTCATTTTCATTTATTTTTCAGAAGTTATACTGCAAATATTTTTATTCAGGAACAGAGGTTTGATTTTGTATTACACCCAAGAATTACACAGTAGACAAGATGATCTCTTCCTTTATTTGAATTTTATTTTTATATATGTCTACTGTGCATATTCTTTTGCCTTTCTTTCACACTCTGTACTTGTTGTGGATATGCTGTGGAACCAGTGGTGCAAATCTTTGAAAAGACAGTAAGCACAAGCCTAGCTGGCAATGCCATTAATTATTTTTACTGCAACTCTGAAAAGAAAGAGAACAAAAAGTATGTGTAAGTGTATATATCTACATATTTATTTACACACACACTAAAGATAAGTATTCACTGAAGCTTTAAACCCAGTGCCAAGCTTGAGAAGAAGATTTTTGTACTGGAGTCTTTCCTAGCACCCAAGGCAAAAAACTCCCTACCCTTGGATGCAGAGCAGCAGCAGGGCACCCTTGTAGCCTCTGCACTTGCTTTTCTTCCTGGGTGGAGAAGAGGGTGGCCAAAAGCCTGCTTCATATATCTGCTTTTCATCCTGTGGTGCTGCTACTAAGCTTCTCTTTGCAGCCTCCATGGCTCTCACCTCTTCTACTGTTTAAATTTTCTCAGCATTTTGCAATAAAAATGCTACCGTCTCTCACCTTGAGCCTCTTTGCTGGCTCCTCCATTCTGATAGGCATCTCTCTCTGCTCCCAAGTGCTGCTGCAAAACACTCTTCCTGCCTGCCCCAATTCTTACAAACTGCACAGCTCTCCATATTCTTTCCAGGTGCTACATGAGCATTTCTACATTTTCATGTTGTGTTTCTGTCTGGGAAACATCTTCTCTCTTCCAGTAAATCAACAGGTCTCAGACATCTCTTTCATGTTGACTCCCCTAGTCGCCTGGTGCATTGCAATACATTAGCTTTCCTGTTTACCTTGTGCAATTAGCTTTTATTCTGCTCTGAATTGGAGTTTAGCAGGCCATAATTTGTGAGTATTTAGAATTAGATATATTTTGTAATCCATTTGAAAAGGATATCAAGCTTCCAGATGGCATAAAATACTGGTTTCTGGATTTAGTACTTATCAAGATATAACCTGTTAAAATCATGCCTAACTGGAAGAGTGGGGAAAAAAGCAAGAGGGCAGACAAAGTACTGTGCTTCTGGGTTTTCTTTATCTCTTTTTGTTTTCCTTCCAAGGGGGCCTGTTACAGGTGAAAATTACATGGAAATAAACAGGGAAGGGATGCACAATCAGTTCCTGAAAGTGTAAGATGCACCTAGAAGGTGGTTAGGATGTGCATGAGAAACCAACCAGAAGCTCAGAATTCTTGCTCCTCTTCATGATAAACATGATGAAATAACATGGCGGAAGTTCTGACATTGTTATTAGTGATACTAGTTTTATTCATTTCATAATATAAATTCACTAGTATAATCTTATTAAAGATAACCGGCTGTATAATTTAGGATTTTTTTTAGCTCAATATTTGTTAATGCTGTGAATTATGTCTAAGTCACAAAATAAGGTGATTTTTAAGATATCTCTCCATAGGCTGTTCAACCCTTAAAACATATATTTACTTTTTACTAGTGCCATTCCATTCCTATCTTTTTCTGTTTCTAGATTTCTTCTTACTTTTTAAAGCTATTACTCATCGTCTTATCTCTCTTGCAAAGCTTCCCAGATCTTTAATCGGTTTAGCCCATGTGTCATGGACTTTCTTCTTTTGCAATAAGTGGAATTCAAATATTCTCACTGACAGTCTATCTTTCTCTAGAAAAATTAGATTCACATTGCAGCATGCTCTTGATATGAAAGCTTTCCAAGTGCTGCTCCCTGAAGTTCTCTTTGCCCCAAAGCAAAGGCCTTGGTATTGTGCCTGGCTTTCCTTTCAGCAGAAGACAACTGATGAAACAATCTGTGAAAGAAAAGTCTAATCTGGAAATTACTATCTAGGGAGTGAAAAAGCTCCTCTGTCACATATGGTAAACATTCAGAGGAAGGCTGAGTATCCTAAGTATCAAAAAGAGTAAAGCTGAAGGATTTTGGACACTGTGGAGAGTAAATGTAGGAAGAAGTCCAGCCTTTGGCTGGCCACAATATGACTGTATACAGAGGAAAGAAAGTCACTGACTGGCAATCCCATTGAGCAGATGTTCTACAAGAGAAAGTCCTTATATCTCATCATCTTCTGCATCAAAAATTCCTCTAACACCTCAGCACTGTATACCCACAGGAAGAATTGTAATTATAAAAATGTCTATGTTTCCCTAATGGATATGTCTTCCCTGGAACTGTAATATACCAAGCTACTTGTTAGTCACTTCCAGAGAGCCCCGTAAGATTGTATATGAACTATATGACCCTAGAAGCATGTGCTGAAACACAGCTGGCCAAACAAAGTGTATACATGGCAGTCTTTCATTGAGAGATCTTGTTTTACAATGTTGACACAGGAATCTTTCCATGTTTGTTTGCAGGTCTGCTGTCAGTATTGTGGTATTTATATTGCAGAAGAATTTATATCATAGTTATGTATTGGTACTGTTTTTATTAACCAGCTTTCCCATCTGGCAGTTGGCAATAAGGCTGGCACCCAGTAACCGCAGATTTAAATGGAGCTGTGCTCTTTGAGGCAACAGGTACATACATTTTTTTGTGGATGTAAAGGCCAGGCAGTAAGGTACGTGTGTGGTAGTTATGCTTATTTATCTATGCAGACATACTAGGCTACAGGAATTCTAGCAAGTTTAAAAATGTCTAAATCTGATTTTTCTGTCTAGTGGCAAATCAGAGGATCACTAACTTTGAGTAGAGATCTGTCTTTTCCAAAAGTTAGACGTGCTGACAAATTACTGCTCTAAACTAATAGCAGTGTTGAAGACCTCTCTGCTAACACTATCAGATAAATACATCTACAATCTCTGCTTCCCACATTTGACACTTCTTAAGGGCTTGCCTACACAGCAAAGTTGTTCTTACATTGATTTTAAAAAATGTCATCTGTTTTATGAGTGATTTAGTTTAACCTAGTTTAAATAGATTCTTTTGAAAAATACATGTTTATATAAAACACTGGATGTATGCAAGAATAAAGCTCTGCAGAAACCAACACTATCCAGGTTCCGACTTGGATAGAAATTGTATTGTTGTACAGTTTCCAGTCTTGGACTCAGATGAAGGCCTGTGCTTTGTTTTGATTTTTTTAAAAGAAATTAAAATGTCTCTAGGCATTTTAAATTAATGCTAAATTAAAAATTGATATATATATGTGTGTATATAAAACCATATATATACACACATATATATATTTTACTTCTGTTGACATAACTAATGCTTTCATTAGATGTCTTTATGTGCTTCGAGATGATTTCACTGAATAAAGTGAAGAAAAGCAAGTGCTATCTGTGATAGTCGTATAATCCTAGTATTTCCAGAGTTAAGTGCTTTTCTCTGTGAGAAACAGAATGTTTAACAATTCCTTATCATTGACATGGTTGTAACTGATGTGACACGTCCTTTCTCTGTTGGCACATCCAATGTTCTAATACCTGAGTTAAATAAGAATTGGTACTAGTAGGATTTCTCTTGTTCTATGATGTAGAAGAATAACCAGTCATGGTTTGTATAAATTACTTCACAGTCACCGTTATATACAAGTTTTCTAATGAGGCCAAGTCCCTAGGAAACAGCCTAAATCTGTAAATGTTTAAGTGCAGAAATACAGCCAGCAGGATGTCTATATGCTACCCATATTTTGAAAAATTGTTTGTCTCCTGAAATTCAAAACAACCTTCAAGAAAAACAACTAAGAAATTATACTGAAGAAGCCCTAAGTATATTTAATACAATGCCTTATGGTTTGAGTAACCAAAGAAGTCTACTTGTGACCATTTTATATTCCTGAAGTAAAAAGAAGTTTCAGTCTTTCAGATCACAGGTCATAAGCTGATTTACATTTCTTTTGGCTTGCCTCTCCATCATTCCACCTCTTCTCCCCCACATCTCAATTCATCCGTGTGCAAGGATGTAAAAATACTTCCCTTACAAATCAATGGGATATTTTTGTCTTGTCAATCCTTTTCAGACAACTTCATATGCACTTTTGCAGATGTGACAACAGACGCATGTACTGCACCTTGATCAAGAATAAGGCCTAATTGATTTCTTACAAGACCAACTGAACAGCAATGAGATTATGGTGATGGTTTGCATTTTACATGCACTAGTATGTCTGAGGAGTCACAAAGTTTGACTGTGTCTTGACAATACTCCCGAGTCGGAAATCCACCATCCATTGGAGCTGATAATTGCCAGTGCAGGTCACTAGAGTATTATTGTGAGACACCCGTGAGAGAAAGAACATGTTGAAGCTATTCCTGTACAACTGCATCTCAGCCATGCCAACTGCTGCTCAGCCCATCCCTGTCCAGGAACCTGGTGTCATAGCAGCTTTGCAAGGGCAATAAAAAGAGCAACCAATTTTCACTCCTCTTAAAGGACAATGCAAAGCATACATGCTTCAAACCCAAGCTTTCAAACAGACAGTGCAAAGGTTTTTCTAAATCATAAATGTGGGATTCATTGCAAACTGTCTTATGTGACAGGACAGAGCTCACCTATATGTTGGTTGCCCTTTTGTTCCCAATGAATCTGATGCATCATGTAATATTAAACTGCCAGACATGTAAACGAAAAGAAGCTTGAGAAACATACGGGTACATTGCTCTCTATCTGTCAGAAAACTGCCTAGGGAAATGAGGTCAGCTATGTGCTCAGAAATCATGCTTGAGCACCAGGGAGCCTAGATTTGTCTCTTTAAATTACAGAGGGTTTGGCCTTCCTTCCAATGAAAGTGAAGGAAAATTCCTTACGCACTTTCATTAAGGTAGAGTCAACAGCTTTAAAAAGCACAAGGATACAAGTACCATTGGGACTTGCTATTTAAGTTGAATAATAAAGTTTCTTTTAAGTGTATGTAGCATTCAGTTCTGTAATGGTAAATGAAGGACTAAAAAACTTAATTGTTTGGTTTTACCTGAACTATCCTTCCACTGCCTCTCATTTACCTTTGATTATCCGACTGCCAAAATCATACAATCCAGTGGAAACACATTATCTGATATAAATAAATGTTATCAGGAATAAAACAAAATTACTTTCTTTAATTGTACAGAGGAACTGGTAAGGATTTCTGCTCAAAGTATGATCTTGAATCTCATATTCTGTACATTTTCTTTACTGCTCAAGTAGATTTGAACTGCCATTTAGTAGGGGAGGAAATTCTCCCAGCTCTGGCTAGTGTCTCTGCTGTACCATCAGTTTGTATGCGAACTCCTTCTAGTCTAGGTAATCGTGAGCAAGGGATAAAAATAAATAGCAATTGAAAGAAAACCTCTGCAATTATGTCTCTGTGGAACCAGAATATCCTGGACCTGCTCATTCCTGTGCAACTTGTGAAAAAACCTGTAACTCGCTCCCCTAACTCCTATAAAGATAGAAAGGAACAAAGTCTGGTTTTTTTACAGAAGATTTAATAGGTGACGTTAGGGAGAGTTCTCCAGCAGATACAAAAGGAAGAGGCTTTCAAGGGAATGCCCTTCCACCTTAAAGGACTCTATTAGGAAGATCCTAAAAATTGCAACAGAATCTAGATGACTAACTACCAAGGTTGTTTGAGGACTTAACCACAACACAAATATGTAAAGTCTGCAGCGTCTAAGAACTAATCATATACAGAAGCAACGATTTTCCATTTTCCCTGTTTAGCTTTTATGGGTCTTCTTCCACTTAACTGTGAACAAGTCTGGGAAACCTGGTACTCTTCCATCTCTCATATTTAAAGTCATGGTGTCCAGCTTCAGATCTAGGTGGAGAATGAAACTTCTCATTCTGGGGTAACTCACTGATGACTGGAAGATATTAAAGTTGTTGACATCTGTGAAGTATTTCAAAATTTATGAGGATATATAGTGATGAGCAACACAGAGGCCACATCAGACCAGAGCTTCATGGTCACCCAGGAGTTGCGTAATTGAGGAAGAAATGTGGATTCTTTCCAGAAGATGTCAAATTAAGTCCGTCTGTACTGAAGCAGGACTGGAAAATTTGCACTGTGTTCAAGCAGCAATTCAATGAAAAGCTCAGTCAGAATCTCTCTTTCACTGTTCTGTCTGATGTGTAGTTCTTTATTCTGATGGGCTTTTTTACACTTCTATAGCATACATACTTTAATCATATATTAAACTCCATTTTCCTTGTGCTAATTCTTTTACTGTTGTATTTGCATTCCTCCTTCATTTGTCTTTGTTCTCTTTCCTAGGCAGGTGGGAGAACGAACTAATTAATATTCTTAATTTTAGGAGGTAGGAACATGTAGAGCTGAGAAGCAGGGGCATTACAAGTACTTAGATGAGGCGTTGTAGGGAGTGGGTGGGAAATGCTTCATCAGAATTCTGGGACCTCATAGGTTTCAGGCAACAATGGTTTCATATTGAGGTCCTGCTGTTCCATCCACTGTAGGAATTCCTCACTGGATGTCCCGTCTCTCCTGGTTGACCACAGAACAATTTTCTGTTGTGTGTTTGCAGGACCCTGTTCTGTTTTGCAGCATAAGAGAATGTTTTTTTTTTTATGCTGCTACATTTCATGTTGTACTTTGATTGCATCTCACTTCTTTCCTGCCCCTGCCTTATCCACTGATGTGGTGATTGCAAAGCTATCACTGTAGGCTTGCCTGGTGTCTTGCATACATGTAAATGAGGTGTAAACTCCCAGTAAAAAGGGCTCCCATAAATCTAGCCACATCTGATGAACACAGTGATGAGCATGGGTAAACAAGAGAGAAGAAAACAATGAAGGAGATTGGAAAGAGCTTAAAGGAATCAGTGTTGGAAAGGTGTCAACTGGGATGTCAAGCTTTGATTGTACAGCAAATTATGATTTCTCTATTACTACAGCAAACAGTTTCTACCTCGCCCCCCATGGTTCTTTTATTTTTTAGAGGTTTTCTTTGCCATGTATCCACTTTCCCACATAAAAGACATCAATTAGAAATTCAATTCCCTTTTCTCTTCAAAGAGAGAACTAGAAATATGACCGATCCATTTGGGTGGGC
>WEIV01004002.1:124940-147927 GCA_013390005.1 Calyptomena viridis
GGGAGGTACAGTCATATTTGTCCGTCTTTCTAAATTTTGTTTTCTTTTACACAATACCATGCAGGACTTGCACAAACAAGGAGAACTGACTAGCTAAAGAGTAAAGACACTAAAAATATCAAGAGAGCTGTCAACTGTAGTAATTAAGTGGGAATGAGTACACATTTTCTTCTAATCACTTTCAGCTATTGTAAACACATCTCACTTGCAGCAGCACATCTTATCAACAGATGTTGTTTTTTTCTTTAATTGCTGTTTTTGGCTTTAATTGTCACTTTAGCTTCTAGCAGTTCCTGCTGCTACAGCTCAGCCATTAAAAGGACTTCTCCACTTACTGCTCTTACTGCTATCCTGTCCTCGCCCTGGGTGTGGGGGAGGAGGGGGTGAGCGTGGGTGCGCTTTCTTCGAGGCGTCATGTCCCTGCTACTGTGCTCGCACTGCAGTGTGGGTGTGTGTAGGACGGTAGTGTAATCCCTCCGTGCACCTCAATGTGCACCACTGACTTGAGGGACGAAAATTGCTGCCTCCCATCTGGTCACAGTCCTGGGAGGCTGCAGGAAAACTGTGTGGCAGGTGTTGCTTAAAGAGAGCTCTTCTCATCCTCAGACAGGATACCCTTTATATCCTGCATAAAAAGTAGCAAAGTATTTTTCTCCACATAATCCTCTCAATTCCTGCCTATTTGCTGCTCTTCTCTTCCTACCCCCACCACTGCCTTTTCTTTCTCCCATGGGACTGGCAGAATCTCAGAGGAAATAAGTAAAGCTTTCCTAATATAGAAGCTCATCTTCTCTGAAACCACTTCTCATTCTGTTAATGGAGTTCTGGAAATGTTTCAGTTCTCTCCCTACACTAATACTTTATTCTTTTCTCTGATAGCTGTCCAAGCACCAGTGCCATCAGTTTTCTTAGCTTTATTAGCTCATTTTGCAAAGAAATGCACAGGCAGTCTAACAAAATAATAAAAAAATATTGGCTGGAGAGTTTTATAGCTATGTACTCTCTTTAAAAAAATAAATATGCATCTGGAGACATCTTTCTGAGACCATTCCTTTATCGGGGCTTTACACTTCACAAATATATGTACTCTACATATAAATATCAATGGAAGATAACACAGGTTGCTTAATAGATTTACATATGTTCCTTCCTCTTCCTCTCTTACCCTGATATATATCAGGACTCTTCTTCCAGAGTCTTTCCACCTTTGTAGATATGATATCAGTGCTCAATATTTGCAAATCCACTCGTAAAATTTTATATAAGAAGAGCACAAAATGCCTGTAAATCCTTGGTGTAGAAGAGAGTGCTTTTTCTGTGTCTCCCTCCCCCACAGTTCTGGGGAGAAGCAAGGGAAGCGCAGAGCACCAGACACGGAAACACTCTTGTTCTTCAGTGGAAGTAGGGTTTTCCACCAGGGAGAAGGTGTGGTTTAGTACTAGAGGGCAGGTGGATATGCTGTGCCCAGCACTGGTCCTGCAGGCTGCAGCAGAGAGTGAGGGAAGCTCAAGTACCCTCTTGTCCCCTCAAAATCCCAGCTTTAAGATGAAGGGGTGGCCAAGGGGGGGAAGGGCAGAGTGAGCAGGGAGCCTTCCATCCTCAAAATAGAAATTGTGGGGTATAAGTACGTGCTAAGCAGGAACAGGAATCCTTGTAAGGGTGGGAAGTTAGTGGGAAGAAGAAGAAAAGTTCTTCAGAATGCTGGAATCTGAGAAGGCTACAGCTGAACGCAGAAGTATGGGCAATCGATAATAGGAGAAATGCCTGCAGTCACCCTGGGAGAGAACTAGTTATACAGAGCATATGAAGCAGACTCAGTAAAGCACATGCTTAAAATACACCTACATTTTTGAGAGATTTATTACCAATAGCTACTTTCCTTGTGCTTTACCCTAGCTGCCCAGGGTATGCTTTCTTGCTCATCCTTTTCTGAACACAACATGTGCAAAAATAGGAACTGACTGAGATAAGCACCACACAAGACATAGACAATTGCTGGCAGGCAATGCCCTGTCTGAATGGCTTCTCCCAAATGCACAGGAGCGGGGGATAGAAGAAGAGTTGCCTGGGATGTGCTTCCATTTCACACAACCTCTCCTAATGAACACTAATGGGTGCCCCAGTCAGAGGATGCCCCAGACTAGCACATACAGAGTTTCCAGGCAGGTTGCAACAAATGGCCTATTTGGCACCCTTTCCTTTTGTGACCCATGAAGAAGCCAGCAAGCCAGTTGATTACCCATGTATAGTCTACCCAAAACTAAAAGTGAGGGCAAGAAATAGATACCTGCTAGAACAACTTGGTTGCATGAAGTGTAGTTTGGGAAATTAATTGGTCTTGACAAAAGCTAGCTATAATAGTGTCAGAATTTGGAGTGTGGATTTGGTGATAGCTGTGTGCACAGAGCACAGAAACAGGAAAAACCTGAGCCAAAAAAGTATGTTCTTCAGCAGGAACACAGAATTAAGGTGCTACTTTTATGCTACATTTTTATTAGTGGCATCTCAAAAATATCACTTTCAGCATGCCTTTTTCACTTCTCCCACAGAAGCATGAAAATTAACATCAGCTAACAAAATTTTCTATTGCTCTGGAGGGAATGTTGTTCAGAGGTGTATATACATTATTTGTCTCATATGCTTATTTTTTTTTTTACTTTATCAAAGTCCAATCATAATGAAATGCCTGGTTTCTTTCTTTTTTTTTTTTTTTAATTTTAAGGCATGATTTAATTCTTTTTCTCTGTCCTAGAGTTTAAGACACACACATGCCTCAACAAGCAAAAAACAAGATCCTTCATGCAGAGTCATTTCCCATCAAGTTTCACACTGGGCATGATATGCCAGCTCAGATAAAATATAGAAGTGAAAGCTACGTGGTCTGGTACACAGGCAGCAAGCTTGCCCCCTGAGTGGCTTGAGAACATCTTCACTGATTGGATTTTGCCGTGTGTGAGAGAATAGTTGTGCTGCTCATGGAGGTGAGGTCACATTTGAGGGTTGCAATTCATTATTCCCTATCCTTTATTCCAAGGGAAAGGTGTTTGAGCTCATGTCTTCTCCTGGCTGCTGCTGTTCCACCTGAAGAGGGCAATAAGGGCCTGTCCCCACCACCTTTCACCTTAACCTCTCTGTCTTAGCACCACTCCTTTCAAACTAAGTGGCCTAAGGAGATGTATAACTTCACATCCAGGAACACGTACTTCTGCAGCAAACATAGGAGGGAAATCATAGTCAAGTCTTAGGTTTCTGCAGCCCTTTTTCTGTGTACTAAAAGCCCAGGGCATCACATCTGCCTGTTTTTACCTGCTCCATGGCCGCACAGGAGCGACAACTAGATTTTTCCCTCAGGCTGAAGTACTACCACTTACAGGTAGCTTACGCAATCCCCTATGAGTTAATTCTACCCCAAGCAGGAACCAAAACAGACTGAAGGTCAATTCCTGTGAAAATATCCTATGCTGCTGCTTGGTCTATCGTTCAAATTACTCAAGGTCAGTTTTTATTTAATCATGTTTTCTTCCACAATTTTTCCCTCCAATATTAAAAAAAAAAAAAGGCAATTAGATAACGAAGCATATGTAGCTTGTTTTCTTGGATTGTTTCTCAGCTTTTTCCTAAATTGTCACTACCCCTTTGGACTTCAATGGGATAGCTGCCAGGTTTCCACGGAGATGCAAACAAATTCTATGCAATAAAATATCATCTCTACATGATTTAAGCCCCAAATGTACATGGTGACAGTTTTATGTTTTAGTAATATGAAAATCTGAGATATTGGATGAGAGTATAATTTAGGACATTTCTGTTGACTGGAATCCAGTCAAAATGCACCATTGCACAAGTCATGTTTCGCTGGTGAAGTATTGCTTGTCTCTGATTGCTGCAGGGTAAGAACTTTATTTTCCTAACCCATGATTTACTGCTTTCCACTCCCTGTAAAGTGTAAATAACAATGCCTTCTATGTGAGCTCTGGTAGCTGAGGAGACAAGGAGGAGATGGTTGCAGCAGAGAAAACAGGGAGAACAGAAAGGCAAAAAAAAGGGATGTCTGCAACAGGTTAAAAAACATCCACAACTTGCCTTCTTAAAGACCTGAAGGATGGATATTGGGCCAAAACCCAAATTAGATGGTGGTAGCAGAGCTCCACTGAATTTGAAGGAGCTGAGCCAGTCTGAACCAGCTGAGAAGCTGGTCTGCCGTCTCACATTTAGTGCCCAAAGTGGTTGGAGCAAGTGAGGTTTGAAACTGTACTCCTCACGTAGCACGGAGGGGCCTGTGGGAATAATGTTTGCTTTGGCATGGAGGTAGGTTAGTGTAGAACCAGCAGGTACTTCAGTGAAAGGCTCCTTTCTGCTCTGAGTGATGGTAACTTTCATAAAGAGAGCAAATTCATCCAGAGATATGCCTTAATCCACATCCTTCTTCAATTCACAAGTCTTTGCATAGTGCAGACCTCAAGGTGAATTTGTGTAGATACTCTTGCCCTTGGTTTCATCCCTGGATATCCTGTGTTTCTCTGCAGGGCACAGATCTCATGGTGTTTTCCCTAGATACCTATTCCAGACTCTCTCTTTAGGTACTCACCAGCAGACAGTGTGTGGCAGGAGCTGATAAACTCTGCTACTTTTGCAATGCCTCCTTCTACAGCTGTGGGTCTGGGTTAGGGAAAAGGAGCTGCTGCATTTCCTCCATCTTCCCTTTGCCATACAGAAAGCCCCTGCGAGGGATTCTGTGCTAAGATTTTCCCATTTCTGGCATGCTTTCCGAAATTTGCTCTCTCCTTCCCTCCTATCCTCTTCTCTTTTCCCATGATACTTGCACTGGCTTGTCTGGTTAGAAAGATTATCCTCTCCCAGCATGCAAAATTAAGAAGCAGTTGTGAGGAAAATGTGGAGGTAGATAAGAGGCTCCTCCCATCACAGGAAGCCTCATGCAAAATGTCTCAAGCAATGCAGAAAGGCCTGAATGAGGGAGAGATGCAACAGAGCTAACACTCACCCTGTGAAGGCCACCTTCTTTCTAAGAGATGAGTAACAAAGCAGAAAACAGGTGGACAGGGAATAGTGCCTGATTTCTTTTCTGATGTAATAAACAGAAGATTTCAAAAAAGAACAGCAGGCAATAGGTTTAAAACAGATGGAGATACCACATTATGCAACTCACAGTAAGTAGTTCCTCAGTTTAATCACAGGATTTCATGAAGACTTAAAAATTGTATGGGTTCAAAACCTGATTGGAAAATATATTAAATTAAAAGAAAATAACTTTCATGCAGGGAATTCTTGAGGCACAAAACATGGTACAGGGAACTAATGAAGGAAATACCACTTTGTGTTTTGTCTGCTGCTACGTTCTCCCATGATCATCTATGTATTGGCCATCTTCCCAGGTAGGGCTCCAGGCTGGTGGCCTTGGTCTGATCCAGTACCATCACTGTTACGTTCACAGGCCCAGTTGTTCAGGTGCTAAGTACCACAAGCCCTGCAGCACTGCTTTCTTCAAGTACTTTGAAAATAATGGGCTAGATCAGCTTTCTGTCAAAACCAAATACTCCCAAGGAATTGGCAATTCTAGATACTCGGTCCAGAAACTCTGAAGGCATTTTCCTTGCATGTAGAGAAAAATGAATGCCTGTGATAGATACTTACTGTACTTCTCTATAAAAATGCATCTATTTGATGCCTATTTAGGCTTTATACATACTTGAACCAATAGTAAGATGGATATGCTTCCAATCCTAGAGAGATACATCAGTCATTCTTCATTCACATCCTCAGGGTCATGGTGTGCTGATATTTCTCACCTGACTGCAGCCATGGAAAAATATCTCAGGAGAGAAAAATAAGGCATTTTGGAAACCAGCACTGAATGCATTTCGTGCGGCAAAACTACAAAGACAACCTTTTCCCATTAGCAATTCAGAAAGATTGCGATGTTATGGACAAGAGACTCTCTGTGTTCAGGAATGGATGCCAACCCCCAAATGACCACACTGTTTACTTCTGATGCCACATTATCTCTTTTCCAACATTATTACAGCTGACACCAGAAATCCTGACATAGAACATGTGTCCATTGCCTTGTGGAGGTATCTCAAGCTGCTGAAAGTACCTTGGGTTTGTTGCACGCTGGTAAATGGTAAACCCATATTGGCTGAGATTTGACAGTGTATTAAATGTAGAAACTTGAGCAAGGTACTGGACTCTCAGTTAGAAATGCTTTATTAGCAAAGGAGTTGCTTTATTTGGATAAGCTGTTATGTCACAGCACACCACACCACGATACTGACATGCCGTTAAGGCTTCTCAGGATCATAGACCATTTAAAAACCATGTTATTAACATGTTTGTTTTTTGATAGCTAGCAAAAACTCCACAGTTCTGCCCTCCAAGTATCTAGGATTTCTTTTCAAGAAATGCAGAGCAGATTCCCCAATTTACTAATCATTATTTCTTCTAAATTATAGAATGTATGTCACGATGTCAAGTCTTCTTGTTAAGAATTATTAGAAACATATCACTGCTATCTGTCTGGAATAAACTTCTCATGCTCTGAGTGTCCTGGTGTCAGCTAATGAATATATTAATATTGAGCATGTGAATTTATTCATTCCCTGCTGAATGAGGACTTATGGCCTGATAGTATTTAACAGTGGAACAGTTTCATCACAACAAACTGATTATGAACATTTATAGGAATGTAACAGCATATACAAATTCTATGTATTGAATATAATTCTATATAGAATTTTGTATATTCTATATACAAATTCTGTCACCCTTCCTGACATTAAACCCCACCTCAGCACGTGGCCGCAACACCTCCTGCCTTCCAGTGCTATTCCAGGAGCAGGGATTACTCAGTGAAGCTGCAGTAATACATTTACAAATAGAGGAACCAATGATGTTTTTCTTCCATTCACCAATTCTCTTGCTTCAGCTTCCTGAACTGGATACATAACACAAAACAGAAGCCATATTAATCCAAATTCAACACTTTTGTGTTGGTAGAGGTTGTGTGATACCTGAAGTATGAAATGCTGCTTTAGGGTTCTGAAGCAAGTGAGGACAAGGAAGGAAAACTATTTTCTTTCAGTGGATTCTATGAGATTGATTTTAGTGGGGTCTTCAGAGATTCACTTCACACTACTTGCAAATTCACACTATGAAGAAACATCAGACTCATAAGAAAAATGTACGCCTGAATTAATGCACTTAATTAGTTCAGTGTTAAGGTCCATTTAATTTAAGTATGTTTGTTCCCCTCATCCTATTTTTTCTATCTATTACTGCTTGTCACACACCCCTCTTAAGAAGGTGATGTCAGATTCTAGGTCTTTGCACACCTTGATGCACCTTTGCACACATCTATACAGCTGGCTAATGGAGTATGGAGTATGGTGGCCATTGCTTCATCAAATCTGACACTGAACCTTCAGAAATAATCTGACCAGACTGGTCTTGCTTTGTATTTGATTTATTCACTGTAAATTATATACCTAGCTGTCACAATAATTTCTGGACTCTTTGTAACTACTGTGTACTAGTTGTCCCTGTTAGCGTTGATGTTTGGGGCCTATCGCTGAGAATGAAGTACTTAAGAAGATAGATGAAGATATTTTAGAGGTAAACTCTCAAATATCAGGAAGACATCCTAATGTGCATTTTATTTTGCAAATTAACTTAAACCATTCTGGGATTTCAGTAATTCTTCAGACCTTGCTAAGTGTGATGTGTGAGACTGTCACTTGCTTAAACTATTCTGTAGCAAATTCAGGATTTGGTTGTTTGGTTTTGTTTTCATTCAAGTTTCATTGTCTGTAACTGTAGGGAAAAAATGCATGAATGTGGTTTCAGTATGAAGATTCTTAGATTGGGTGACAAGATGGGTCTAAAGGTGCAAAGGTTTTGAACACTTACCTTCTTTTTTAATAAAATCCATCCAATCTCTTTTAGTTTGACCAATTTTAGATCTAACCTCATTTCCACTTATATTAATAGGAGTTTATCCACTGTTTCAGTTGGCAGAACCCTCTATTGCAGCAAGAAGAAATGTAGCAAAGTTCCCATTTCAGCTTGATTTTCAAACCTTTTAATTTTAAAAAATGTCTCTAGCATCATGATGTGATATATGAAAGAGCTGACTCCCTGCAGCCACCCAAAATTTCAAGGAGTTTTATTTGGAGGGAGGGGGAGAAATGATACGCAACTTTAACCATAGGTCTCTAAGAATATTGGGAATTTTACACTGGAATGAAGGTAGATTTAATTGGGAGACATGATGGACGATGAAGGAGTGAGAAAAGGGAGAGGACATCTATATACATAGTGAAATGAAAAAACATGTTGTATAGGCCAACAGTGGTGTGGGAGATGGAGGATAACAAAGAAGTCAGTATTACCTTAATCCTCCTGGTCTTTTTGTAATAAATCATGATTTCATATGGTGAGTCTCACTTTCTTCATACCCATTTCCATCTTACAGATGTAAGTAAGAAATTTCTTCTCAGAAATATGCTGAAATACGTACTAAATCCATGAGTAAAACTACAAGACACCAGTGTTCTGCTTACTTCAATCTAGCTATCCTTTATTTTTTAAATTTGTCTTTGTCTACATGATATTGATTTCTGTAAGAGCTTGGAGTTGTGAACACCACAAGATTCCTAAGCTAAATTTTGTTTTCCTCAGGTATGTTTTATTTCACTATGGGCTCAGAATTGGAGCCATCTCAAGGTAATATCCCCAAAATATTTAAAAGATAAGTAAAAAGCATTTATTAGCCTAACATCCTGTAGCTATCTTATCCTTTGAGCTTTTCTTTCTGTCTGAGTTTTCATACTTTCTCTTTTCAATTTCTTTTAAAATGTGTCAAAACCCAAAGATTGGCAGCAGAAAACTGCCTATGGTAGAAAGAAGAACCAGTTCTCTGACACCTGTTCTCTTTAATCTCTTTATGGTTGGTCACTCATCACAACTGCTCACACTGCACCACACATCTGTCCTTCTGCCCCTTCTTGTCCTGGTCTAATTTTCTCCCCAATGTCACAGACCATCTCTTCTGCCTTTTAGCTCATTCTGCTTCCATTCCTTTCTTTCTAATGTAGTTTTGCTGCTTGACAAGGCACATGTTATTTCCTCTAGAAACACAAATTGATGGGTATGGTCTACCACGTGTTTACATTGACTTTAGAGATTTTTGGATGTAATTCTCTCTCTGCAAAATATGGACTGTAAAGCAATATGTTATTTCTTCCTTGTTGGTTCTAGAGTGTTCCATGTAATACTGCAAACTCAGTCCTCGCCTTGCACACAGCATTCAGAAAGTTGCTGAATGTTGCTTCTGTGCTGTACATTTATTGACTGAAACATTTGAGTTGTTGCTTTTCACACTGGTAATTTTAGAGCGCAGATGCCTAGCATGTTTACTCACATACCAAGGCTCACATTTAATGAGCAAAATGTCAAGTATATTGTTATCCACCATAAAAACTGTGAAAAATATCCTTGCCATCTGCAGTGTGCCTTCTGCTTCAGCCTAAAAGACTTTTACAAGCAACTCCATGAAATTAGCATTAAAGTCAATATTTATAAATGGAACCACCTCTAAAGGGACGGATTTTCTCCCCTCCCACATCCCCTGTACCTCCAGGATCTAATGAGCTGGGTAGGCTGAGTGCAGCAAAGGAGATGAATTGTGCCTGTCTCCTGGTTGCAGTCAGCCAGAAAAATCTTCCTGCACTAAGAAAGAAGCAGAAAGAGAAGAGAAGAGAGGTACTAAATGGCATTAATGGCATCTGAGGGCCAGATCCTGCATGGATGTCAATTGGCATAACATCATTGTCCTCACTGAAGTGATGCAGCAAGCATAAATCAGCACAGTTTGGCTTACTGACACAGCACCATGTTTGATTTGTGCTAGTTGAGGATGGAGCCCAAAATAACATTCATGGAATAGATGGTGGATAGCAAAACTGAAACTGGGATTTGATAGACTGCCATCAAAAAAGATAACCTCTTCCAAGAATATGTTTTTTATTTCTCCACCAAATGTGGACAAGAACTGGCCATTTTTCCTGGCTTTTTATGGTGCTGAGAACAACCAAGATCTTGTCTGCTGCTAAAGTCTCTAGCTTGTACTGCAAGAATAATAAAATGAATAACTGCTACTGATGGATAACTGTTCCTCGGCCTTCTCCAGGCAGATTATGTGACCTTTTAATTTTGCTCTTGAAAAGCCTTCAATTCCAACATAATTAGCATGTTGCGGAACATAGATCGAAGGACATTTTGAAAAATGCTGCTGTTCATTGCTGTTATCCCAACAACCAAAAGCAGCTGAAATTCCAGCATGATCTTTATAGGGCAGACCTGACAAACAAAAGCCAGAACAAAAGCCCTCGGATTGGTGACCAAGATATTTTTACCATTTGTTCCAGCTGTTCTGCCAAGTCATCCACATACTCGCAGCTCTACCAAGGTCATATGAACCACAGCCTAGCACTGACATCATAAAAGCTGGTCACTCCCGCAACTGCAGGCTAATGAAACAGAGAAAGGTAGCATCATCATATAATCCACACGGCCTTGTCTTCATCCTCCTACACATGTTGAACAAGGGGATCAGGAACAAAATTGCTGCAGTTATTAGCAAACATAGTATAAATATTTATCCATAAAACTCCAGATCAAATGGATTTTAAATTTTTATTTACAGTTGCTTAGATGTAAATATATTTCCTTAATTGGACTTCAAGAAGGGCACTCGCATGTTTCCTTTAGAGCATTTCCAATATAATCATCGCTTGGGCAATTAGGCCACTCACTAAATTTTATCTTTCACACTGATGAGTCACAAATAAGGACTGAGTCACAAATAGACCAGACAAATGGTGGCAGGAAGGAAATAAGATTGCCTGTGTATAAATTTAGGCTGGAAATTAGAAGATGGCTGTAAACTACCTGAGGAATACAATTCTGATAAAATTTTCTAATTGGGAGGAACTGAGCTGAGAAAAGCAACTTAAATTGCTTTATCATTTAGCTTGATAAGATCCTGAAAGGGATTGTACAGCAAATAGGAGAATTTCTGAAGACTGAAATAAGGACGATAGAAGTCCTCAAGTATTCAGAGTCTTTGCCTACCATGACTACCTGCAATTAGAGAGTTAGTGGCCTGCTTACCCAAGTTATCCCAGCAAGCCCTGTTGTTACCAGTCCTTAGGACTCATACACAGCAGGGGAAGATTGCACATATACAACTATGCCAGTGTCATCATTCAGTGAAGATTCTATGCAATGCAGAGTCTCGTGTTCGCACTGTCAGTTTACCGCCATGTTGCTGTGGCTGTTGCAAAACCGTCCTGTTAGAGAAAGCAAGAACAGCTTGACTTCCTAATATTGTATTCCAGGGCAAGTTCAATTATGGGGTATTTGATTCAATTATGGGTTGCACCTAGTAAGATGGAGATCAAGTAATAGCTCTATAAGCTAATGAGATGTTTTCCAGTGTTTGATCAGCGCAATGACTTTGAGTCATGCGACCAGAATTCCTGGGAATGGTTGCAATACAAATAATGGGACTTAGGATGTTGGGTTACTCTTTACTGGCTCCTGTATTTTTCAAGGAGAAAGGGAGACCGGGATTTTTGCTGTTCATGGAAGACAATTTATTTGCTTCCTTTGTGTAAGTGACACTGAATATGCTGATGTAGCAAATAATATAGGCAGGAAGGATGCCTGAGTATGTGAATACTATCTCTTAAATGAACAAAGTCCCATGTCTGTCAAAGCATGGATTTAACTGTGCCTTCCAGTTCCACATCAGCTCTGTTCTGCACCAGCAACCTTGTCTTTAGATGTGATCCTTGCTTTGTTGTGACTTATTGTGACTCAAAGATATTGTTCTTTTAATCAATCCCTAGAGCATGGATGCACATCCCGTACCATATTGGCCACATCAAGTCCTTTTGCCATTTATATCCAAGGCACAGTCTGCTTTTCAGTTTTTCAGGGCACAGTTTACATTCCTGCATGCCCTTTGGTCTCTGTCCTATCATATGATATGGGCACTGGTGTTTCCCAGTGATACTCATGCTCAGTTAGGCAGCAGGAATTCATATGACATGATGTTGAAATTATATAGCCCTGTATGATTATCATGTGATACTGGGTGCCTGCATTTTGCTACAATGAGTGCCATGTTCCCAGCCAGTGCTCCATGCATTTGAATTAAAAGACCCTTCGACTGCAGATATTAGGGCTATCTGCCCACAAAACTCAGTACTAGTATCTTACAGAATCACAGAATGAATTAGGTTGGAAAAGACCTCTGAGACCATTGAGTCCAACCTATGACCAAACATCACCTTGCCATCAACAGTATGGCACTAAGTGCCATATCCAGTTTTTCCTTAAACTTTCCCCTCCAGGGACAGTGACTTGATCACCTCGCTGGGGAGTTAATTCCAATGTCTAATCATATTTTTGTGAAGAAATTCGTGCTAGTGTCCAACCTAAACCTTAGAGTCAGTTACTGCTTGCTTTCTGAAAACTTACCATTAGGTAGTGTTTCACCGTCCATGAGAAATACTTCTGTTTCTTGCCATTTCTTAACATTTGGTCTGTCCACATGTCCACACATGACAACAGAAAGGTGCCATATCTCATTGCCTTAATGTGTGGGAAGGCAAGTAGACAAAAAATACAAAGACTTTAACATATCCCACTTCTGTTTCCTAGAAATAAAGAAGAATTAAAATATTAGTGCACAAGCAATCAAAATAAAAAGTGACTTTTAACTATATGGTATGTGCTGCAGAGTTTAGAGATGAAGAAATCAAGTTTGACTTGAAATTGCACTTTGGCCTTACTGGAACCAGAATTGGATCCTAGTTTATAATGCAGCCTGCTTTCTTGAAAAGTAGCCTGTCAGAGTATGAGTGTCAGAGCTGAAATACATTCAGAATAATAGATTAATTAAATTCTATATGGCAAAATACCCTTTTATAAAAGCACTTTGCTCTTTCCATAGTGATTTTCTGAACTGCTAGTTGAAAAATGGGATTCGACTCTTCAAAAACTTGTAATTTTTTTCTCCTATGTAGTTTGCCATTGGTTTGGCTTTCTTTTTCCCTTTGCTAACCTACATGGTGAAGATATTGCTGTTTTGAGAGTCCACTTTTGAAAATTCATAAGAAATCACCCTACCATAAGCATGAAATAAAATACTTATGAGTGGAATCTCCACGTCAAATAATATCAAAGTTCTCACACCAAACTAAGTGCTATTGTGAATTTTGCAAGTCATGCCATGTATTCCACACAACATACACCTGAAGATAATGTTTGGCTGATACATGTTTTTCTAGCTCCACTTCTACAGAGAGTTTAGCACCAGTTAAGATCTGCTGTTGTGGATATGCACTGTAATTTACAGCAAAGTTGTTTGCTGTGCACTCAACCTTGTTCATGGTTGAGGGTTTTGTTTTTGACCTCACTGCATATTGAATAAGGTCTGAGAAGTATGCAAGCTTTCTCCCACTTTCAAATTAACTTCTTTATACCATCTCCCAACAGTTGAGGTGAAATTCTTCACATTTCAATATCATGAATCTATTTTACATCAGGGTAAGAAGTAAAAAATCTTTCTGCTTTTTCCATTTTAAAAACGTCTCTTTCACTACCCAAGTTTGCTTGGCTCTGACTAGGTGTCTTGGGGTGACTTTATATCCCATATTTGTCTTTCCTATGCCAGAAAAAAAATTAATCTTGTGCTTTTAAAACTGAGCCCCAAGAGTGGAGAGAAAAAAAAAAACCAACAAACTAGCTAGAGAAATCTTTTCAAAACAACTCTGCTGTTTCAAGGTCAATTTTTGCTCAGCTGCTGTGCAGTTTTTGCTTTGGNATTTATCCTCTGAATATATTTGTTCCAAACCAGGACACTAGGGAAGCATACTGACTGCCTATTTATGGAGGGTTTCACCACCTCAGCAGTTTCCCTGTATCCAGCTGTGCTGCAGGGTATAATGCCTATCAGATACTCGCTTTTGGAATTTCAGTTCCACTTTAAACAAGTGCCTAACTTGTCCAAGAGGTGTTTTTTGTTGGCAAGCTGTTTCAGGAGCAGCTGGATACTCCCCATGTGCTCACAGGGTAAGCCTACAAAGCACAACACAGGACTGAGTCACTCTGGGTCATAGTCCTGTTACATACTTTCTTTCATGACTTGGGAAAGCCTCTTTTTGCCAATGGCTTTGTCTCTGCATCTAATCAGTATCCCTTAATTTCACATACTTGATGTCTGGATGCCAAGCTTGTGGCAGAATGTTGGGATTTTAGATATGTTGATTTTTCTTCAGATGGAGAATGGGATCTCTTGAAAAACTGTGATCATGGGAATGGTGTAAACCTAACTTTCACATGAATAAGTTTCCCCACTTGCTAAAGCAGAGAAATCCTACTAACTTTGCTAACGTTGCTTTTTTACCACTGTAAAATTACATTCATTACTGTTTGCAAAAGTCACTGGTTTCTTAAATCAATACTGCTACTGAAGTACAAAGTAATAGTACATCTAGAGGAGGAAGAGGATTGCCTTTTGAGTTGCCATCTGCTCCTGGCCTGATTCCAATTGCTTCCTAGTGAGTAATCTGAAGGCAATTTTTTAGAATCAATTTTGTATCACATTTTCACAATATGACATATGTAGCTTTAGGTCTTAAAGAGGGAGGAACAATCCACCAGTAGCCTGCCTCCCACTGTAGAAGCAAATGATCTAATTTAGAGCTTAGTAATTAGAGAGATTCATTGATTTGCTGTAAATATGCTTGCTGTATCATCACCCATTGTCATTCACAGAATGAAGTAAGTTTGTTTGTTTGTTTGTCTGTTTGTTTCTTAATATGATATTTTCTAAATTATTTCATCCCTGAGGCATGGGAAATAAAGGTCCATTCAAATGCTTCCCAAACAATAACTAGTGTTAAGACGATCACCAAATCTTTGAGGGGAGGATGGAGAACCTACAAAGCAATCAATATAAGACCAGAAATGTCATCCGTCTTCTTAGGAAAAGGGCTGTGTGGAACAGAACCCACACCCTTGAGATGGGCACATGGTAACAGAAGAGCCACATTCCTGCTCCAAGTGAGCCTTGTTGCTGGAGCCCCAGTCCTGCTGAGGCCTTTTAGCCATCCAGCAGCCTGTCTATGTCTTCATGGAATAGTGTGTGTTAGAAAGGTTCTTTGTGAAGCAAAAAGAACTGATCTTACCTGGCAGGTGCAACTGCTCTGAAAGTCTTTTCTACAAAGATATTCTCTGTTCACTATCACTAAACTTTTTGAGGTCCAATTAGCTTATGGTACTAGGCAGATGTGCATCTTTAGAAAAATAGAATAAATCATAGCTAAATCTTAGGCAATTGGTGACAAGCTTGCCTGTCCCAAACTTCAGCTATAGATCGTGAAAGCTTCCTGAGGAGAATCAGTGGACCTCCTCTCAGCTGCTGTAATAACTACTTCAGGACTCCCTGAGACTTCTCACTGCCTGTGGACCCACAGTGCTGCTGAAGATGAACCTCTGTGCTACTGTGTTGTACCATGTCTTTACTTTTCTATTTCACATCTGCTAAAGCATCAGAAGAAAACAATTAAGGGCAACTTGACCTTAGTAACTTTTATTACAATCTTTGATAGCTGAATGAACAATCCTCAAAAATTTCCTTCTAAAGAAAGCTACTAATTGCACTAACATATGTAGATTATTTCTATACATCTGACAACCATGGAAAGGATGTCCTTTGATAAAGAACAGCTTTGAGATGAGAGGAATCATAGATTCACTAAGGTTGGAATGACCTCCAAGAGATCTTCATTTTGTCAGGATAGCAACTACAGGGCAGTCCTTTCTATTTGAAATGAAAGATTGCTCTCTTACCAAAGGATGTATATCACATTGTGAATATCACACAATTTTTTGTCCAAGCTTTTGTCTGTAATAAAGATACACTGAATGCCTACCTCTGGACAGACATTATGACATGTAAGTCCCATCAGGATTTGCCCGACAGATGCATTCTCAGATGCAGCCTAGTACAGGAATCAGGAAAACTTGACAGATCTGGCCATTTTCCTTATTAGGTGACATGACCCATGCTATGTGGGGAAAATGTAGTTTAAAATCTTTTGTTTGCTTGAAGTGAGATACTCTTCCAAAGAAGTTGACCCTCTCCCCAGGTCGTATGAGAGGTCCCTCTCATTCTGTTATGAGATTCTTTCAGACTGTCCTATTTAAAAAAAAAAAAATTCGGGAAAATCATTAATTGAGAAGAGCAGAAAGAGTTAAAACTGTATGTAACAGATAAAACAGTACATAGTAAATCTTTCTTTGGAGAGAGAAAGTCAGGTCTCTCCTGTCCTGGCAGAGTGTGCTAAATGCTAAGCCTAAGCCTTAGGGTCTCATGCTCTTTCCTTGGCTGACTAAATATTTTTCCAAACAAAAAGAAATAAATCAGACCAGAGAAGAACTTCTTACTCCTTTAGTATAGTTGAATAAATAGACAGGACTTGTAGAAAATATACTTTTAAATCACTACAGGCAAAACTTGTATTTTAACACAAGTTCTCAATGCTCTGCATAAGCAGCCAACCCGCTGTTTGCTATGGATGGAGCAAGGGAATCTCCTCCTGCCAGCTGATTTCTGAGAAATGTTTGGCTTAATTGGCTAACTAGAGTTTGTGAGAGATTACAACTTTATGACAAGGGATTAATTTAGATGATAATGCAGTGTATATTTGTTTTGGTTTGGCAATTTTGTTGGCAATTCTTGAACAAGGAAAGCAAAATACGATTTCCTTTACAAATGGCAGTCTAAATACAAGAAGTCTAGTTCAGACTTGAATTGACTATTAGACATCTGACTTTTGTTCATTTAAAGCCACAGGATGGGAATGCTCTCAAAACTCCATATTCCCTGCTCTGGAGAATGGCTTGAGACACAAACTAGTTGCTATAGAGAGTAGTGGTACCTACAGTATATGGGGAGAAACTGCCTAATACACATCTCAGCTCTGCATCCATACCCTGCCAAGGCACATGGACACTGCATTATCATGCAGCTGTATTGGACCCAAACCAGATCTTCTGATACAGCTGGATTGCTGTGTCTCTTCTCTCATCTTTGCAAAACCTACTTCTGTGTAATCTCTTTGCACCATTTAAATGCTTCTGTTTTTCAGATGGCACTAGCCTGATGATCCTGCTACAACTGTGGTGAAAATACGCTCTAAAAAGCCTAAGCGTGCAGGGTAAGTTATGGCACTGAAGATTTTCTTCTTGTTTTTATCATTATTTTAATTTAATATTAATTTCCCCTCCCCTAGAAACCAGGAAAAGACTTCAGATGAAATCACGGCAGTGCCAAGCTCCCTAAGAGTTTTGACACTGACTGAGTGGCTGGATTTAATTCTGAGTCACAGAATTGCCTTCTCTCTTCACCTGTGGCAAAGCTGTGAATGAGCACTACATAGTTTGAATAAATCCTGATTTCTCATGTCAAAAATGAGAATATATAGGATAGATTCAACTGAATCTCCTCCTATTCCAATATAATTTTGAATTTTTCTTCCAATCTAGTGTTATCCAGCATCCCAGTCAAAAACGTAGGCATCAGGAAAGCAGCCGACTTTGATTTGGACAAAGTAAACACTTTTAAGGTGTTCACTGACCACCTTTAATATCCAAGAGCACCCATTTTCTTTATCACTTTTTTGAAACTGAGAGAATGTAGCAATATATAATTATTAGTGTTGAATCAGTCTATGTGTTAATAGTGGAGCAAGCGGTGGGAACAGATGTGTTTGTGTAGAAGAATGGGCTGAATGTATTCATATTTTTAATGTCGTTTCTGTTTGAATGATCAGTATCACTTAAAATTCTCTTCTCCTTTCCACCACCTTGTGTAACTGCTCTATTTTCTACAGTCCAGGAAAAGCACATCTCTCACTGGAGCTTAGGACTCCATCTCAAATTACAAAATGTCCCTGACTATTCAGCCTTTTGAAAAAGCTCTAAATAGAGATATAACTTACCTAGCAACAAAAAGTAGATCTCCACAATGTAGTCTACGAACACAGTGAGTTTATTCAGTTATGGTCATGTCATAGCTTTTCTTTCTCTGTCACTAGTCTTTTAGAGATAGACTACAGAAAGTCTTTTCTATATTCAGCTGATATTAAGAAATCCTATCGATAACAACCGGGCAGAACACCAAGTCCCTAAATTTCTAAAATTAGTGTACTTGATGAAGTTTCTGCTGAGTCAGGTAAAAAACAGAACTGAGCAAACACTGGTGGAAAATATGAAAAGTTTTGAAAATCTCAGGTTTTTGGTGAATATTGAAATTCAATCTGTATCCTTTAGCTTATACAGCTAAGTATAGTGAGTGTTTTTACAAACTTTTCTGGTTTCCTTCCTAGTGCTTCCCTTTCTCCTTCCAGCTTTCAATCTCCTTCCAGCTTTCAATTGGGTAATAAAATAATTATAATGGAAAAGAAGGATGTTGATGGAAAAGAAGGAGAATGTTTCCCCTCCCCCTGTCATCTTGATGTTAAAAAGAATTATTTTTTTTCTGGATAGCTTTTAAAAATATTTAAGCATTTGCTTCATCTATAGTAAAAGCAACAGAAATAATGTTGAGTGGGTTTTGTCCCAGATTAAGCCTTATTAAAACTCTACTGTAGTAGAAGACTTCCTGTCTATTTAAGCTTTGTCCATGACAAGAGAAACTTATTATCCTTTCAAAGGTTGGTCAACATTTTTGCTTATATATCTGTTAGGTAATAGTGACCATGTTGACCCTTTTTTGATTGCTGAATTCTTTTATCAGTGCATTCTACTAGTTAAAGATCATGCTTAATGCCGACTTTCATATAATGCTTTCATGAAAGTTCCTTTGAGAGTGAAAGCAGTGGCCAGATTCTGATCTGTCCTCTTCAGATCTTCTACTATTAGATTTTCATTTTCTAAATCAATATAATAGAAAATTACGTCTGTTCTCAGTATATATTTGAAATATAAGAATGTATCTACAGAGAACTTCATATCTACTAGACAGTTTTCATTAGTCTATTTAATAAAACTTTAAAATTACCTTTTTCTCTCTTGGAACTAACTGCATTGTAGAGCTTAGTGTCCTTTGGCTAAGTTCCAAAATGGAAAGTCACGTCTCTGTGTAAAACATACCAACTCCACTGTACTTACAGCCATTTATTATTGGGTATTGAGTCTTAAATGTAGCACTAAATAGATAGAGAATGTTGATATTCTGCTTATATTTTGGACCTGGTTTTGAACCCTTAACATATGAGAAACTTACATCAATGTAAGTTTTCTGAGGAGTAAAAATGGCAAAAAGAGCATTTTCTGGGCTTTCTGGGTATCTTGAGGGCAGTAAATTGGAGAATAAGCTGATATCCTGCACCCAGTTGTATCACAGGCTCTGAGCTTGGTAGCTGCGGGGCAGCAAGATCCTGTCCAGCTGGGAGAGGACTGCATACCCTGTCCTCATCTCTCCCAGTGCCTTGGATTCCCCCATGCATGGCCAAGGAGTCTCATTAGTTCTTCCATCTTCTCCTTCCATCAGGGGTCAGAGGAATTCATCTTCTATAACCCAAACCTTAACCACTGCAAAGAAGAAGAAAACAGGGAGCTAGGACAAACTTGTCCCAGGCACAAAGTCCTGAAGTCCTGAAGTCCTTTTTTCATTGATGTTTGCCTTTACTTTTTTGGACTGTCCATGAGCAGGAATAATGTTTACATAGTCAGAGTACATTTTTGCCAACATTAATTTTTGTGTGTTTTTTCTTGTAGAAAATGATTTTTTTTTTCTTAAGAGAAAATATTGGCATTTTAGCTGTTATTTTCATGATATGGCATACTGTAGGGTGTTGTCAGAGATTTGTTAGTTAAGAGAAAAGACAAGTATGTCCTCCATTGCCATTGAAAAGATGCTTTGCTCCTTCTCCAGTTAACAGTTTTAATGGTGCTGTTTTGGATAAACAATTTTATGACAGTACAGTTTTGTCTTGAACGATACAGCTGTAGTCTAGGAAACTAAATATATCTTTCTTAATGTTTTTGCTTGTCAGGGGAAGATTTTCAATACTCATGTGTATCTATTTTTCTTAACCTACCACAAAATGAAAAATATTATACTATTAAGACTTGAGCAGTCACTTACACATACAAAATACATACATACACAAGTATGTATTAGAAAGACATTTAAGTACAAACACATGCTTAATAATAATTCAGTTGAACATTTTATCATTGTCAAAGGCATATTTAGAGGAATCCATCAACCCTTCTGATTTCCATACAAGTCAATTTACTGTCTTCAAAATGTAACGTTAATGGCACTCAGTGTACACACTTTAATCCTTTAAAATAATGTACATGGCAAACGGATATGTTCTCATGCATTAATAATTTAAAAGTTAATTTTAGGTACTTACTCAATACGATTAACTGATGGATCAGCAGTCTCATATATGAGAAGCAGTGAACACACTTAAAGGAAGAGCATACTGGAAGGCAGCCAGGTGGCTGCCTGTATGATTCCTCAAAAATACCTGAGCTTTATCCCATCAGTTTCCCTTCAATGTTGGATGCAGAGCATCACAGTCATAAGGGTGGCCTCTGTTTTTTAGAGTAAAAAATGTCTGCAAGTGCAAAGTGCCTTAGAGGTTGAGGTAGCAGGACTTTTGGGAATAAGAGAGATGTTTTAGAAGGCGGGAATCCCAGCAATGCAATCCTGCCAGTGGCTGACTGGCCCTGCAGCACCAAACCAGTTATATAACTTCTCTCCTTTCACTTCTCATATTTTGAGGACACACTGTAATGCAGAGCTGTAAATTGATATTCTAGGGTGGAAATGCTACAGATAACAAAGTATAGCTGTTGCATTGCGCAGCTAAGGAATGTGCCAGGGCAAATAGCATTAAACAGTATGTTGAATAAGCATGTGTTGAAGTTCTTGGCCTTGACTGCAATAGCAAGTTCTGCAAAAGCAGCAAGAAATGAACATCTATTGCACAAACCCTGGCCAAATCATACAGGTACATGTATGGCTGCAAAAAAGATGGAGATTCTCTCTTCACAGGGAGCCACAGGGAACAGACAAGTGGCAACAGGTAAAAGTTGCACGAGGAGAGGTTTCATCTCGATTTTGATTCACTGTAAAAAAGAAATTTTTTAAAGTTAGAACAATCACTCACTAGAAAATCATCCCCAGGGATGGGGTGGAGTCCCCATCACTGGAGGCTTTCAAGATGCAACTGGACAGAGTGAAGGACAATACCATCTTGGCTCCCTTTCCCATGAAAGGTCAGAGCAGGTGATCTCTGGAGTTCCCTCCTAACCTGATCTATATGTACAAAAAGCTTCTTATGTAAGCACATGGGGCTGTGATGCCAACCATGCTGGTCCTGCCACCTGGGATCTGGCAGGTAGTAGGTGCCTCTTCTAGAGTAATCTCAGGCAGAAATCTGATACAACCTGCATTCACCTTTCCACTAGATAGCAATTTGGATAGGAGACAGCTTTTCCCTTGGTGAAAAGCTTGGTGCCTTTTACCAGCACTCTGAGGCTGGACTCACAGAATAAATGATCAGGGTGAATGATGGCTCACAGAAAGTCAGGGCAGACCAGCCCGGCGATGGGAAGAGAGGCTCAAACGGGGCTGAGAAGTGACGGCACACAGAGCAAGCTCCCAGTGATCCAGGCCAGCTCGGGCAGTAGTGGTGCTGACAGGCTGAAGAGCAACGCTCAGTATTGCATCAAGTGGAGATGGCCGAAGGAAGTGCGATCCCGGGAAGAGGCTGGAGGGCTGATGGTATGAGGAGGGTTAGCAGGCAGCAGGGTGGCACGTGCATCCGAAAGGCTGAGGTGACACACACAAGGAAACTGGAGCAATTATTTGAAGAGTTGAACAGGGAGAGCAAGTGGTGAGAACAGAGGGAGACCGGAGCAGGGCTGGAAACCTGGGGACCAGGAGGGCAGGTTGATAAGAAAAACATTCCTTTAAATACAGTAAAGAAGAGCCACAGAGGAAGAAAGAGCAAGAGCAAAGAAGGTATCATGTTACATTTAAAAATATAATCAGCTCGGGCGCTCAGCCACAATGCTCCCATTAGTGTACATGCATAGTCTTAGGAGGAAAAGCCCAGACTTCTCCCACTTCTTTTTGGGCTCGATTTCTTTATATAAGGCTGACCTATGAGAGGTGTTTTTGCATCTGTCGAAGTGAATCTTCTCCTCCTGCAGTGTGACAGCTCATGTTAGAAGTCTACACACTTTAAAAACAGTAGCTGTTTGGGAAGCGTGCAGCCTCGCTCCTTCTATAAGAGCTTTTCCACAGTCCGAGTTGTTTGCAAGCTACGTGCAAATAAGATGGCTTGGAGCTACTGGAGTGAAATACCAAAGGTCTCAGTGCACAGAAGTTCGCTACAGGAGTCTGTGGGAGTGCTGCTGGCAGCCTAAAGATCCACGCAGAGCAGGGCGTTTTGCGGTACAGAGGAGCTCTGAACAGCCCCCAGTACAGTCGCCACTCGCCGTTCGCCTGCTCCGCGCTGTCTGGAGCGCAAGAAGGGGAGCGGGACATCTTCCCTGCGCAGTTTTTTTGGGAAAAATGTGAGAACAAGGCCGATGAGGTCAAGCAAAAAGTCCACGCACAAATGTCTCGCGTTTGCAGGTGCTCTGTTGGGTTTATTTTAAAGAAAAAACACTCCCACAAAAGCACGCGCCGGCGCTACCTACGGGTGAGCTTTTGTTAGAGGGCAGGAGACCCGCAACAGCCCCGCGACCTGCCGCCCTCAGCCCCGTTCGCACCGGGACGACGGAAGGTGTAGATGGAATCCCTTCCACACCACGCCCGCTGCCGCCGGGGCTCCCGGCCGCCCCCTGCCCTCGGCGGGGCGCGGGC